>NMRA01000555.1:81967-97773 GCA_002633005.1 Phoronis australis
TGTTTTTTATTTTAGAAAATATATTTAATAACATCAGATATTCTTTCAGATGAATGACAACTCAACTATTAGTCCCAGTAGTCTCTACCTCACCAGGACCTAGGCTATGCTTGATGTTAATATTCTTGATCAACAAATTAAACCTGATGTAACTAATTGCACATGACAGCAAAATGCGATGAGCCACCACTGTCGAATATATCTTCAACTCGACAACAATACAAGCAGATAACTTGTAGAAATCATTTTCATCAACAATTTACAAGAAGAAATGTAACCCTGCATTCAGCATTATACATAACCCGTAGCAATACGATCGCCGTAGTTTGGTCATATCTACTTTTCATGTTTCGAGCCTAGTTTTCCGAAAAAAACTTATACCCTTTCGTCAGACAACTTTTTGATGCATTGGATTGTTCTCTAATGTATTTTTCTACGTCTCTGAAGTTAATTATTGACACATTTTTAAGATTTAATATCCAGGTTGGGCTCTAAAGACCGGCCATTTAACTCACGCAATGTCAACTTCAGCTTTTGTTTATCGCAGTGAGCCTCGCTTTGAATTTTAATGTCCGCCGCGTGAATTGGGTCTATATCACCAACCTTTGAAGGAAGAATTACCGTCATGTAAAGGGTGTCTTACCTACGAATGTTTAAATGCAGGCATGAGGCCTAGATGCTCGTGTACAAGAAAATAGAAGTAGGACGTTTTATACAAAGGGATATTTTTATTTTCGCTCCAGTTTTATGAGAATTACCTAACAAAGGCAGCCTTTTGAGTGCACACTAATCCAGAAAATTCGTATCATAAATGGCTAAATTGTTTTATGCAGTCAGGCCTCTTTCAGTGTTGCTGCTCAAGCAGAAATTGCCAACAGTGCTTTATTCAAAAATGTGTTGCCGCTGAGCTAACTAAGCAACTCTTATAAAATCACAAATAAGAGACGATTTCGTAACCCAATATCCAAGCCTGTTTAAAGGTAAAACTTATATTTTCTCTAGTTACTGGCCAGCCAGCTACAGTGGTAACCTAGGTTCAAAGCTGCATACTAAATATACAGCTGTGGGTAAAAAAGTGACAAGATAAATTCTGGCACAAAATTAGCGTCATTAAAAATTACAGTCTTCCTTGAGTAAAGTAAATTATTTAACGGTGTTGAAAAAAATGGCGTTCTACCGTTATTCTGCTGCTAAAAATGGGGAGTGATCTTTTCGCGACTACTTTCGGCGCCATGAAATATTGCGTCACCTATTGGCCAGTTTCTTTTTTCACTGATTCGTCAATCAACTGTTGAAAGCCGACGAAGAAGATCGTTCCACAACTTTAGCAGCAGAATAACGGTAGAACGCCATTTTTTTCAAATACCGTTAAATAATTAGTTTACTCAAGGGAGACTGAAGTTTTTAGTGACACCAATTTTGTGTCAGATTTTATTTTACCACTTTTTACCCATATCGGCGCAAAGCTGTATATTTTGTATACAGCTTGGTGCCAAGGCTATCTAGTTACATGCTATACTATGGTATAGCATGTTAAAGCCTAACATAAACGTAATTTTGTTATCTTAGATGCATTGGGCTAACCAGAAAGTCCTAGCAAAGCCTTAGTAAAATAAGAAAACGCGAGTTCAATTGCGTAAATGTAAGCCCGTCAAAGAATAAGTGGAGCTGCCTTTTGGTGCCATGTTGCGTCACCGCGAGATCCCAGCACAAAAAACAAAAGGCCGATATTGAATGGGGGTCTGAATAGAACCCCACTGCTTGCGAGCATTATTCACAGCTGATTGAATTAAAAAGTGATTCTCGCGGTGACGTAGACAAAAGTAAGTCAATACGCCTAACAGTTCGTTACAGTTGGATGCCCTTAACATACAGTAAGAATCAAATTTACTGGTGTTACTGTTGAAGATAGGCTTGAAGGGACTGGTCTGGGCAACACTGTGCTATTTACGCTGACCTCGTTGTATGAGTATAATCGCGTTTTGTTATTTTTTACATTAGTATTGTGCCCCCCCAAACCTCTATTATCTTTTCCAATTTACATCACTTCCCGTGCCCTTCCCTGCCCCATCACTACCAATCTGAAGTGAATGTTGCCACGAGACTACATAGGAAAATCGCTAGAGAACGACTCGTCCACACTTCTTTCACTTTCGATGGTCCCGAAATCCTCTAAGTTAGAAAAAGTACCCTCAAAGCTACTTAACGTATACAGGTGACGTTTGCAGTGCATCTTTATTCAGGCATAACACTGATGTGTAGCCACTGCATCTGGATATTCGAATAGTTCAAGATATACTCTGTAAAAGTACATGTTGACCATTAAGCGGGCAAAAAAACAAACTTTTGACTAATCGTATGTATTACAATAGCCTATTACTACTAAATGGCACTAGTTTCATGTCCACACGTGCTATATCCTTTGCTCGGTTGTCAATGAAAATGCCCAAATAATCCCGTTTAAAAACAAGTGGTGATCACATCAATTTTAGGGGTCACAGATGACCCCGTGGGCCTCTGAGGGTTAACCCTCAGAGACATTTTTCCAAGTTAAAAGTACCAATTTATGAGAGCGCCTACTCATCGTTAACATCGACCAACACAGATTTTCCTGAAACTTTATGAGGCTAGCCCTAAATATCCGCTAAATGACCTTTGACTAGACAATTGAGACATATTCAAGGTTAAGAATGGCTTTGATTTTTTCTGAGAATGTATCTGAGTTTAAGATTCAGAAACACGTTTGATATTTAAAGTACATGTAAACATTTTAGGATATTGGATATTCAAAAATTGAGAACTTTTGCAAATTTTAGTTATGTTTTCAAGTTCAGATTTACACAACTAAAAACAATTGTATCCAAGTTCATTTTCCTTACAAAACGGTCATCGTAACTTGTGACTAACTGATTATCAAAGTTTTCAAGACACAACCATCACATCTAAATAAAAGTTTTGTGTCTGTACGATCACTGTTCAGTGTTTTGACACGTAATTTCAGGGTGTGGCGTACAACCAGATAAAGCCTCTCCAAGTCGCTTGCCAAGTAGCAGTCACGGTTGTCTCTTGGGTGGACGGTTTAAATGCTTGGCTCTCACGCGTGCAACCCGGATTGGTGTCGGCAAAATATTCTACATCATCAAATGCAAAGTAACACACTGATGTTGTCATTTGTCCTTACCTTCAGTCACTGTTATAAACAAAACAATCATGAAACCATCCAAATATCGGTTTTCCAAATATCCATTCCATTGCGTTGAATCATAGTGCATCGTACATGACACACAGTTACGATCACGTGAAATGCCTAGAAGTTGTCTTAACTGTAAATTAGTCAGCTAGTCAAATGATGATTAAAATTGTGCATGCGATATAATATGTCGTACGTACGCTATAATATGTTGTACACACGAGCGACTTTATGTGAACGCATGTAGATTTTTTATAACAGGGTGGAGCAAAAAGAACATCGCGTTACACAGTTCTGGAGGAGTTTAATCCCAAATGTACAATTGAACGTGACTTCGATGACAAGATTTTGTATCAGAAAAAAATGGAAGTCCTGTATCCCGTTTATACGAAATAGGCTTTCGACATGTTTAACCCTTGAAAGCCGACAACATCTTAAGAGCACATTACAATGAAGTTTGCTATATGCGCTTTATACATCAGGCTCCGTGAAAAGTTCCCCGGTTGACATCCTCACTTCTTAAATGGATAAATTGGACCAAGGTTACATCGACGAATCATATACTGTAATCTTTAAAAAGGAAGCACCCAGATAAATAATAAAAAATGGTTCTATAACGGTCCGCTTAGTTAAATTCAGGGAACTACTAAAACTACTTGTTAATTGTTTTCTCATACAGGCTGAGTTTGGCGACGTGTTGCAAAACACTTGCCTAACTGGCGAGTAAAGCTCTTAAGTCTTGTTCATACAAAATGGGACCAAATAGAAATGTAGGAATTATTTGATTATATGGTGGTTCCTATGCTGTTTCATGGTGCAGCGTTGTGGGGGAACAACTTACAGGAAGAAAATAGAAACGTTTAAGCTTACGTTTTGTAAATGGTTGTCACATACAGGTGTCAAGAAAACAAAATCCTATTGCAAAAGTGAATGTCGACATTTTGATTTGTGTGTTACATATGTACGCAAACCCGAAATTGTTGAAATTGAAAGACGATAGATTGCTAAGACAATGATACATAATGCGGCGTGAAAACGATTTGATAGGTAAAAAGAACTGGTGTCCCTTAGTAAAAATGTATTAATAACAACCTGGGTTTGACTGCGTTTGGTTGCAACAAGGAATTGGAGATGGAATGAGGTTTTTTTAATTTCTTTTAATAAAGACTTGGGGATTTAAATTTTCAATTATGGACGTGTTCACTTGAAAATACGGGTAAATGTAATTGTTTCCGTTCAATTGAATCTGAATTAAAATGTGAGAAGTATTGATGTGGTAGCATGTCTTTAAATCTAGTATTTGCAATAGCAAATTTGACATGTTTGACGCATCATCTTATGATTTAGTTGGATAGAGGAAACAATGGACCTCGACCAGAATGAATTTGTAAAACTTGTAAAACTGATGAATTTGTAACAGAGATACACTTTTTATTTGATTGCCCTGTCCTTGCTGACCTACGAAAATATCTTTTTCCACAATGTATTGTTATATATAGAGACATTAAGACACTCTTAGGTTCAGAATCTTTAGCATAATTTGGGTGATGCAGCATCCTTAACTCAACATTTAGGAGCAAAATTATGATTGTTTGATGGGTTGGCGAGAGTATACACTGTACTGTTTTAATGGTAATATAATGAACTGCGGACCAACGGCCTATGCGAATTGAAATTAACGTTTTTGTCTCTTTGTTTGCTATAACATGACAGGTACATTCAATGATGCGAGCAAGTTGGATCAACATACATCACTTGATGTGTTTGGCCACTATGGTCTGGAAAGACGAAGACAACTGATGGAATTTTTACGGTTTTGAACTATCCCTGATGTCAGGGTCGCTGAGTTTAAAGCAGTTGGTCTTTCTGGTCTGACGAGACTACCTGACGTTCTCACACGCGATGCTCTCTGAGTGGTAGATTTAACGAGCTGATTCATAAGGAAGTAAAAGAAATTCAAACATTTATTTTAATTCTGTGAGGCTAGATTCAAGAAGAGACATTAGCAGAAATGCAACATGTAATTGCCGATAGAAAATACATCAACAGAAACACTACTAGCCTACGTTTACAGAGTTAATGTTACTTTGTTTTAATAAAACTTTCGCCAAAATCGGGTTTGCATGCCAAAGTCACAACCGTTTGGAACTACGAGTTTGTTCAGATGAGTAATTCTCGGGTTCCAATCGAAAATACAGTGATCGAGCAACGGATTATTATTGTGATAGTTTGCATGCTTGACATCTCAGTTTTTCATGAAACCGTTTTCCGTTGTTGGCAGAAAATTAAACTAAAAACTTTTTTAGTTTCGAAAAGATCAATAACAACTAGTGCGCTTTATTTGTATCCCAACGTTAGCCTACGCATTCCATAGAAAAAACGCACTATTTCGCATGTATGTCTTTGCGCGTAAGTTGACCTACCAAAGCTTACACCGCTCATTTAAGCATGGCTCTGTGCTTAGTGCAAATTTGGTTCAATTAAAGCAGCTACTATTGAAAAGTTAACCTGAGTTTCCGAAGAAATCTGCGTGAGTTTGTAGGCCCAAAATGCAATGCCATTAAAATTTCGTTCGACGGAATGTGGGTCGCGCGGTTAATTCCAGTTTAAACTGAGCACTCTCACTCACAGTATGATCCTGTGGTTTAAAACAGTAACAGAGGGAGTCGTTATAGAGTCTTGACTCATATAATTCTACAATCTAGCCAGAACCAAAGAAAATTACACATAACGACAGTAACTCTTCCAATGGACCCAAATTTATGATTCCCTGTTTTGCCTTCAAGTCTGGTAAACGCTGGGTAGGCAGCGACCAAAAACATGGGATATACCCGTTTTTCACTAAAGTTCGTATGAAAGGATCACTTTTGCAACTTCAAAGACATTACGCACTTAGGGAATGAATTTGAACACTTTCAATAGTGTGCCAAAGATACGTAGTGGAAAAATCACTCTTCACAAAATTGAAAACCCGGTGTAAAACAGGTATCTCGGAGTAGAAAACAGGTTCCCGCACCTTCAAAACAACTAACCAACCCAAAAAGCACGAATCCTCAACTTTAAAACAGGAACCCCGGGGATCGGACAGGACAACCGGGAACCGGAACACTACTCACGCACTTTCTGTCACTGAACGCTTTGAGTTCAGAAATTCAGATTTCAAATTCCGTTTTAATGATCAATTAGAAGTTGACGTACACTTTTTCGAAAGCAAGAAATTGGTGACGGTGGAGGTGAAATACGGAAATAATGTCCCCTCGACAAGTTAATTGACGAACCCTAAAATGCGGCCAGTTGTAAAGATATTCAAAGAAATTAATGAAGAATGGCATTAAAATCGAAATAATATTTTTGCTATTCAATTTAATATCTTGAAAATACTTTTGGAGAAACTATTAAATAATGTGAAATTAACTAAATATTCACCGAGATAACAACGTGTTGAGAATGTAGATTATGTTGAAATTCGTCCAAAGACAAATTGCACGACTTATAAAACAAAATATCGGCATAATATAAACTAGGTTTTATTATTGACAATTTTAACAAACAACTGGAAAGTACTTGAAGATGCTTTAACTCAAATTTCGAAGCTGCTGACATCGTCTCAGAAAATTTGAAAAATTGTCCGGGTTCCTGTCTCATCCCCGGGGCTCCCGTTTCAAAGGTCGGGTTTCTTCTAACATTTCCAATTAGCTATGAATGCTGTGTGCTTTTTCTCGGATTCTTCTGTAACTAACTATTCGCTTTTCCTGTTCTTTCAACAGTGAACCATTCAAACAGCGCCCTCTGTAGTTGTGGAAAAAGAGCCCTTCGTCCGCCTCCAACTTTGCGACAGTATCGCTGACCACGGGAGGTTTCCTGAGTCAGTTCCTACAATACAACACAGAAATTGCTATTTAAAATTTGTTGAATTATGTAACACGTTTTGCTTTCAAATATCAAAATGTTCATTCATTGGGTGGCTATGAGGAATGAAAAAATCATAAAAAATAACATTTTTGCTTCATTCAATCGCGAAGTCTGCCGGTCTATAATCAATTCCTTGTAATGTATGCCGCGCTAAGGCACCCTTGATACATGTCTTGAATTTGATAAATTATCAATACCTTGTGTTCCAAGAGGTAAGACTCTAGTTTTCCGCCATTTGCTTTTTGTATAACACAGAAACGATTTCTTCGTTTTGCCAGGATTTGCGAGATTATTGTACCTGGGGGTTACTTATTAAATTCCGTAGGGCACGCCAGGGGTCAGTCGACGGCAACTTAAAAATGCACCCAGACATTTTCATTGACAGCTTTAATTACCCATCCACATGTATACAAGTATCTGAAAGCTTGAGTTATCTACCTATTGATCAACGAAAATGGTAAAAATATGCTCGTATGTGGTGGGGCATTTTCTATTAGAGAACCCCTGGGTTTTTATATGAACCTATAAGAAAAAACAATAGGCCTAATTATCGCTGCTAGGAAAGTGCATTTAGACAAAATGCCTCGAGTCATTCGACGCACAACATTTCACGTTATGCAAACTGAAATACGAGCATTCCATGTGTATCGTGGAAATTTGAGTCACATAGAAGGTGAAGTGCTCAAGGAGGAGCATGACGAACTATTCCCGCTTGATCGGTGCAGCATGAAAGTAGTCAAAGACGTTTGGTCACATACAAAGACAACAATCTCGATTTTTTTAGTCTTTCACTATAAGAGGAGGAAGTATTCAAGCCGAAGTTCACAAAATTTCTGCTGACTGAGCTTGGATGCGATTTACTTTGTCACAATGAGGTCTGGAAGTGTCTTGTCCCTCTGTGCAGATAGTACAAGACCTGATAAGCTATTAAACAATTAGTGTTGTTAAGAGGTATAACGTTTTTGCAACCAATAGTCGTTTTAAGGACAACCAATCCACCCACGCTGGCATTTGCGTAGCAAAAATTTTGACTTTCCGTTTGCACGCCCCGTTTTCCGAATAAACGCCTGGGGGTTTATTTGGTGTTACTAAAGTGCAAGAATTTTTTTTATTTTTCGAATACCCGAACATGGGCCTATCTAGGAAAAGTCCCGGTACTACTGTCACAGCAACCTCTCTCTCACCTGTGGCTCATAACGTGCAGTTAGTTTCACCCTTACATACAGGCACACTGTCTTGGTGGCAGTGGTTCTAATTCTAAGCGTAGCAAACGATTAGTAAACTACACGCCGAATATTGAGACATTGATACAAAGTCCACATTCGTCACATTACACGGAAGGGCAATTCCCTTGTTTTAAAACCAGGCACTGGCCTACTTGGTACCGAGGAACGTTTGTTGTCTGCAATTAATGTGCATATTAGTTTACGTTTCGTGTCATTCTTTTCGTTCAGATCGTCTGATCAGTTGTTTGCACTGAAATTATTGTCATTGAGATTAAGCTGGAACAAGTAGCTATCTTTTGTCTTTTTTCTGTTTATTGATTGGACAACGAAGGAACAACTTTCACAGGACCATCGGCTTCTCGGTGGCCTTATGCGAGTGTAATGGCCAGTCGGTGGTCTTGAAGCTCAGTGCCGGTGGAGAAGAGAACAGTTGGTTTGTAAAAGTTGAGGATAATGATGACAAAACAACTAGAAAAGCCGTTATTGAACCCAGCGTCTCTATGGCAGGTCTCAAGCGAGATGTGTTTGATCGTTGCCAGTAGGCCCATCAACTAACATGTACACTGTATGACGTTTATTTTCGTCAAAACGTGAAAATGTCGACACGTGATTAACATTTCCCTTGCCATGTGTTTCATAGCTGTTAGTAACCTGCTTCCGCTTGAAAGTTTTGCTTGCTCTGCGGCCGAGTCATTTTCGCTTTTTTCGTCCACGCTCGCGCCACACTCCAGATTGTCAGCCCTGTCATGAGTACTTCGTCTTTTCCTGACGTATTGTCTATCCCAGTAGCTGACGGTATGCTGTGGTATGTTGGCGGTAGGAAAATAACTTCCATTTTTAGGCTTATTTTACAGCTGTGCTTTGTCGTCTTCGTTGGGGAAGAAATTTCACGGGGGAAGTTATTTTATGCCTTAGACATAAAATAACTTCCTCTCAATACCGCGCATGCGCAACAAGTTTGGAGTGGGAAGAAATTTCAAGGGGAAGAAATTTTACGTGACACCGGCAATGGAAATTTCTAGACAAAAATTTCAGGAAAGAGGAACCTTAGGTTTAAATGCATTTACTGACCAGATGTGCGTCCATCTTTTCCTGACATCGCTGGCACAAATGTTACATGTACATGTATTTGTCCTTTTGCTTAGCTCCAGATTATTCGTTGAATAAATTTGCTACTGAGCTAGATCTTCTTACTGGCAATCATATTTTGTAGACCAAGTTGCTTGCCCGATTTGTGCTCTTGCTATTGAATAATTGCTATGACCTTTTGCTGTATTATTATTCCAGATAGCGTGTTGGTGCCCTTCCCTATAGTTGTGTTCTGGAGTATTTTTGTAGATATTCTTCTTTTTCTTTCATAGATATATAATAGACATGCAAGTTTCCGCATGCTGTTCTTCCTGTGGCACATAGCGTGATACACAGTCGTTAGCAACTGCATAGCAGCCCTTATATATTTAAAACAATTTTTTAAGCTGTGTGACACTCTACATTTCGGATATTGGAACCGTGTCATTTGGACTGGTTCTGCACTTTCTACAGCCTGCGAGTATTTACTTTTCTGCTCTTGTTTATGTCCGTATTTAAAAGGGATTTTAATCAGTATTACCTTTTTTCTTGGTGTATGTCCTTCCTTCACTGTGATACTCTAACTCTGTTGCCTCCTATTTGCTCCAGAGGTCTGTCATGTTTGCAAAAACGTTTTACTTTTAATAAAATATTTTAAAACTAATAACCTTGTGTCTTTCTAATCTGACTGAAAATCGCATGTCCTACCACTTTGATTTTTACGCGGTACAGTTAAATCTAAGTTTGTATGCCCGTTAATGGTTTCGCTGTTCATGCTGTACTTAATTTCGATATTAACCTATCAAACTGTCGGTTTTCATCTTCAACGCAGCGTCAAATAAAAAGGACATTTTGAATACTGATTTTAGATCTGTTCATAAATATTTATAGGACATCTACCAAGCTGATGGTGCTTTACCTTTCCTGCACCGTTACTTCTTTGCTAACTTTAAAAAAATCCACAATCTTTTAGAAACCATGTCCAATTCCTGAGTACAATTCTGCCATTTTTCATAGTTTCCGTATGAGCACGTGCTTCCTGGCGATGTTTCTCCCCAGGCATTGTCATATCGCCTACCCTTTCTGGTACGCAAGTTTCTTTTTCCACCCCATTACCATCAGTTTTGAATAAACCTTGGCCTGAGTGCATCGGAAACTGAATGTCAGTTCTCTTCTAGCTTACACACGTTCATTAGCTTCGTAATTATAGATGTATACTAACTTGGGATAATGAACTGTGCCCTAAAGCAGCTGAATTTCACCAGGGTTGGCTGCGATATTAGTGAGGGTGAGTTAGGTTTCGTGGGCGGCTTGGACATTGGGTGACTGCACCCTGGGATGGCCCGGCCGGGAGTGTTGGGTGGCCGTCACATGCGATGCTCGGCTGGGAGCCACCTCAGGTCCTCCAGGTATGTATGTGTCTGGACTCCACTGTAGTCAATTGCCCTTGTAGTAAAGGCATAGCAGTGTCTGGTAGGTGGGTGCAGTATGGTGTCAGTAGAGGTACGTGTCATGTACAGCGACCACAACTCTCGCTTTATCGTCGACCAGGGTTTGGCTTTGCGGGAGCGCTACTGCTCATCGTGAGGTATCCAACCGGTCCTAATATGCTGTGTTCCAAGTCGACCGTCGTGCCTGCACTCCGGATGGGGGGGGAGGGTTTGAGCTTCAATAAATATGGAGGCAAATCCTAGAAAGGCATCGGTTCATTTCCCATTGGTTGCGACTACCTTTTTCCCACATCCCCTGCTTCTCTACCAGGGTCACGGCCTCCACGCGGGCTGTGGCGGTGGACAGGATTATTCATCCATGAACAATCCTACCCAAGTGGCACATACTGAGCCAAGACACCAAGTTCTTTACAATATTTCTTTTTATCACTCCGGCTGGTCTGCTCACTCAGCTTGTCAGGAACCTGCTTTGACGAACCCTCGCGATGAGTCAGGACTGACCTCTGTAGCCGAGCGTTGGCTTATACATGTACGGGAGACTTTGCGACGGTACTTCACAAACTTATGATTATGCATTAAGCACCATTCGTCATATGCAAAGAACAGGTAAAATTTGGACCATTAATAATCAAGTTTGTATAAAAACAACCAAAGTAGGAATCAAAACAACCAAACAAAGTAACAACGTATTTACGCTCACGGTACGTGATGTCAATACGTTTTCAAGGACAACATGACTGGCATTCAGGAATCGTTCTTGAACTGACACACAGGGACTCAGGTCAAGGAAATCAAGTGGAATATTTTTATTTTCCGCTCTCGACCGAGGTACATAATTGTGCTAAAAGGCTTTTAGTTTGATAACGAAAACAACGTGAACTTTATGCCATGTTACATATCACGTAATTTTTGTAGTGTACATATTTGATTAAAGACACGACTTTGATATGATTTCACTAGGTTAATTTCAGTTTTTTCAAACTCTGTAAATAGAGATATTGTCTTTACATCACAACTATGCAATAAAAATCCACAAGAGATCAGTAGGTAACATAATTTCATAACATCTTCAGGCTACTATACAACTAGTTCACAATGAAACGCACATCAGAAATGGCAAGTGCAATGTAACACGTGAAGTTTGCATGCGCAACTACATGTACATGTATGACGATAAAACTACACATATCTTACTATACATACGTTGCTGCGCATCATAATCTACACATCATCTGAATAATGATAAAGTCCTTCGAGTTCCAGTTAGCTGCTCATTCAAACTGGGTTTTTCAAACATTATTAGAAGCGACTCTAATTTCCGTAACCTGTGTGCATCATTTTCAATGTACGTGTATCTAATGACTGTATTGTCGACAATCTCCTGGAGAGTTATCTTGCGACCATGAACGTTTTGAAAATGGTCTGTGTTGGAGCCGTTTTGTAAATGCATTGAAAGTCGTCGCGACAAGGAACACACTGTGTACCCAATGTTAATTTGTTTCTGAAGAGGTCGAAAACATTCGACCGCGGGACAAGTAAACTCATAAACAACATTACATCTAGCAACAGTGCGGACCTTGTCACGACCAAGATTGTTTCTCGCCACTAAATTAGTGGTCTTCATACTCTTGTAATAAATAATTATATGTTGTTTGTCATAAGGACTAACGACTTTTATTTTATTATAGATTATGTTCTTTAAGACTTGTTCATCTTGTACATAGCTTTTGTACATACAGTTTTTGTAGAACAGTTTTTTAACATTACCAGTAAATGTTTGTAAATGATAAAGTTGTTCGACTTTTGAGACAAACCAATTAATGTGCTTATCCACAAAGGAATTTGTGTAACCATTATTTATTAGAAGTTGTTTTACATGTTGAACTTTACTAATGAACAGTTTCCAGTCTGATGAAATATTGTGAGCTCTCTTTAACAGATTGACTAAAACAGTTTTGTTTCAACGCTCAGAAAAGTCACTATCAGCATGGAGACAGATACCATTGTCAGTAGGCTTGTAATAAACTGATGTGATGAATCTTGTGTCTGATTTACATATAAGTAGATCTAGAAAAGGTATCTTATCATTCACAGGTGTTTCATGAGTGAATTTCAATACTGAATGGTTCCCAAGCACAGTCTTAAGCGATACCATTTCATCGAAATTACAATTAACGAAAGTATCATCAACATATCGAACGTATATGGGAATGTGGACAACTCTAGTTTTAACTTGTTTTTCCATTTTTGACATATGGAATTCAGCGAAAGTTGGGCCTAATGGGGAACCCGTACTAACACCATCTTTCTGCAAAAATTGTTTACCATTTACATGTCGAAATGGTACCTTCGTAGTGAAAATTAATAGCATTTTTTTAAGTATGTCCTTAGAACTTTCAAGAGGTTTCAAAATTGGATGCTTATAGACATTGTTAATAATAATATCTTAAGGAAGTCATCACGTGACTTGCTACTATACTGACTTTGAATATACGGATTTATAATCTGATCAATACATTTAGACACTTTATATGTTGGTATTAATACTTGAGAAATGACAGGTCTCAATAGATTATTAACTTTATGCGTCTTTGCGTTGCCATAAAGAAAATCTTCAGAGAAATCACCTGCTATCTCATTGAAGATCTTCTTACGTGCTTGTCTTTTCACCTTCTTGATATGACTGTTGAGATCCCTTTTAAATCAAGTATGGGCGTACGACTAACAGACTCAAACTTACTGGAATCGTTTGTTAACTGAATAAGTTTGTCAAAATAATCACTTCTGTCCAGAATTACATATTTATTGGACTTATCAGCTCGACGAATTTCGACATTTTTGTTCTTGTTCAAACGTTCAGCAGCATCAGTAAGACGACGTGGTAAAGTGCGTTGACAACCATTACTACGACACTTAGTGTTTTCCGCTCTTAGTAAGTAATACGTTCTTCTGGGAGTTTAATTTCACCATTGTAGAGGCGTTGTAGCTTCTTAATCAACCTTTTCAGTGAAGACAGTTGACATTTAGCCACATTTTACCAACAATTTGCCTCAAACTTTCCCATGACAAACCTGAAAACGATGAACTTACCCTAACTTTTCCCATTACAAACCTGATAACGATGAACTTACCCCAACCTTTCCCATTTTAAACCTGATAACGATGAACATGTCTCCCTATGCTTAGGATTAAATTGTCACATCAAGCCAAAATTCAATTGCTATAGAAAAAAGTAGAACTGGGACACTTGTATAACGACATTTTTAAGTTGGAAAAGGATGGATTTATTCAAATAAATCCCGACATCCGTGACCAGTTAAGAGCGGAAAGTACTCGACGCACTCTACTACGTCGTCTTACTGATTTTTCTGAAGGTTACTTAAATGGCAACCCTAAAACGCATGAAGTTATTAATCCAGTGAGACCTGTCATTTCCCAAGTATAGACACCTATATATAAAGTGTCTAAATGTATTTATCAGATTATAAAGCCGTATATTCAAAGTCAGTATGTTATCAAGACACGTGATGACTTCCTTGAGATCTTGCGTACCACTGTACCTATTTCTGGCTGTCAACCAATGTCACTGGATGCAGAGTCGTTATTCACCAATGTCTCAGTACTTGAAACAATAGATATTATTATTAACAATGTCTAGAAGCATCCAAATTTGAAACATCCTGAAATTCTTAAGGACATGCTTAAAGAAATGCTATTAATTTGCACTACGAAGGTACCATTTCGACATGTAAATGGTAAACTATTTTTGCAGAAAAATGTTACCGTTAGTATGGGCTCCCCATTAGACCCAACGTTCGCTGAATTTTGTGTCAGAAGTTGAAAAACGAGTTAAAACTAACATTGACCACATTCATATACAGTATATGTTTAATATGTTGATGTAATTGTAATTTTGATGAAATGCTATCGCTTAAGACTGTGTTTGAGAACCATTGGGTATTGAAATTCACTCATGAAACATTTGTGAATGATGAAATACCTTTTCTAGATGTACTTATATGAAACTCAGACACAAGATTCATCACATCAGTTAATCACAGGCCTATTGACAAAGGTATTTGTCTCCATGCTGATAGTGACTTTCGTGAGCGTTATAAGATAGCTGTTTTAGTCAATCTCTTAAAGAGAGCTAACATTATTTCTTCAGACTGGAACCTGTTCATTAGTGAAGTCCAACATATAAAACAACTTGTAATAAATAATGGTTACACACATTCATTTGTGGATAAGCACATTAGTTGGTTTGTCTCAAAAGTTGAACGACATTATCATGTACAAACATTTACTGGTAATGTTAAAAACTATTCTTCAGAAACCGTATGTCCAAAAGTTGTGTACAAGATGACCAAGTCCTAAAGAACACAATATATAATATTGTAAATGTTGTTGGTCCTAATGACAAACTAGATGTAATTATTTATTTCACGAATATGAAGACTCTAATTTAGTGATGAGAAATAATATTAGTCGTGAGAAGGTACGCACTGTTGCTTGATGTAATGCTGCTTATGAGTTTACTTGTCCCGCAGTCGAATGTTTTCATCCTCATCAGAAATAAAATTACATTGGGCATACAATGTGTTCCTTTTGGAAACGACTTTCAATGCATTTACAAAGCGTCACCATCAAAGGCCATTTTCCAAAGTTCATGGTCGCAAGATTATTGGTCAGGAGATTGTCGACAATACAGTAATTAGATACACGTACGTTGAAAATGATGCACACTGGTTACGAACATTAGAGTCGCTTCTAATAATGTTTGAAAAACCCAGTTTGAATGAGCAGCTAACTGGAACTGGAAGGACACTATAATTATTTAGGTGATCTGTTGATTATGATGCACAGCAACGTATGTACATTGGTTATGTGTTTTTATCGTCATAGTTGCGAATGCCAACTTCACGTGTTTTATCCCATACGCGTTGAAACTGTCGAGGG
>NMRA01000555.1:99513-176370 GCA_002633005.1 Phoronis australis
TTCCGGAGTCTTTGCATTTTACCGCGATGTATCAAGTTAGCTGACATTTGTTGCGTACTGAATTAAAAAACACTACATGTACAGGCATTCAGAGTTCATCAGTGAACGGGACGAGACGTTTACTTAGAAATCGGCAAACAAAATCTGGAATATCATTCGAGGATTGAGGAATTATAGATGACTAAACTATGATATGAAATGTAGGGGAAGCAAATTGTTTTTAACTTTCCTCGCCTCCCCGTCTTTGGGAAACCCTACAAACCGTAGGTACACCTGAAATAAGGGCAGCACAAACTTCTCACACGACTGGCCACAACTGCTTTCCACACTTGTAATGACTCGCCTACAAGGGATTGAAATGCGCCTGTTAATAGGAAACGTAGACTGTGAAGGAGTTTATATATTGGCGGTGGTGACATGCAGTGATACGGCGGGTTAATAAGATGAAGAATAAGAAGATTTAAAATGAAAACTATTATCTCTGGACTGAAGCTGAAGTGCTGAAATGGGGTATGAGGACTTGAATTTTTTTAGAATTAGTGTGTCTCTCGGAGGCCTTTCGATATTTTGTTCTCTGGCTCGTATTTATTTTCGAGTACGACTTCAAGCACACTGCCAGACCAAACTTGAAATTTGGAGCCGAGTCTGTACTCGAGTTGAGTATGAAGTTTGAATTTGAGTATGATTCGAGTCCGAGTACGGAGATTGGAGACCGGGCCCTGCTCTCATTCACAGGAGATGCTAGGCTAGTAAACATCTTTATCGCTTACATAGAATCTGTGATTCCCGTTCGTGCATTTTTTCTATTTTTATTATTGTTAAAATTTTCCTGAACTTCCTATAGTTCAACAGATTGCCAAGGTTGGGGGACCCCTTTTCATTGCTGTTGCAAGACCTAAAGCTACTCGACAATGGATCACCTTGCATGTTACTGGCCAATGAATTCTTGACATTTGTCTTAACCAGAGTGAAAGGTGTAGGAAGTGCCCTAATTATTATACCGATCCCGAATGTAATGCGGACTAAGAAGAGCAATGTTGCCCCTGGCCAAAGGCCACATAAGGCCCTCTCAGGTTTATGTGACCAGGTATGTCAGATATGTCAGACTACATGTCTTTTATTAAATCATGAAACGGTTTCTGAAGCTGCTGCCATGCTTTGTTGCGGACTGACATCGTCTCTTTGCTTTGCTGTGAGGTTTTATGGTTTTAACGGTATCTGATTGGGCACATTACTAGTTGCGTGACATCCGCCTTTCGACGGGCAGGTGTGTCAATATTACAGGATACCAAGAATTATCTGTGTTGCAGACAGTCAGAGAACATAAGTATAAGTAGGCATTGTCAGAGATTGACTCTGGGTTTGTTTAAAAGGTAGCTATGCTTTGAGATTGTGCGTAGATGGAGAGTGAATAATCAAATCCAGTAATTAATTTATTATATGATAACCCCTAATTAAACAAATGAAACCTATTGTTAATTAAGTAATCAACTACAAAGAGTAACTACACTAGCGCCCTCTTTAAAGATTACATTAATCAAACAACCAAAACAATCAAATGTCTTATCTGCTATCCAAGCTAGGGCTCTCCACTTGTTGGATGTCTGTCCTGTTGGTGAATCTTCGAACTACACACGCTGTACAGCGACAGTGTACTTGCTGGTCACCGTCTCTGGTGATGCAGCACTTGCAGCAATTTCTTCTACCCGCGATTCTTCTTGCTGGTCACAGTCTCTGTCTGATGAGCAACACTTCAGGTAGTATCTTACTACCCACGATGCAAGTGACAAGCTCTTAGTTAACTTCCTGTTCGTTAACCCTTGCCTTTGCCAAGATCCTTTCTAGAATCTTCCACGAGATGGCTCTGCTTCTGTACACCGTAGCAAGTCTTTATGCTTCAACTACTATAGTGCATCTAATTATCCTGTTGATTTCAGCCCATAATATAACATTCTACTTATTTAGTGATTGGCTAATAAAAACCACATGATCATGTCCACTCATATTATTGGCTGTTACAGTTTGTTCTCAGAATTTTTTTAGAATTTCTAGAGTACTTTGACCCCAGAACCCAAAGTTGTAAACACCATCTAAAAATAGATTTTGACGTTAAAGTACATGTGAACAAGTCTGACCCCAGGATTAAAAAATACATATGCTCAAATTTTGGGCAACTTAAAATGGATCTATTCTTACTAATTACTTAATCAATGTATATTCTCACAGTCATGTAATAAAATTGCACGGGTAACCCAAATTTTAATTTAACGACATAAGGTTATGTGGAAGGAATATCTACAAACCATGGAAATTAGATTTCTAAACCATTTCTATATTTATGAAGGTTGATAGCCTGTACACATTGACCTTATATATCAATCTGTCATTAATTTAATTATTTGATCAAAAATTTAATTGGATTTCGGGAAAACGATACACTCATAGAAAAACAGCAAAGTCGATGACATGATCAATTTTCGTTTGATATAAATGTTAAAGATGAAATGTGACAAATGCCCATTCTGTTTTATTCAATGTTTGCGTTTTCAGGAAGTTGCCGATTATCAATTTATCTAGCTCCCTTGCCAAAGTAGAACAATAAAAATCGATAAAAGAGTTAAGAGAAACAGTGCATAATGTACTCGATTTGAAAGTTTTATTGGAATCCTATCTGTATCAGCTATTAAAAAATTGTGTTTTGAGCTTCACCAAGTTTGGACATTTGCGTAGGATCCCCTTAAGTTAACCTTAACTTGATGATTGAACATTGGTCTTTTACTGTGCCGCGCAATGATATCGTATAATTAAGAACTATTGGTCATTAAATACGCCATAACTTCATCACATCAGGCGTTAGCTAACAACAGGTTAGCAGAAAGTCCAGGGTTCAAAACTTGGTCGGCACAGAGAGCATTTTAGATGTAACTACATGTACATATCACCTGATGTGACCAAAATATAGCGCGTGTAAAGATTGATAACTCTTGCTAACCATTTTTCCTTGTGATTAAAGTTTGGACAGACTCTAGTCAAAAATTTTACTTGTTACTGTGACAAAATCAACCTTTTTACTTCATAATTGCACCCACACATTTAGGTGTCGGTGCATAATGCTTTGTCTGCATTTGGTGTTTCCTGCTGCATCTCCTGAACGACTTGATGTATTTTAAAGAAGTTTGGCAGGTGTGTTTCTATGAATGTGACTTTTCCCAAAACGTCTTTAAAATTCCTTGCTGGGTTTTCATGACGTTTAGCAGATAGCTTTCTATATTTCTATTAAGATGACGTATTTCGTTTTTTTGCCAGGATCATTATGACAATTGACCTATCGCTATTTAGAAAGCAGCATGATTGACACACCTTTGTTTCCAAGCCGCCAGTTTACCCGACAAGCAACACGCTGCCGGGTAAAATTTAGTATTTGTTAGTCGATATTACGCAAGGGGGTGGAGCTTGCGATAGGTCAATTGGCGAATGTTTTAGAAGAACGCAGCTGACGCTTTCTTTGGGTGAGTAGTCTGACGCCCCATAGGGTCAATTATATTACTTTTGCAACCACGGCTGTTTCTCAAACCTTTCTGAAATGTGGCAGATATGTTCCTTTAAAGACGAGGTTCAGACCATTCCAATTGCATCTTTGTTCCTTAGTGACAATATTTTGCCCTTGCCTCTGTATCATCAGTTTTAATTCTTTTTCAAGAAATTTTCAAGAAATTTGGTGACAGCATCTTTTCATTTTGGGGTAGATTCCATGTATTCTGCGTCACGTAGTGGTCATTTTAATTATTTCAGGTGTATTTGTTACCGTTCTCCTCTGTATGCATCAAATCGCTCACAGGATTACTATCAAACTTGACCGATGGGTTTCTGCAGATTGTCAATTTTCCGATGGGCCCTGCTATTGTGGTGACGCCCAAAGATGTTTTTATGTGCTCCATATTCATATCTGGGTGCATATTTCCGTCATCTCTGTCTGGGTGTCCTTCGTCCGCATCTCCTAACCTCCTTGCAGGATCTTACTAAAATTTGGCAGGTGTGTTTCTATGTGGCTGACGACGAGTTTTGAACCGACCCGAATAACGCTGTGCCCCCTAGTAACAATCCTAGTTTTTACGTTTGCTTCTGTATCTTTGGATTTCCTTGAAAAGCTTATTATTTAAAATGACTAATTTTTATTAAAATGACATAGGCAAGAAATTGAATTTTGGGGTTCAAAAGCGGGGCCTTTCAATTTACTATAGAGGGTCTCGCTCAAAGGGGTCGAAGAGCGGGGCGCTCTAAATTAAGAAGGCCTCGCTCGAAGAGGTCCAAACAGCAGGCCCCTATATTAATATAGTCGGCCCCGCTTTTCGGTCCCCTTCGAGCGGACTTTCTATATTAATATAGTGAGCGAATTTTCATGGAATTCGGCAGATAGGCTTTTAATATGATGCCATTCTGTAATTGGATGGATTCGACAAAATTTACCCCACCTTGCGGAAATTTTTGTTAATTTCGCGTCTTTTTTCTGCCGTTTGCGTCTCTACAAGTTATTTGCCAAACCCAAGGTACCTAAACTACACGGTTAACGGACCCCGAAACACGGTCACGGACCTGCAAACACCGTCCACTGACCCACAAACACGGGAACGGACTCACAAAACACGATCCATTCACCCAAATACACGGGACAGGGACTCATATTCACAAGGAAACACTCTTAACGGACCGCCAAACACGGGTCACGGACTCGTCGGCTTCCTCGGTGAGCTGACATCTACATTTCGTCCGTAAACCGTGTTTGGCGGTCTGTTAACCGCGTTTCTTCGTGAATGTGAGTCCGTGTCCCGTGTATTTGGGTGAAGGGATCGTGTTTTGTGAGTCCGTTCCCGTGTTTGTGAGTCAGTGGACGGTGTTTGCATGTCCGTTAATCGTGGTCATGCGTCCGTGACCGTGTTTATGAGTCCGTTAACCGTGTACAGGTACCTTAAAACAGCTCAAAGGATCACAATATAAGTTTACAGCTGACGAGAAGACCACGACTGACGTCAAACTTCGTACGGGACTGCCTACTACATGCCCCCATAGTGGCGATTGTTTTTAACGTCTGCAGCCGGAACTCTTTAACCATTTCAAGGATCTTTGTAAGATTTGAAAGATGTATTTCTCTGTAGCCGTCGACAAACGTAATGAGTGTCGAAGTGATCGAGTTACCACTTTGCCTTGGCAAAATGATTTTTTTTACTTTAACTTGTGTACTTTTGGATTTCAGTATTATATCTTTATGGGTTTCAGTAAATGAATTTTAATGCGGAAGTAAAGATGCCACATCATTTTGGAAAACTTCGACGAATTTTACGCCACCTTGTGGATATTTTTGTTATTTTTGCATCTGCTTCCTGCGTCCGCCTCCCTTTCGCTCAACGGATCGTTATGAAATTCACAGAAGTGTTGCTTATGAGAAGACCATGACTGACGTTGATTTTCAGAGGGTTTCGACAGCTGTTTCTCGCCCTAGTGGCGATTTTTTTTCCATTTGCGACGGAATCTCCTTTACCCATTGAAGGAGCTTTGTGCTATTTAAAGGTGAATTCCTAAGGAGCCGTCGACAAATGATAATGATTGTCGATCTGATCCAGATACCGCAGTGCACTCTAGTGGCAAAATGTTTGCCTTCCAATTTTTGGACAGATTCGATGTTGTCTACGCCACCTGCTGGCCGTTTAAAAACTTCCGCTTATGTTGTTTACCGCTGTGTCTCTATCTGCAAAACCACTCAAAGTATGATTATGAAAATTGCGGGTTATGTTCCTGATGCAAGCAACCTGGCTGATGTTGATTTTCGGATGTTTTTTTACTTCTGGCGCCCCTTAGAGACAATTTTGCTTTTTTGCATTTATGGCTGTATCAACTTAACCCTTTTTAGGATCTTTGCGAAATATGGCAAATGGGCTTCTATAGAGATGGCAACAGGTGACGATGAGTTACAAACAGATTAGAATATATCTGTGTCCCCTAATGTCAATTGTTTTTTTTTTACGTTTGCCTCTATATATTAGGAGTTCGTCGGCTTCTTTTCATGAAAGTTGGCAAATAGTTGTGTTTTAAAGACATGACACCTTCTCAATGTGGATGTTTTTGGCGCATTTTCGCTTATTATGCGCCATCTTATGGCCATTTTTATAATACTAAAAACTCTCACAGAAGCACAACGTTTTAGTTGCTATCGTGGGGGTCTTTCTGCTCTCCGCGTTGCTCTCTTTAGCATCTGTGCTTGTATGTATCTAACCACTGGTAATGTTACAATTTTGGTATAAGTAGTTCTATTAAGTTGAAAACATTTGGAAGATTTCAATTACCGCAGGTGCCTCCCAATGGTAATTTGTGCTTTTCTCAAAAAGCTTACGTCTGCCTCTATTTTTTGGAGTTTCTTTGCGGATTTTCATGCAATTTTGGTTGATAATCTTGTGTTGGAGAGATGATGACGTCTCCCCAATTGTGGATAGGTTCAATGTACTCTGTGCCATCCAATAGCCATTTTTATAATATTGAAAACACTACTGGATTTGCATTGCAGTTGTGCGTGCATTTCAACGCTCCACGTAACTCTTGTTTACAGAAAGCAAGAATCAAAAATGTTAATATCATTTGAGCATGTGTTGCAATACTGCATTTGTCCAAGTTTACGATTAGTGTAGGGGGATGTATTGTTTTTCAAATGAGAACCATTCATTTCACAACACACATCCCATCGAGTCCGGTCAACGGTTCCATCGAAAAATTTTGTACTACATGTACACTGTAGCTCGCAATTAATTTATGCAGCAGATTATCAGTGCAACTCGGGATGTTGCGATGTTGCATTTTGAAGGTACCAAAAGATTTCAAAATAAACTAGATGAACCTCAACCAAATTTTCCAAGATTTTGCCAAATTTGGATAACTTTTTTCCAGTATAATCTGTCAGTTTAAGCGAACTTTTGTCAGTTGAATGTGACATTGTGTTAAGTCGCTGATGTTTGTTAGTGAAAGGACTTACCTAGTAAGTTGCCGCCACTTCGAATACGCGCATGGTACAGCACCTGTCTACATTTTGTTGAGATTTAGCTAGAATTGGATTGAATTCTTTTATTAGCCTTCTCGAATTACATCATTGTCTAGCTTATTTTGAAAATTTTTGTATGCAAGTTTTCGCACCTTTACACAATATGTTTTACATTGCATTGTAATTTGTTTGTATGTTGGAGGAAATTAAGATATATACATATCCATGGAGATTTTGCATGTATGTGTGTTTCAAAAGTAAAATGCATTCACAATGTAATGCAACTAGTTAGCAAATGTTTGGTTCACCACTTGATCAAATTTCAACCAGGCACTAATTTCAAACATCAGGCTTAATTTTCATATTAGAACTGGCAACAGCATAGAAAATAATACGACTCAAATGGCCACCGTAGCCGTAGGGGTACGGAACATGTAATCCCTTTACAGTCCACTTATGTTTTTTTCCATTTGAGTACCTCGGAACTAACCAGTAATCATAAAATCCACGGGTCCCGGAGATTTATCTCGATCTTTTCATAACTTTCTATTACTGCAGCCTACCGGTTCAGTAAATGAGCTAAATCAATCACATTGAGTTCAGTGATGATTTCAGCCCAAGCGCCTTGTTCTGTGATTGGCTATCAGGCAGCTTGCTTAATTCCAAGTTCACTCAAAACTCATTCCCGCTTGATTTAGATGTTCAGCGATATTCCAAATTCACGTACGGCATCAGGCAGTGTGATCTTAGAATTCCTAGTTACCCAACATTCGATTCCGATTGATCGTGAGATTAAGCGACATCCCAATGTCACGTACAGCAATACGACACCCATCACCTGTTAACAATACAGCGCCTTCTATGGCAGATTAGCTCACAAATCATTCAAATGGAAACGATTGATACATTTTTTTCACTGTAGAGAAATTATTGTAGTCAGATGTTGTAGGATAATAGTGAACTGAAAATGGAAACTGTGAAGCCATGTTTATTCACCATTACATGAGACAGGAACAGGAAACACAGAATCATGGGTAACTGGTATTGTTGCTCATCTGAGTAAGTATAGTCATCTGGTAATCCTCACACAGCCTAATCTGTCCATTGGATATGTTCACTAACGGTGTCCTCCATCTCCAGTAATCTACAGGTTTTAGAATGCCCTCGAGAGCCTCGTCAGGAGACACTGCGTTAGTGACACTCTCAAAAACTGATGCAAGGTCCACTTCCATCGCTTTCAACCAATTTTTGCCAAACAACTTCGGTTGTTTTCCCTTGGCAACCACAAAAAGTAACTGAAGATATTGATAAAAAATAATAAATCTATTACCGGACTTACGGTTACATAGAGATGGCTACGTTACGTCCTCCTCTCGAGGACTTCATCAGGCCACTGAGTTGTCACGTGACTCGTCATGTGATCTGTCGCACAGTTATGGGGACGGCTATGATTCTGCAGTTTTTAGTCATATAGCTTCCACAGACCACTCTTTCGCCATGGAAGATGTCAAGATCCTAGATAGAGAGGAACTTGGTTTAGAAGAGGGGTCAAAGAAGCTGTTCACGAGAGAATTGAGAATCCTAGCCTCAACAAACAGGGGGGGGGCTGAGGTTTCTCTTACGAAGGACGTGGGACAGGGCGCTGAAGAGGATCCCGCGAAAACTGTGCGACAGATCACATGGCGAGTCACGTGACAACTCAGTGGCCTGATGAAGTCCTCGAGAGGAGGACGTAACGTAGCCATCCCTATGTAACCGTAAGTTCAGTAATAGATTTATTAATTTTTCTACCTTATTACAGCAACTGGATGACTGAAAACACTCATTGAAAAGATTGATCATGCCACACAGCTTGAACAATACATTCACCCAACATTTCAATTTCTACTTGATTATAACCAAAAACATGCCGGCTAGTCGGATTCAGCTTCAATTTCAAACCTAATTCGTGAGCTGTGTGCTCCGAGACAATGGTAATGTAAGCCTGCGTGTCAACCAGGAAATTAGTAGGATTATTGTTAACCAAAATGTTTGTTGCAAAGCCTACACTGTCCGAGCTGTCCTTTAACACCAGTAGGTAGTCCTCAGTGGCTGTGGTAGCACTTGCAGTCTTCACGCTCTGGGCGTTCCGCAACGACGGACATTGTTTACCGGTTGACCACGGATGTGAGGTCACTGAAGTGGTATTTTGATTCTGTTCATAACACTGTTTCTTAAAGAATTCTTTCTCGTTATCACTGAATTTCTAAAAATAGTGGCACTTGCTCTTTTTATATTCAGGAACTGAACTTTCGTGGCGAAGTCAGTGCCTGGATGCAATTGTTGTTTCCTGCTTTGTGCCAATTCTAAAGATTGTCCTAGTTTGCACGCTTTCTCAAATGTGAGAGTTAATTCTGTTAACAGTTTCTTTTGAATCAGTACCGACTGCAACCCACACACTAATATGTCTCTTAAAGCCTGGTCTAGGAAAGTTCCGAATTTACAATATCGAGACAGTTGCTTCAGACGAACAAAGAATCATCCAATGGTCTCGTCCAGTTTCTGTTCCGCGGAGCTATTAATATCTTTCTGAAGCGGTGAGAGCTGGAAAAAAAAGAATGGACCTTGAGTTGTTTACGACACATACATTGTAAAGTTGGCCTTTACGGGCTACAAAACAGCCGCGCCCAAAGGGAAGCATTCAGAACGTCGTGGCAACTGCTACTGCTGATCTTATACTGAAAAACCTGTCTGGCAAGACGCTATAAAATGGGTAAGACATGAAACACTCTCTATTTGGAGGTTGTTTTTCGAAGTGTCTTATGTTTTTTTATATTTTTGGCTAAATAGCTTACGGACGGTGTAGCCTGTTAAACGAGATTGGACTATAGCCAAAAGTAAGAAAATTTACCTACAGTTCCGAGCTCATACAGAAATCCATAGCCTGTTTGGGAGAAGAATAAAAACTAAAGTAAACCCTTGGCTATTGACTCTTCGGGAAACAGGGACATTGAAGGAAATTTGTGCAACGTCACCCATTTGTTAAACGTTAAAACGAATAGTTCTCATGTTTGTTTTTTATTGAGGACTTGTCCATCCAGGTCTTGCATATTCGTTTCGACTTGTTTTGTCAATGGACAGTTTCGCTATTTTTTATTTGCTCACTTGTTTTGTTTTACATTTTATTTCAAAAGTATATATCAATACATGAGGAACCCTTTCCAGCTGAAAATTGACCCTCGGACGGCCTTCGTCCGACGGTTGGAGTTTGCTAATGCGATCACAATAGCCCATTGAATTCAGTCCAGCTGAATGGCCTGCTTGGTCACGTACGTAATCCTTTAATGACACCTCATTATGCCATAAAACTACGTGCCTGTCGACTATTGGCAAAAAAAATAAAGTTTATTTTAAAAATCTACCTGCCTAACCGAATTCCTCGCGAAAATCTAAGCATTTTAGAACTTTGAATTTTCTTTCTAGGCCAGAAAATAAAGTTTTTATTAATATAAAAATTTACCACCTTGTGTACGAGCAGAGCGCAAGAATTTACAAAGGGTATATTGTGATTCGCCGCCATGAGGCAGCTTATAATTTCCTAACAAAAGGCCAAAATGTACCACAATCAATTTGTTTTAATAAAACGCAAGTTTCAGTATATAACATATTACACAATAAGGAGAATTATTTTGTTAAAACGAATAGCAATTGGGAACTTGTTTTTAAGCGTAGGTATACAGTCGTCATTTTCCGAAGTAAACAATCCCACATGCTTCAGTCGAACTTCCAGTGATGTTTGAGTAGGCCTGCGTAGTTTGCGATCGCGGATTTTTTTCAAAGTAGGCGAGAAGTGCCAAGCTGTGGATAAGAGTGGCAACAGGGCAGACGCCGACCGTGCATAGATGAGCGTGTAAGCACTAATCTGTTTCGTTAAGTTTCCCGACTGGCCTGGACACGGAAACTCGAAAGAGACGTGGACTCGACTTCGACACGGTCAACTACCCAAAGCTCAAGCGCTTAGGGAATAGAGGTAAGTACTAAGGTACACAGTGACAGAGGATCAGAGAATGGTGCACATTTTAACATATTACTTCTTGCGCGTTAGGTCTACTATTTTTGTTATGTGAATTTATTACAGCCTTCAGGCCTTCCCCGTATCAATTGTTTCTCGCAAACCTGCTCCCATGTAAGTACCTGTAGGCCTACCGTGGCCCTAGGCCTAGGCAACACGTAGCCCCTCCGCTGGCTAACTTAAAAAAGCGCTTAGTTTCTTCAGCGATCATTTCTGGTTCTGTACATATCTTCCATGTAGCATGTTTGTTGAAGTAAGATGATTATGGCGAAGAATTCGAATTCCACTTTTTAGTAGCCGTTAATTTTTTCATCGCGCGCGACAACCACAAACTATTTCCATTGAGTTAGGCAAGGACAAGCGCGAGACTTAGAGAGCGCGTGACCTCGCGTGTGACACTTGCAAAATAGCATGGCAGATATTAGGGTTTTTTTATATTCCTGTCCCATGGACTGTGTTCATTTACAGGCGTGATTTTACATAACTTCCTCGGCATTCACGGCGATGTAATTTACCTTACCTAACCCGTAATGACTGATTTTTTGAGAGTTCGATTTTAAGCTGAATTGTTGCGGAAATTTTTGTGAGGGTCGGGTGTTTGTGTGATTACGCGGAATAGATTTTTATTTGGCAATGACCATCACCTCTGCTGACCCAACCAGGTTGGGCCAGCAGAGGCGATGGTCATTGCCTAGATTTTTATAGGCTTCAATAATTACATTCAAAAGTGATGAAACCATTAACATTAAAAAATACAAAATTACAGTCTTATTTGATTTAACTTATATTTTTCCTTCTGTATACTTTGTGTTTCATTCTTGCCTTTTAGGAAAAGTAAATGGGATTTTCAACATGCATTACACCCTACAAGTCGGGTACGTGTTATGAACTCTAACTTTGTATGCCAGTGGATTTGTCAAAGGGAAACAACGCAGATGACTCAAAGCAAGAGTGTCCTCCCAATGGAAAACATTGTTTAATGGTAACACAGTGAACTACTTAACACAAGATGGAGACCAAACAAGGATTAAAATATACGTGAATGTTTTTATGCGAGAAGTAGCTAAGGAAGACTTAAGGAGTAATGCAATGCGAGGACAGAATGCCAGGTACAAACGTCAGTTCACAGTTCTTGTCATATTGGGTTAACTGCTGAATCCCCTGCAATAGTCCTATATAACATGCAAAATTCTGAGAACCACTTTGCCGGTTGCGGCAGTGCCTTGCTGTTTGCTTGGTGTTGGTGTTGAGCTGTGCTATAGAGAAGTGGTATATGAACATCGTTATTTAAACTTTGCTTCAATTTGTAAATGAAAGCTATGTGAATTTTTCATTCATTTTTATGAAATTTGCAGTTTTAAGTCCAAACCTTTGGCATTCCGTCTGTATGTCACACAAAGTCGTTGGCATAATTTTTGTCGCTCATAGCACGATGTCGGAGACATAGTATTCACAAAGGTCTGTCTGCATGTCACACCATGTCCTTGGCATGACATCTCTAAAGGGAATCTATTTTTTTCATATTTTGCACTGAGATGTAGGTGGGACTTCTCCAAGCGCCATTTGATATTGTTTTGAATAGGGATTCTGTCATGCTCTTAAATTCCCCTTGTATTTTTACAAACATTATTAATAGTTGAGTTTTGTGAAGCAGTTGCCAGGCTTATTTTTTGTGTCATGGTTTGCTCATTTCTTTTTGGTCTGGCCCTCTGGTTCATTTCTAATGTTGAGGACCAGGCCATTGACTTGTTGCTGCTGTTAGTTTTGTAATTGTTCTCATCTTAAACAAGTGTTGTATAATATTAAAAGGGTTTTGTAAAGTAGATTATTGTACATAGTTCATTAATACTTAGACTTATTGTACACTCTGCACATGCCATGCTGATGTTTAGTGTATACTTTGTTTCAGTGATTATTAAGTAATTCTGATGTTGATATAAGTTGATGCAATGTGAAGTTTCACTTTGTATTAAAATAATAAGAAATAAATAACTCTCTGCCTGTTGCATGTAACAGATGTGTCGATGGCTTTGCTTCAACACATCTTGGCCACAAATTTGGCAGCAGTCAAGCTATATTCTTTACACCTTCACTTGCTGGTAATGTTTGTTTTGAAAAAATTAAAACTGAGAGGGGGGAGAGATCTCTTATTTATGCTGCTGCTGTAATAAAGAATTCTCTTGGCCCAGAAATTAAATGCCCCAATTCAATTAATACTGTTAAACTTAATAGTAAAAAGTGGCTGTAATTTTCTTAGCCATTCTTACACTTTACCTTTCTTAATTATGTCATTTTTCATTATTGTTCATGCCCTCACTATTTAGTATCATCTCTTTATTTCATCTCTCCTGGTCAAAATTTCACCCTTAACTTGTTATTAATTGCTGCTTTGTTACCTGTATCTAGTTATTGTTTCATGTATTACATTCTACTGTATTGCATCCTGATGTTGAAGGCCCCTTAAAAGCATATTTTGGCTAAAAACAAATGTGATTAAAGATATGCATCGGTTTCTTCTATTATCACAATTGTAATGGTCTGTTTTTACCTTGTTGTTGGTGTTGTTGCCGTTGTTCACATATGCGCTGATTTTAAATTTCGTACTCATATTTTGTCCCAAACAAATGCGATTAAAGGTATGCATAATTTTTTCTATCATCACAATGGTACTGGTATGTTTTTACCTTCAACAATAACTATTTTGTTGATCATATTTTGTTAACTTGGAAGCTCATAACCTAAACATGTGTATATTATGTAAGTTGAGGTATTTATATATTTTGATGGGCAGCATTTACAGATGTGTATTTTTTAACAGATCTCACTTTGTCCCTAGGTTCTCAGTATAATTTTTTATAAACTAGAGTATTGTACAGTGATGTTTATTTTCTGGGTAAAGTTGTTTCCTTTTTCCTGTTATATCTATTTGTATGCATGTTTTAAAAATAAAAACTTGTGTGATTAGATATATTGCTTATCTTTCATATTATTTCATTTATTGTAAAATAATTGCAATGTAAGTGCAACCAACCTATTGGGATGTAACGTTTCTACAAAATTCATTCTCAGCCAATATAACTACCATGTAACAGGTTTCTGGTTCCTCCATATGAAAATCCAGGTCAAAAAGAAGGTCACAAGTAGTCCTATTCAGTTGGAGAATTTTATGATGCCATCTTAACTGAGGCAGGCCAGCCAGCTGGCTCTCTATTGTGTTGGCAGGGAATGGGGTAATTGAAACTTGCGCTTCAGTTAACAATTCTAATTGGGTTTTGGCTTGAATTTTCAGCAGGGATAGATTAGTCATGACAAAAGATGACATTTCTTGTTCAAAGAGAATTAATGACACATGTAAAAATGACGCAAGATTTTCTACTCAAAGCTCTTGAAATATTCAGTTGCGAACCAATGAAACACGCATCAAGGTTTTGTAGGAAAAAACATTTACTGTAACGTCCCATATTGACAATTTCTTATCTTTCGATGTATTCAGTAATCAATTATTAGACACAAGATGAATCAAGTTTAAGGTGTCATTGGTGTAGTGTATAAGTTATTAGATTTTTGTTTCTTTTCTTAGCCCAAATCATGCTGCTAAATATAACTCTTTTCAATTCCACACTTATTACAACATAAAATGGACGGCCCTATGTACACCAGTAAAATTATTTTACTTTTTTGTAATTTTAAAGCTTCATAGTTCTAATTGAAATCCGGAGGATATCACTCTCTAGGGAGTTATTGTCTAAACACAATGGACTCTATTCACAGCAAAGCGTTGGTGTTGTTTTTATTTTGACCTTTTATTTCTTATCTGAAGACCGTAGACTCTGTTCACAGCAAAGCATTGCTTCTGTTTTCTATATGTTATCTACAAATACTTATTAATAAAAAGTCAGTTTTTAACACCGGTAAAAAGTTTACACAATTCGCTCAAATTTTCAGTGAACACCCATCCTACAGGTCTATGGTCATGCGTTAGGTTGTCTAGCGGAAAATAAACTGCGTTCCTCCTCCACATACCTCCAATAAGATGTTTTTGGGGATTGTTCTAAACTTATTAATTATATCGATAGACTTACTATCTCTATCGATACTTCATAACTCTGTCGATAGATGCATTAACTCTATCGATAGACTAATTAACTTTATCGACAGACTTACTAACTCTATCGAAAGACTTAATAACTGACTTACTAACTCTATCCATAGACTAGCTACATGTATCTCTATCGATAGACGTACTAACTCTATCGATAGACTTGCTACATGTATCTCTATCGATAGACTTACTAACTCTATAGATAGACTTATTAACCCTATCATTAGACTTACCAACTCTATCGATAGATTTAGTAACTCTATCGATGTGTTTGGTACTAATGCGATGTTTCATGTCCCACAACATAGGCATAGCGACAGGCGCTATGGTTATTTACATGTAAACAGACAATTTTGTATGGATACCATGATGTTTTATATCTGCCATACCTCTAACAGGGGATAGCTAAGGAATAATAATCACTGGTCACTTGTCTCGGCATACAATGCAACTATAGACACGGCTACAGGTGTGTCTCATTTAGGCTTGATCAGGTATTATCACAGGGTGCACAGACCCTATATTTGGTTAGTGAGGTGCAGTTGGACCTCGAAATTAGCGCCCATTTTTACTCTGCCCGTGCAATCGCAGAGTACTGTTGTTCCTGGGTTTTCTTTTTATTCTTATTCTTCTCCTGATCAACTTTGACACTTAATAACTCCAAATTGGATGCTGGTACGTTCTTTATGTCCAGCATATATTTTTGACAATACATAAATTCTGATTCGTTATATAATCATATTCCATATTGCATCGGAAGAGGTCGTTTGGTGCAAAGGTCATATAATTTTCAAAATGCTACTCCTTTAAGTTTTAAAACTATTTATTTCAAATTCGGTGCACAGGTATAAGTCAACAAGACAATTAAAAAATAATATTTCTAAGTAATCGAATCATCCAATCAAATAAAACAGGTCAAAAGTCATTAGGTGCAAACTAAATTTTTGAGCTAGACGCTTCAAATTTACAAGTCTGATTTGTACGTTTAATTCAATTCGAAATCCATAATTTCAGGTCATTAAGTGCGACCATGGCGCCATTAAGTGCATTTTTCTTCTGAAAATTTGTCCTTTTCATTCACCAAGTATTCTCATGTGTCAAACGTTAGACCAGTGTGATTCTCAGCGTTAAATGTACTTTTCACGGACTTTGCAGTTAGTTCTACTAAATTGGCTTGTAATGCACTGGATAGGTCATTTAGAGCAAATGTCATCTACTTTTGAAAAGGTTATTTCTCCTACACTTTTAAATGAATTCTCTTCAATTCCAGCACATTGGTGTAAACCTACATGCCAATGAAATACCTTACTTTACTAAGCAATAGGGCCACCCAATCAGAGAAAATAGGTCAAAGGTCATTGAGTGTAAACTAAAATTTTGAGCTAGACACTTCAAATTCACAAGTCTGATTGGTACGTCTAATTCAAATCGAAATACAAAGTTTTAGGTAAGTTAGTGCAACCATGGGGTCATTAGGTGCATTTTTCTTCTGAAAATTTGTCCTTTCATTCACCAAGTATTTTGATGTGCTAACCGTTAGACATCTGTGATTTTCAGCATTAAACACACTTTTCACGGGCTTTGTAATAATTCTCCTGAAGACGTTTATAATGCGCCAGATAGGGTCAATTAGTGCAAAGGTCATCTAACTTTCAAAATGTTTTAGCCCATACATTTTTTAAGGAATTCTTTTCAAGTTCAGCACAATGGTGTAAGTCACCATGCCAATCGAACGCGCTACTTTACTACACAATATGCCTAACCAATCAGAATAAAGGTCGAAGGTCATTGGGTGCAAACTAAAATTTTGAGCTAGAGACTTCAAAATTACAGACTTGTTTATTAAATGTGATTGAGTTTGAATTTTAAATTATCAGGTCATTTGGTACACCCATGGGGTCATTAGGTGCATTTTTCTTCGGAAACAATGACCAATTCATTCATGTTGTATTCTGAAGTGCTTAAAGTAAAACATTAGCGATTCTTAGCATTAACCACACTTTGAATCGAGTTTACAATTATTCCCTCATCCGGGCTCATAATGCACCGAAAGAGGTCAAATAGTGGAAAGGTCATCAAAATATTAACATGTAATTTTTCCTACAATTTTAAAGAATTTCTTTTCAAATTGGTAAACGGGCTGCTGTCAGTAACTTCCAATAACAATTCATTTAATACGCACGCGCAGAGTCGATTATTGTCACGCCGTGACAATAATCTTTCTAGTTCATATTCTTATTCTTCTTCCGGCCAGTTTTGAGGCTTAATAACTCCAAATCGGGTGCAGGTACATGTACTTTCTTTAAATTGAGCACATAAATTTTGACAGTGCATGCACTTTGATTTGTTATATAATCATATTCCATATTGCACGGGAAGAGGTTGTTTGGTGCAAAGTTCAAATAATTTTCAAATTGCTACTCCTTCTTCAGTTTTAAAGCTATCTTTTTCAAATTCGGTGCACAGGTATAGGTTAACAACACAATTTAAAAATAACTTTCTAAGTAATCGAATTTTCCAGTCAGATAAAACAGGTCAAAGGTCATTAGGTGCAAACTAAAATTTTGAGCTAGGCTCTTCAAATTCCCAAGTCTGTTTGGTACTTCTAATTCAATTGCAACTACAAAGTTTCAGGTCATTTAGTGCAACAATGGGGTCATTAGGTGCATTTTTCTTCTCAAAATTTGTCCTTTTCATTCACCAAGTATTCTGATGTGTCAACCGTTAGACAACTGTGATTTTCAGCATTAAATATACTTTTCACGGATTTTGAAATAGTTGTACTAAAGAGGCTTGTAATGCACTGGATAGGGTCAATTAGTGCAAAAGTCATCTACTTTTGAAAAGGTTATTTCTCCTACACTTTTTAAGGAAGTCTCTTCAATTCCAGCACATTGGTGTAAACCTACATGCCAATGAAATACCCTACTTTACTAAGCAATAGGGTCATCCAATCAGAGAAAATAGGTCAAAGGTCAGTGAGTGCAATCTTAAATTTTGAGCTAGACACTTCAAATTCAGAAGTCTGATTGGTACGTCTAATTCAATTCGAAATACAAAGTTTCAGGTCATTTAGTGCAACAATGGGGTCATTAGGTGCATTTTTCTTCTCAAAATTTGTCCTTTTCATTCACCAAGTATTCTGATGTGTCAACCGTTAGACAACTGTGATTTTCAGCATTAAATATACTTTTCACGGACTTTGCAATAGTTCTAGTAAAATGGCTTGTAAGGCACAGGATAGGGTCAATTAGTGCAAAGGTTATCTACTTTTGAAAAGGTTATTTCTCCTATACTTTAAAGGAATTCTCTTCAATTCCAGCACATTGGTGTAAACCTACATGCCAATGAAATACCCTACTTTACTAAGCAATAGGGTCATCCAATCAGAGAAAATAGGTCAAAGGTCAGTGAGTGCAATCTTAAATTTTGAGCTAGACACTTCAAATTCAGAAGTCTGATTGGTACGTCTAATTCAATTCGAAATACAAAGTTTCAGGTCATTTAATACAACCATGGGGGTCATTAGGTGCATTTTTCTTCAAAAACGTTGTCCTTTTCATGCACCAAGTATTCTGATGTGTCAACCGTTAGACACAACTGTGATTCTCAGCATTAAACACACTTTTCATGGGCTTTGCAATAATTCTCCTAAAGACGCTTATAATGCCCCGGATAGGGTAATTTAGTGCAAAGGTCATTTAACGCTCAAAATTTTGTGTCTTCTGAGATTTTCAAGGAAATCTTTTCGATTTCAGCACACTGGTGTAAGTAAACATGCCAACTGAACGCCCTACTTTACTACGTAATAGGCCAAATCAATCATAAAAAATAGGTCAAAGGTCATTGGGTGCAAATTAAAATTTTCAGCTATAGACTTCAACATTACATACATGTATCTGTTTAGTAAATGCCATTCAGTTTGAATTCTAAATTATCAGGTCCTTTGGTGCACTCAAATGGTCATTCGGTGCATTTTTCTTCAAAAATTTGACCAATTCATTCATGCTGTATTCAGAAGTGCTTAAAGTAAACATTTGTGATTCTTGGCATTAACCACACTTTTAATCGAGTATAGAATAATTCCCTCATGGGGCCTCCCAATGCACTGAAAGAGGTCAGTTAGTGGAAAAGTCATCGAAATATTAACATGTAATTTCTCCTACAATTTTAAAGAATTCCTTTTCATATTGGTAAACGGGTTGCTGTCGGTAACTTCCCATAACAATTCCTTTAATACGCACGCGCAGAGTCCATTATTGTCACGTCGTGACAATAATCTTTCTAGTTTATACCTTGCAATTTTATGGTTTAAACGTTCGTTCTGGATTGTCAGTATCTTGGTAAACAATATAAGCCTGAGCTTGTTTTCAGAGTATTTACCGAAGAAATTACATATTCGTCGGTTCCTCGCACTCCTACTCAAAAATGGAATCTTCCATCCACAGTAGAGTAGTTGAGACGATTACACTTTGCGGGGAATGACATTTGTAACGTTGAAAGGTCTTTGATTTGGTGACGTTGTTTTTTTAAGTTTTTGGCTTTCAAACTTGTCTAATCGACTCTCTTAATTGCAAAAAACAGGGAATGGTCAGCCGAGCTCACCGCCCGATTTTTTGGTCCTGCAAGTCAGCTCTAATTTTGTTCTGTGTTCAGATCGAGTCAAGCTTATGTAGACAGGGTTGAAGGGGTTGTGGGCCGTGGGGGTCCTGGGGTCCTCGGGATCGTGGAGGTCGTGGGTGTGGGGGTGGAGGAAGTTTTAGAACAACCCCTTTTTAGGCGAGTTCAACTGACGCGGTTGAATTCAAGCACGCGTAAATCGCCGTTTTGATAATTCTATAATCGGTCATTGACAGTCACCAATTTTATACACAGGGTACGTGTTGCCTATGAGAATTTCAAACGTACGGCTGGCCGTCACTCATATACATGTAGGACCGGGGCGTCACATCTTAAAACACCGAAATAAAAATAACCCTTCTCCCTAACTAAACCACCACGTCACGTTAATAAAAGTGCCTTTCGAGCATACAGGAAAACCTTCGGGGGGCTACAGTGGGTCACAAAATTCAAATACTGACTTCTGTCTGTGTCAGTCTGCTCAAGACCAAAGGTAGTCCAGACAGGAGGCAGAATGGTTCCTCATGAGCGGTGTAGCACTGAAAAAAGTGGGTCAATAGCCCCACTGTCCCCCTCTTGGTGCACCGTGGGTGGCGCAGCACTGAAGAAAAGTGGGCTATAGCCCTCACCTCTAGCCCACTGTGGTGCGCCGCCCATGGTCCTGTCTACCTTTAAGGTAGACCCCGGCAATATATTGAGGAAATTTCATGTACTGAGGGATTTTCGATGAGATTTGAGTTGGGATTTCTTGCTCGCTTAAGTGTACAGCTCCCCAAACAACCATCCGGATGTCCGAGATCTGTTGAAATTGTTTCGGACAAACACCTCGTTACTTCAACGTGAATGTAACTTACTGTATTTAATTCATCCTTTCGTTATGCATACACCTTACTGCTAATAGCAGTTCGGAAATCATTCGCTAGGTTGACACCACCGTTCATGGCAGAGCAGTAGCGGTAATATTTGGGAGTTCACTGTGGGAATAGTGTATCAATTGTAGACCACGCGTTATTGAATCAGGATATTCCTGGGTTTAAAATATTTTTTCAAGATCGAAGGATGTCATTTAGCACACCCAAACTCAAAAATTAGTTGAAAGTTGATTCGAGAGTCCGAAGGCCCAAGAGTCCGAAATGAAAGTCCCCTGATCAACTCTAATGTAAATTAACAATTTTTAACTTTCGTGAATTCCGTGATGCTTTAAGTTTGTCATACAGTATATCCGACATCACAATGCATATATCTAACGTGGAAACATATTTAACTAGTCTTGCTGAAGGCAGGATACACTGAAGTGCCCTACCAAAATTGAAACCGCTAACTTTGAAATGCCAGTTTCTACGAAAGAAAGTCTTCTAAGAATATTAAAATGCAATAATTTACAAATTCCGTCACCGATGAGTACAAATTTTTATTTTTACGGCATATGTAATTATTTAGGTCCACCCGCCGATATTCGAAGATATACAAGAAACGTACCGAGAATGTCGTGCATGAAGTAATATCTCACGAGACATTATTCTGCGTATCAACCGAAACCGAAGAAACAGTTTTAAAGGAGAATGCCACCCAAAAAACAACCTATTTTGTAAAAATTTAGATCGAGTAGTGCCACTCGATAACAGCAAGTTCAGTTGTTTTACCTGACACCTAACGACAGACGGAGGTGTTGAAATTAAATGATGACGTAATCGGTTCGAACGCAGTCTGTTCAGCCGTTCCCAAATCGGTAACTGGTCATTTTTACACTGATCGTGGCAGGATATAACATCCGATTAGCTGAATGAAGACCGATTCCAAAACACTTGTCGGGCCACATGTTAAAAATCTTCCGATCACAACCATGTTTTCTTCATTTGAAACTGTGAGAAGTCCAAGCGTGCGTGAGAGAAGATTTTAAATTTCTCGGTAGAGGGACGAGCATTACGTACATCAAAGTAAGGCCGGGGAAGGATAGGAACGGCTCGAAATAATATGTGGAAGCGGGTCTGATCTCTTTGCAAGCAAATAATTACACAGTGTGGGGATAGGACAACACGCCGACAGTGCCAGGTGCTTGATCGGGGGGAATTCAGACCGGTGAGAGACGAATATCCTCCATGTACTTTGGAAATCCCGACAGGAAAGGAAGTATGAGTTTTTTGCTTTTTGAACGTTAAAAGCCTGTCATTTATTTACAGTAGTTCACATTAAATTTAGACCTCAATAAAAGCGACCCGGGTCATATTTTAATATTTAAAAGTTACCCGGGGTCGTTTTGCAATTCTGAAAAGGCGTATTGGGGCACTGCGAAAGTATTGTACCACCCCTAAGAGCGACACGTCCCTATATACTCCTGAATATACTGTATTTGCTTCCAGCGACGTGAATTCAATCATAATTTGCGCGATCTTACTGATTTCTCATGAAAAATTAAATCGTTCGCAGTGGAATGAAAAGCGTGCAACCGTAGATGCCACTCGGGATTCTGCCACTGGTTGCGATATTTTCTGTTAGATAATAAACGCGCTTAGAAAAGGGCAATATGCCCCGTTTGTTTACACGGCGACTAACCGTGTCACGTGACTAGAAACACTGTCCAATATTGCGTGAAGTTCTCAGCTGCAGGTCGGACTGTAGTATTGATATATCTATGGCCTAAGTGGTCTGCGGCGGGTGTCTTATTGTTTTCTTCTAGGTAGCAGCTCATGTTTTCTTTGCCAAGTACTTCTTGTCCACCTGAGGGTATTCCGAGCCGCTGTTGTCCATAGTGTTTACTGATGAAAGATTCAAACACACTTATAGTATAGTCACAGGGTTCAAAGGTCAGACCCCAAACTGAGTACAGCCTCAACGTAAACTGAAAGGAAAAAATAAAATGCTCTCCAAATAACGTAAGCAAACACACGATACAAACAACAGGAAAATTCAAATAGACTACAAAGTTTACGCAGCTAAAGAATTCCTAATGACATAAGCTTCGAACGAACAGATACTAACTTGAGATAGCGTGTGGGCCACAAATTCTAAATTGAATTCTACATGACAGTACCACCAACTGAGTCCAAAGCCAGTCACGCCATAACTGATGACGTAAGGCATCCACGCTGCTCGGGTCTGAGAGGTTTTGCCGGCTCAGTCGAAAAGACAATCACTGAAATGTGTAAAGTTTAGAAAATGATATTATACAGCAACATGATTAACCTTTTCCATGGGACAAAACTGCTGAACTGGTTCAGCAAGTGGCTGATGATTTAACAATAGGCGAGTTGTCAATTGACCGTACACACCGCCTTGGCAGAAAACAGCAAAACAGAAATCGACCAATAATCGCATAAGTATCGGCGGCAAGCAAATCTAATCTCATGAAGAAGCGTAGAGACCTGCTAGAGGGGGTACATATAACTGAAGATTTCTCATGGCGAGTTAGAGTGGCCAGGAAAAAGTTATAGACATTCAAAATGGAGAACAGGATGGAACATACTAAAATCACATTCGACAAGATGATCAACGGTAAAGAAACCTACTACTACGACGAAGAACAAGACGTGGTCAAACGAAGAACAGATTTTCGAAGGTCAGCTGACAGAGGTATCAATGATGAAGCAGACCCAGATGCAGAATAGCAATTTGATGAACAGAGCATCGATTTGAATATAGGATCCTGGAATATAGAAGCACTGGGCTTCAAAATGGAGTCGTCTTCTCAGGAAATATATGAAATTGTTGAGTCATGTGATATAATTGGTTTCATTGAATCATTACAAAAATCACCAACAGAATTTGATACGTTTTTCTACAACTATACTGTCCACTCTGCAATTCACCCCCTTGGTGGGAAATTATCACGAGGCGTCACTGTGTTAGTAAAAAATAATTTGGCACAGAATGTAACGCGCATGAATTATGATTTAAAAGATCGTGTCTATTTACACATAAAAATATGAACCCCATAGCAAAACGCCTCATGTCATTATAGGTTTTGTGTACCTGCCTCCAGAGGGCTCTGATTATAGCCAAGAAAGTGACTTGGAGCAGTTATATAGTGGCATCATACATTTCAATGTTTCAGGTAAACAAAGCCAAGCCAGATTAGTTCTTGCAGGTCATTTCAATGCCCGTACTGGCACTGTCAATGACTTTATTGCTGATGACAGTAGAAAATATGTCCCTGTTATAGAAGAAAGCTGTGTCTATTTAGAGGATGATTTCGCCAAACCAAGGAAAAACCAAGATGCCAAAACTAGTAATTTTGGTAAAAATTTAATTGATTTGTGTATGGGTGATGGTATCCACTTTGTTAATGGTAGATTGAAATATGATCCTGATGGCAATTTTACTTTTGTTTCGATGAGTGGTTGTAGCACCATTGATTATGTTCTTGCCGAGACATCGTTGTTCGAGTACATTCAAGATTTTAAAGTGTTGCAATGTGATTTATCGTTGCATTTTCCTTTAATTTGTACCCTCAGTACCTCTGCAAAATTTTGTCAGAAAGTTGGTGGTGAACCTTATAAAACATTGCAAAAACGAGTAAGATATAGATGGCATAATGAGAAAGCAGGTGTATTTTTAGAAAAATTACAAAGCCAGGAAGGAAACGATCAGTTTCGAGAAATTATGAGCTGTGTTGATATTGACATAAATGAGAGTGTTAAAGGCTTAGTAGACTTACTCCAGTCATGTGGAGCGGGCATGAGGCAAGACAGATGTGTAAGTGAACCACGTAGACCTGCATGGTTTGACAGTGAATGTTAAGGGATGAAACTATAAAAGAAGCGTCTACTGCGAAAATTTAGGGCGTCTCGGAGTGACTTAGACCTGAGAAATTATCTTGTGTAAATATTCTGAATATACGTTTGAATTTATGTATTTATGTCTGAGTAGGCAAAGCCTACGATGTACAATAAACATTATTATTATTAACAATATTATTATTATCATCATCATCACCATCATTATCATCATTATTATTATTATCATTATCATAAACCGACAAGACGATCAGCTGTCAAGGGGGCCGTTCTCCGGCGAGCCATTACATCACTGCATTCCCAAAATTTTTAGTTTGGGCCTACAAATTCCTTGACCCGACGCCACATGATTTATTCTGACAAAAATATTTGAGGCATGTGTTCGTGTGAAACACTTGAACACTAAGTAGAGAAAAATTAATAGAAACCCATGGAAATCATGAGCATACAAACAGCACTATACGTGCATGTGGAGCCGGGTCACTGTGTGCAAAAATTGACCAAGCCAATTTGAATAAAAGTTGGGAGCAAAATTTTGCAAAAGGATAAGAGTTATAGAAACTGATAAGTTAACGTTAAGTATTTTAATGAAAAAAGAAGAATGCACACCCAGTAGTGATTGGTCAGACACGCACGTATACATCGGTTAGCCGTGTGTGCCGGTGAACACCAGTCTCCTTGGACGGCCGAGACCGGAGGTCCGAAGTATGCATTTGCACAGACCCGTTCTCGAAAGGTGATTGGAATTGTCTACTTCAGGTTATACCAAGAAAAAATAATTACATCAATATGCAGACGTTTTTTCAAAAAATAAAACGCATGTAAGGGGTGCTGAGTTGTCTCAAGGAAAATTACTTCAGTGATACGCTCATAACTTTACTTTAACTATCAACAGTAGTATTACAGTGGCGGATCTAGGATATCACTGGTAAGGGGGACAACACTCTGTGTCGGGCATCCCGTCCAAAATATAGAAATATAGGGGAGCTCGAATTTCTGAGAATGTGGACCTTTCATTGAAAAACAAACGCAGGACTAAAAAACATCTGGTAAACGATTATCTGTCTCAGACATTTCCAATAGGGTCTGTACCCCCCCGCACACACCCACACACAAACTACAACTGCCCACCTTAAACATTGTGACAGCCGCATGAAATTTACCGGAGCTAGTTAATAAGTTCAATATTTCCTCACGCTCCTGCTGTTTTATTTTTTGCGGCAGCCAAGGAGGGACTGCCCCTCCCCCCTAAATCCGCTTATGTATTACTTGTCCTAGTACCTAATTCATCTCAGCGTGGTGAGCTGGTAATTTGTACAGTTTGAAACGACATGGTCTCACAGTTGAGACAGTTGTGTCCTAGACTCTGTTGTAAAACAACACGCCGGCTGCAATGTATATAAGCTGAACATCAGTTTTCAAAATACATTCGCATTATTAATTTTTACCAATATTTTTTTTGTCAATAACAAGCACAGAACGAGAAGAACAACAAAAATGTTCACACAGAAACAACACAATGCGATACTGTAACCATTTCAAACAATAAAGTTTTCATTTATTTCAAAATATATTTACTTCAAAATATCACCATCACGCAGTAAAATCCCACCGTGAGTGTAAAAGGGAAATATCTACCTGGTAGGCTTCAACGTTACTGTACCGTACTGGTACATGCACTTCAACGTTACTGTACCGTACTGGTGCATGCACTTCACTTCAGAAAAAAATCAGATTCCAACCAACTCTTATTTAACCCCTCAATTCAGGTGAATCTGACATTTGCTGGCACACAATTATGTTACTAGAACATTTATATTGATAGCACCCGCTACAAAACAAATACGACAAAACTCAATGGTAGTAAACTCCATCTGCTCTGTCCCCTACATACCCAGACATTGATACACTGTAAGGAGAAGAAGACCATAAACAAGACAGAATATAAAAATGATGATTTTCCTCAAGTACGACAGTTGCAGATTTTAAAAAAACTTGCCAGGCTACATAACATTTGTCCCATCGCTTAGTGACATATACAGAAACAACCCATCTACATGTACAGCCGCAGTCTAACATTGTGGGAAGTAGTATTCCTGCGGTATCCCTTCCTTCGATCCTGCCCTGTTCCCAATAACCTGGCTGTATTTAATAAATCTTCGAGTTGGTGTTCACTCTGTAAAATGCTCAACTATTAAGGTTTATTTCACTTTTTGTGCTTCTTCGTTGCTTGAAAACAACAGATATCTTGGAGAGAGCATAAGGTCACTAAACCCACATCGGACCAAGAAGGAAAGTTAGGTAAAAGACCAAGAAAAATTGACTGAGTGTTCTAGGGACCAAATGAAGTTCAACAATATTGTTTCAGCGATCGGATTCTCACCCACAAAATCCTTATACTTCAGGTTCAATTTTTAAGCCTCAAAAGACCAAAAAAATACTTCAACGAGTCTTGGTCTAATACCACAAGTCAAACTTTATTTTTATGTTTTCTGCTTTAACTAAAGATAAGTGTTAAGATCCTTTAATTCTGGGCTCAAGTATCCAATGATTTTCTTGGATGATTTTTTAAAAAATCCTAGTTTACACTTGATGATCATAACATTAAAGCTATGAGTTTTTACTTGAATTCTCGTGTTGTTACCAATATTAGTTCCTAGATACTACACAGTACACACGCATCTCGATGAACATGGTTCATCAACAAGAAAGGCGGACCACTCCGCTCGACGAAATCCACGTGATGTCAACTCTAGCTCTATTTTTCTCATTGGGCTTACTAGCTTCCGTGCGGGAGTTCCTTGGGTGAGGTTGAAGCGCAGCGGCTCTAAAGCTGTCACTCGCGATGCGTTCCGATCTTGGCATGGATTTGATGATGTGTGGTGGTAGATAATTCGTCAGTATTTCTACCATTGCGGGGGGATGGTTCGAATTTCTCGAACAGTGGACCTTTGATATTTTGCAAACGCCGACACTGTAGAGGTCTCTGTTAGGCACTTGAAGTAGAATAACTAGGGGTCTCTCAGCTCTAGGTTCCTGAGATACGACAGAATTTGTAATACTAGAAATCTAGTTGCCGTAACGGTTGCTCCCAAAGGACGCAGCTCAAAGTCGCATGTAATGTACGTAATGTAACCCAGAAAGTATCGCGGGCCGTACGGGTGAAAGCGTCCCGCGTTATTACGACCGAGACTTCTTTTGTATTTTCCGACCCAAATCGATATATCGGATGAGAATTGGTTTGAAGTAGGTTACTTGAGCTCTGAAGCAGTTTTGCACTCGTAACTTTACACTCATATTTTAGCTCGTAATTTTACGTTCGCAATTTCACGCTCGTATTTTTCCATATTATGAAGTATTCAGAAGGTATAATCTCAGGTGCAAAAGGTTGAAAATATCAAAGGCTGACTGAAATGTTTTTACTTGCTGCCCTAACCATCCCAGGCATTTTTAAGTCGTCCGTTTTAGTGTGTATTGATGTGCCAAAATTTATATCTAGCAGGTTGTCTGACAATGCTTTTATTATTAGTTAAAATTACGATGCTTTTTCATTTATCCCATACGCGTTGAATCAGTTGGGTGCATTATGGTCATGTAATAATATTTTCCGTGTTCACCTCCCACACTATTTCAACAGTGACCTCTGACATGGAAAGTTCAAAAGGTAGGTCAATGTCGACTCGATGTCGTTAACCGGTTCGATCATAAAATTTTCCGGAAATGGTTTAAAGTAATACAATTGTAGCACTACAAATAACACTCAACATGCAATCAGGTCCTAATCGTAACATCTGGAACATGACAGTTCTGTTTCAATTGCTAAATATTATATCGTTTGCAACTCAGGCGCCGATTCCTCTGTAATAGCAATATTTAAATACTGTTGTTATCTAACAGATTTCAAGAGATGTTACAAGTTCAATGCACAGTTACCGATTTTTCATCTTTGTTATCTCTTTTCAAGTAATAAGTCGTCACATTTAAAACAGTTTCTGCTACATAAATCTTGCGCCCTAACGCGCAAGTATATGCATATAGGTTGTGATCCGCCACGTGAACAATGTGAGTGAAGTATTTAAAAGATCTGCAGAAAAAATGAAAGAAACTTAGGAATTCGAAGCGTATGGGGTAAATATAAAAAGTACCTCGCTTGACATTATTCCGCGTACCGGAATAATGTCTAGTTGGATATTACTTTACCAACGCCACTCTCGGAACATTTTGTATATTTATTCTTACTCTTAACAATGCGTGCAGATGACATATGACAATGTAGAATACATTGGTTCAAAACGGTTTTAAGTGTAATAGAATTTCTAAATGTTGGTGGTAAATCGCTTAAACTTAATTCAAGACATTTGAATAACAAGCCATTTGCACAACAAAACCGAATATCAACTGCGTATCAATGGCTGGTGGTCACGTGGACTCGTACTTAAATATAATGACTATAATTGCTGAAATTACGAGCAAAAATACGAGCGTAAAACTTCTTTGGAGCTCACGTGACCTACAAACCAACTTTGCAAGACACTCGTACTTGCAGTGAACGGTTGCGCTCGTAAAACACAGCAAAATCTTGGTCGTAATCACGAGCGTAATTACACGTATGGACGAACGATGGTCTTAAACACGAGGGAAGTCTCGGTCGTGATCACGATCGTAGCTATGGGCGAACAATTTCGGTCGTAAAAAAGAGCAAAATCGTGGTCGTGATTACGAGCGTAATTACATGTATGGGGCGACACTTTCACCAGAACGGCCCGATCAAAGAAAGAGAACGTTCTCTAGCTACCTCTTGCCAAACTTTCTAATCAGTCGTGCGTAAAGGAATTATTACACCTGATTGCATTCTGGGACGGATATACATAGTTGGGGAATGACTTGACGTCATTGTTTATCTGATTGTTACTTACAGTGCACATGCAAGTTGCTTACGTCGCTGAAGATGGGAACAGACCACTAATCCGAAAATTCACTACTCCGGTGTAATTTTTATACTTTTGCATGCAAAAATAAATTTCACTTCGGTTATTAGATAAACTTAGTGTTGTAGCTATACTGAAAAAAACGTCCGGGTGATAAAACATTCCATGCGCATGCAAAATTGCCGACATGCCTTAAGAATACGAGTACGTACTTACATGTACATTTCAAATAGGGAACAAAGTAGGCGTGACTGAAAGGTGTAGAGCCGCTTCGCCTCAGCCTCACCCACCGGAACCACGAGCATGCCTATACCGAAACTAAATGTAGTCAGTAGGCTACTTTGTTCCTGCCAGTCTTCGCATAGTCAGAGAGTCTCATTCAGTCTTATCAAATTTAAACCACTGTTAGGTGCCGCAGCCCTGACCCGCTCCCTACATGTAGATGTTGTCCGGCCCTGCTTGAGATTGAGTCGTTACTTAGATTCAAGAATCACAATTGGCAGTAATTGGATCAAAACTCATTTGTGAACAAGATAATCAGTGTTTTAAGAAATATTCAACTCTTGCACACCCTTTAAATGCTTATTACATGGACACAAGTACAAAGCTTTATTCGTGCCAGTTCCGACTCATTAGCAGACAATCAGAGTAATGAAATGTCGGAATTCTAGTTTCGGAATTACAGAATTGATTAAACGCACGACACTTTTCATTGTTGGTAGTCTTTATTCCGTTACGTTCATACCTTCGGAACAAAACTCTACCCTCAACTGAACATAACGTAACTGACTTAGGGACGTAATTAAAAGGCAAAAGTATATTTTGAAACATACTTGTTTCATTCTCAAGTGAAGATTAAATGACGCAGTAATGCCACCACAGAGCGGATGACACACACAGTTAGACACGGTGGGTGTGAAATACAGCAACAAGAATGACTAATGAAGGTGGGTAACAGGAAAGTCACGCAAACACTGTATTGTGCGGCGCGACCGTCTGTTTGCTGCCCATTCAAAACGGGCTTCTCAAATGCAATTAAAAGGGACTCAAATAATCGCAGCACATCGTGCTCCACGTAGCAAATTTACGTGTTTTCTACAATTTCTTGACCGGTGATTTTACGTTAGTGACATTGCAGAAAAGGATCTTGTATGGCGCCATTTTGAAGATGCATAGATAACCGACGGGAAAGACTGCAAACCGTTTGACCAGTGTAACATTGTTTGACGTCTGAACGAAGAAATTCGTTCATAGGGCATACAAACTCATAAACAACACTACACTGTGCAACGGGGCGGACTTTCGCTTTAGAAATGTTATTTGTAATGACCAAGTTGAAGGACTTCCTATTCCAATAATAAATAATATCATCGAGATAATCATCAGGCTTTGTAGTCTCTGTTTTGAAGCCGGCAATACGAAATCCAGTATGTCTCCAGTCGTTATCTCCTCAGGTAAACGACATTAGTATAACTTAGGAACCTATGTATAACCTACATGTAGTTCAAGCCTCCAACGCATTATCACCTCCGCTACAAACTTAAAATACAATCAAAGTTGTAATTGCATTGACTTCTTATTTGCAGTCACGTGAATTGACTAAATGAACCTGATAGATGTCGCTTCAGAGCTGCGCTTTTACTTTGAACTAACACCACCATAGTATATGCGGACCTTTAAATGATAAATTTGCAGCTGTGACCAGGGTATTGCGACGTGGAGTTAAAAGTAAAACAATATTGTGACGATGGGGCATGGTGTCATTTCTATAAGCAATCACGAAACAAAATAGATCGGAGTCGTCTGCAATAGTCTCCGTTATGGCACTAATCTAACAAGACAGTGATTCATTCGTGACGTCACCACACCTTGTGCCCATCATAATTATCAACCTTTGCCAACTGATACTCATTAACATACAAGTAAAAACATAGATTTTTCAAAAAACAATATTATCATTACAGAACATAAAAAATCACCGAGTCTGGGGTGGTTTCTTTTTTCATTCGTGCTTTCTTGTTTACACTTCATGACGTAATATATGAGACCACTGTCTTTTATCGCCAGGTGGAGCCTAACACATTAGCAAATTGCGTAGTGTCCAGTTACATTATCTTTCTGCAGTTGCGCCGGTAGCTGAGTCTGAAATCTGGGTGATTGATAATTGCTAAAATGCGTCACGCAGATGTTATGGCCCGACCAAACTCCACGCGTGAGAGTAACGCAACTTTGCTCGGAGCCACTGAATGTCTGTTGAAGCGTCCGCGACTGCAACGAGAGCAACATCGCGCGATTGAAAATTGTAATCGAACATGTTCCCATTCTTTCCTGCGACGTCAACATGCGTTATCACGAGGCTTGAATGAACTAATCACAATTCAGTTGGAATTCCACTGAACATTTACTATACAAGAATCGAAACTACAAAAAACAACAATAGCGTGGTGGGTACAATATAATTTGCACGTGCCTTCATGCTGAAGACAATCTTTGAGCACACAGGTTAAGAAACACATGTAAAAGGAATACCAAATCCCTCAACTAAAACCACATAAAGTAAATGTATGCATTGTTCGTGTGCAAGAACCCGTACCGCACTTTAAAAAGCTAATGAATGAGCAGATAAAGCCATTTTGTGGACTCACAATAACTATAACTGATAACAACATCCATAACAGATAGCAAAGAATCTTGAGCAAGCAAAAAGTCAAATTAATTGTTTGTCACGGCAAAACATCTCTCTACTTGGCTTTGACAGAGTTTTCGATTTTGATATTTGATTTTGTCAAGGCATGGTGATCTACACGAACCCTGCAGAAATCAGTGGCTGATTCAAGGGGGTCAAGGGGGCCATGCCCCCTAAAAATTTCCCAGGTTCCATTTGGCAGTTCGGGGGTGCGAATATCTGACGGGTAAAATCCTGACTAATATTCTGCCTTGCCCCCCAACTCAAAATCCTGTATCCGCCCCTGAAAGCGCATGGATTGGAAACTAGAATGCATCTGCATCAATGTCTACAGTAAATTCCAAAATATATTTTCAAATATTATGAAGTTGGGAAAACGTACCTTAAACAACGATCCGACGTTTTTTCTTAACTTTTGTTACAAAATGGGTAACGCACGAACATCATTCAGTTGCGTAATTTGTACGATGCGGGACTGGTCCTTTGTTTAATTTTACACCTGTTATCTTGAGTGAATCGCAGAACACGAGCCAGTCACCTTTATTATTACATATTTCGTTCGACATCTTGTTTCGTACCAGACAACATTCCATAGGGAAGTGTATGGGGTTGTAACCACCAATGACCCACTCTATTCTATGGCCTACGGTTTGCCTCTATGCGCAGCTTATCCGTCTGTATTTGAACCAAAATGAAGGTTAAGAGCTCTGAATAGAGGCAGGTTGTTGACCTGAAGAACATTTAGTTATTGGGTTTGTAAGAGAGATCTGGAACGGGTTAATAAACGGGACGAATCACGTGACCAAGATTTGCATTTCAGGTGCGGTTGTAAATATAACGTTTAAGATCGTGTAATCCCGGGTAAGGGTCAGAACATGCATGTATAGTGCCTGACGCCAGGCGCAGATGGCTACCTCGGCAAATATCACTTGTGGCAAACAAAGTTCAAATTTTGATGACCAATCCACTGAGAAAACAGGTTAGTCGTCAGTTAAGACTCGATAAGACCTTTCAAGAATTGGGTACAACGATGCAGTTGCGTTACCGGTGCATGTAACAACACTAATACCTGAAAACAGTTTTATCAGTTGTTATCTTGAAAGACCAGGGTGTCCGTTTACGCGTGTGTAACCCAAGTCAATCAATTCTGATTGTATACAGGTATGTTTTCTTGTTAATAAATGACTCTCTTCCAGTCTTTTGCCGCGCACTTAGACATTAAAATTGCATCTACGCCTTTGCGATGCCTTGTGACAATTAAAACGAGTATTTTTGACCTATGGTTACGGAAGACAGCTGGGGAATGGGTTAGATCTCGTGTCATTGCAAACATTGTGCCGAGGATCAATGTATTCCTCTGCACGTATACTTTCCAAATTGAAATTTCATCGTGATAGACCTCTCGAGTGGCCACCGGGAAGGTCGAAATTCACGAACGCATTGAAATTTTGATCAACGACAGCGATTCACTTAAAAGGATACTAAACCCTGTTTTGATGATTTCAACCAGTCCCCCTTCTGTCGGCTTGCTAATGCATCAATGGCGTCAATCTTGAACGATGAAAGCAGGAATCAATTAAAAAATCATACACACAACTTGGGTAATATTTCCTTCAATTTTAGGGTAATCTGGGATTCCAGAGCATTATTTTGTTTCAGAGAATTTTGGTTCCAGAGTCGTTTTTAATATCTGTTTATAGGCCAAAATACGTTCTGATACATGTATCCTTTTAAAGTAGTTTCATTTAGAGCCCAGACGGAACTATCATGTTTCAAAAGCGGACACAAACTTGCTTTCAGTCACACAAAATAGTTTGGACTACCTACGGTTATGAAACTAATCTTAAATTGTTCCTTGATAAAAATGGATTGGCTTTCAGGGCTTGAAAAGAGGGACATGTCGTCTTAGCTTCACATCGGGCTCTATTAGTTGATATTTCACGACTTGTATTTTTTCGTTGTGCACTGTCTTGAAAAGTAAGAGACAGTTCAGTTCAAGATCAAAAAATCACTTCTCATTTGAAACAGCAACCAAGTTGTGGCATAAATTGAAAAGTTTCTTCGGCGGAACGCGTGTTTATTGCCGCTTTAATTGTCCTGAGCATAGGCGCGCACCATATTTTCAGTGGGTGAGCGCAGGCCTCAAAATACATCGGGTACAGACCAGAATGAACAGTCCTACTTTGATTTGTTGCTGAGGTCCCTAAAATTGCGTCACGGCCATTTTGCTCTAATTATCAAATTTGCTCATTTTTGCAAATTGCCAATGAAAACAGGTGTTATGACACACCTGTGTTCTGGCCTTCCTAGCTCCCACGCACCCGGGTTCGTTATCTGGAACGCGTTCCACTTTTACACCTGGGCTGGGTTGCATAAAACTAAAAATAATACGTTGGATAAGTTTGATAGTTGCATGACGACAGGCGCATTGTTCAACAATCGCAACGTGACCTGTCATAATGCGTCACCATTGTTGCTATGCAGCGTATAACTTCTTTGCAACTGGGCCCTGAACGTACATTAATCACTAGGTCACGTGACCTTAACAGTAACACTGGCTTGCGTCCAGTAGACGCTAGGACCTCCGCTAGGACCTAGCTAAAACCTAATCGAAGTCACGTGTTCTTATTTAAAATACACGGCAATATCTCACGTAATCTCCCGAAGTCTTGCTTTTTGCGAGGTCCTAGCGTTACTGAACGGGAGCCTTGTATCGGTCTTTTGTTTGCACAGACGTCTTCCGCGAACATGTACACCAAGTACTAACTGATGTCAAAGGTAACACGTTCGACACATATCGATAGCCTGAAGTAGGGCACTGTGTCAAATTGCCATTTATCGTCGATTAATCATTTTCAAAATCTTGTATGTTGGATAATTTAAATACCATTAAAAGAGTACATTTTTTTTTGGTATGAAAGTCCACATACTGCAATAAGTGCGGTTTCGTGTACTCTAGCTGTTTCACTGCAGATGCTGTTTTGTGCAACTCATGTGAAAAAGATTACAACAATTTAGGCTTCCGGTGAAAACTGGCGCTATTTGAAAGGCCGAGACGAACACACCAGGCACGTTTACACGTGGCCTGTCTGTCAATCAATTCAAATCCTGCCCCAATATTTCAGACTCAAAGAACCATTGTGTTCATCGCTTCAGTCTGGCAAGTGAATGTTAGCTCGTAATGGTTAGCTGTAATTTCGAAGTTTTGCGAACTTGTATTCATAGATGCATGTATACTGTATGTGAATTGAATTATCGAGACTTATGTTTTTCAAAGTGTAAATACTACTTGCATGTAAATGTATAAACCAACAGGAAAATAACTAGACCTCCGCTCGAGTCCAAACCGAATTTCTGAAAACAAATGCTAACAGATTCGTCGACCCAACGCGTGTTCGCCTTGGAAACTAAGAAAGCATGCCATGAGTAGGCCAAATCTTATGAATTTTTAAAATTCAAACCCATTTTTGATATTACGACATTCTCATTTCGCGACAAACCGACGTTCTCTGTGAATTAGTCGCAAATGGCCTAGGCTACGTTCCGTAATCTCAGGGTATAAGCCATTCACTTGCGGCGGGATATCTTCGCCATTGCAAAGAAGCAGTAAATTCAAGACCATCTTAAGAATAACTTTGACCCCCGCTCATAGCCACCCAATACAATTGTTCATACTGTGTAAAAATATAAAATTTAATATAAATATAAATACAGTGTAGCAGCAACGACGCAAATTGTAAACAGGTGCCACGTATACGTATATTTATCGACAAATATACCGGAACTCCAATAACGATGGGATCAGAAATTAAAAAACCAAATATGTGGCTACCTGTACCATATTGCGTGCCTATAAAAACAAGTTCAGCAAAGAAATAAGCCCTTTTGGTGGTGCAGTGCCTGATTTCACCTGGGAACTGATACCTTGAATATTTCAGTAGTCTAAAATTATCCGTCAAGGTGTCTCACATGTGTGCGATATTTTGCATGTTTTTTGCAACTTTCTCGCATTTACCGCCTTTTGAACGTATGCCTTTATCAAGTGCATTTCCTCAGTAGGCTATTAACTATCAAAAACAAATAAAATGAATTAAACGATTTAATCCAATAAAAGGGGTCTTGTAATATTTTTTACTTGATTTTCGTTACCATAAAGAACATTAAAACTCTCAGCGACTCAAGAAAACGCTTCGGAACTTATCGGGATTAGTAAATCTGAAAATTGAAAATAAGAAAATGGTGCCTATCGACTTGATTAAAATAGTTCTTATGATTGTTTACGCATTTAAATGTTCTTTCATAATGTTATCACAAAATCGCATAACTCGCCTAAAATGTAAATACGAAGCGAATATCAAAAATAGATTCATACACTTTGCAGGATCGTTTTACAAGGGCCCAAGCAACACTACTAGAAGCATAAATAACTACTCTTTGCTGCAGATGCTCAGAAGCAGACTTCACGTTTGGTAAAGTTCATACCCTGGGTAACGTGCTGGGCTGTGTTGGTAGCGGCCTCTGTTGCTGGAAATCTGTTATGGGGTGGCGATAACAACCCGGCGCGACACTATCAATCCAACGACGTTGACCATACAGGAGAGGCAGAGAATGGTTCCATTCCAAATACAATGCGCAGTGATCCTCGAGTCATAAAGGTAAGAGACGTGGCAGACGAGTCCTCATGAAATGAGTGACGACCGTAGGTACTTAACAGATCCCTCGACCAGTGAAGGCAAGCCTTATCTTTACTTTGGTGTTACGGTGATCACAAACTAATATAGTTAATGGGGTACCTTTTGTAAATCATTTGTATATTTTTATAGTTTAGTTAAAGTTATTTATAAATATCAGGTCATTTAGGCTTAATTGTATTTTATTAAACTATTTTCACTAGTTTGCTATTTGGTTAAACTGGACGTTAATTACTAAACAGCGCACCATTTGGTTATTGTTACTTTTTGGCTGACGCATGTGATGTTAATGTTATTGATTATAAACCTCGAAACAGAACTATGTACGTTCATTGACACCTGCAAGATGTCGCACTTAGGACCCCGTTTTGCGACTGATATTTACTCTTTCTAAATATCGAGTCGATGTAAGAAAGTGAAAATGCTCAATAACGGATATCTATACATAATTTATGATCTAACGGAAGAGTGAATATCAAGAAATTGGCATAAATTCACAAACGAAAAGCCCACTATCATCATTTTTGCAATGTTGAACTCCAACACGGAATATTTTTCCAATTCGCTGCTCGTGACAGATGAAAATGCAATAACACCAAGAATGGCAGTTAACTGCGGAAGGATGCAGGAGTTTATGATGAGACTAGTATGAAATCGAGATGCTTAACAAAAAAACAGCTTGCTCTCTACAACACAGCCTGACGCCGCAGTGCTACTGTCACGAATACCAATAAATGAAAAAACTTAGCAAACGAAGGTTTTACCAAACCTGTGGTCAACTATCATCTATCATATGTACCTAGGTCACAGACGGTGTCTTTGTTGCCATTGGTTACGCATTAGCCAACACTATTCTCATAGAGGCACCAGATGGCGCTATCATTGTCGATGTAACTGAGAGTATGGAGGCGGGACGTCAGGCCTACAATGCATTACGTAATGTGACCAACAGTCATGTGAAGGCGATCATCTACACACATAGCCACGCCGATCATGTACACGGTTCTATGGTGAGTCTATCTTCGATTACACACTCGCAATTAAAGAGCCGCACGTCACACTGTGGAAAATTGCAAGACCACAAGGACTTCAACCAGTAATGAGCAGTCCGAGATCCCCAGCCCGCAGTCTTTTTAGTAAAAAGCAAGTGGATCATAGATTTAAGTAGACAGTGACCATCATCTCTAGCTGGCCAGTAGAGACGATGCAGCTCCTATACGCATATACGCCGGAAGCTTTTCGGCGAATTGTGCCTCACACTGATTTTAACATTAAAGTCACGCTGTTATACATGTACGTACCTGATACACACACATGTTGAGGGACACTTAAGGGGACCATCGATGTCTTTAATTCCTTCCCGTTATCAAACTTTTTTTCGAGCAGTCCTTTGTTCAGTTCCCAAAATCGGAAACTGGCCATTTTTACACAGCGCACGCCTGGGGATATGACGTCATACCACCTTTCGTGCGCAGTGTTAAAAATGGTTATTTTCCGATTTTGGGAAGTGAACGAAGGACGGCTCGAATAAAAAGTTTGATTACCGGAGTATTTGTTCAAGTTGGAAACCATTGAAGACATCGACGGCCTCCTGAAGTGTCCTTCTATGCGCAAAAGTTACTTACATTTATAACAACGTGACTTGATATATTTAATCAGCTTGAGACATAATTCGCCAAAAAGCTTCCGGTGTATGAAGCGCCAACAGGAGTTCAACTAGAGACGGTGATCACTGTCTAAAATCTAAGTTGTTGCAGTCAAATCTCTGTTATGAGGTAGTAATAGACAAAGTTGCTTACTTCAGTATCTTCATCTATACTAACGGTAGTTCCTTGTCTGAACGCCACAACTGTACAAAGTTGTAACCTACCAAATATTCACGTATTCGCCTAAAATTAAGTTTAAAAAATGTTCTCGAACTGGGATTATAAGAAACGGCTCGGGTTAGTTTTTTTTTTTACTTTTTGGTTTACAGGCGTTTGTCGACGATCCAGAAGATCGAGAGAGTTATCCTGACGTATGGGCCTACCACACAATTCTAGAGAATCTTCGTAAAACCGCTCTTCAACAAGGGGAAATAACCTTTATACGTGCAATGCGTCAATTTGGAACTTTCTTACCGTCCACTTCCGATTCTGGCATTGGGCTAAATTTGAAGTACAATGGTGTCTCCTCCGTTGGTTTCCTTGCTCCTAACAAGTTTCTGGTCGGTGATCAGAGAGATGTTATCATAGCGGGTAAGTTAAACTCTATACACACCTAATTGAAGCCATACCTCCAACATGTATGTCCCTAAAAGCCCAAAAGTCACAAATAGTACGGTGACACAATTAGCTAGTACAATTTCACGATTTATGACAGCTAGTGTGTTCGTGTATATTGGAAGATCTACCGACGTACACAGAATCGTGTCTTCATTGCCCTACTTACAACATTACAAGTTACATTTGTTAAAAGAGACACAGCCATGCGATTCTCAGATATAGTTGATGGTACTGCAGTAGCGTAGCCATTTTGGTTTATTTCTACTGAAAAGCTCCAAGCCTTAAGAAATTGAAGTTTCTACAGGGGTAAAATTAGTTATACGCATAGTCAGAATACCGGTATCTGTATTTTCACTTGTAGACTTGATTGACTTTTCTCAGGTCTGCCTCTAAAACTCATTCACATCCCAGGAGAGACGGAAGATCAAATGGCGGTCTGGATTCCCAGTAAACAAACGCTGTTATGTGGTGACAATTATTATCGAGCATTTCCAAACCTTTACGCTATACGAGGCTCCGTCGCAAGAGATCTCATTCACTGGGTAGCGTCTTTAGACAGGATGAGGGCGCTTAATCCGGTTCACCTCGTGCCGGGTCACACGGAACCAATAAGCGGACGCCACGGTGTGTATACCATTCTCACCAACTACCGTGACGCCATCCAGTTCATTCACGATCAAACGCTGCGGTACATCAACAAAGGTTTGACACCGGATGAAATTGTGGAACGTATAAAACTACCTTCCACACTGAAGAACGATGTCCATCTCCGACAGATCTATGGAACAGTTCCGTGGTCGGTGCGAGGTGTGTTCAGTTCCCATCTCGGGTGGTTCAGCGGACGTCCGGAGGACTTGAATCCGCTATCGTATGAACAGCGTGGTAAGAGGATGGTTGAACTTCTCGGAAATGCAAAACTACTCATGGCGGCTGAAAAAGCGCTCTTTAACAGGGACCCTCAATGGGCGTTAGAATTGACTTCATTTCTTTTAACCTCGAACGACCAAAAAGACAAGCATCAGGCGGGCAACATACGACAGAGAGCAATGAAGGCACTGGCTTCGCAACAGACGAGCGCAACTGGGCGAAATTATTACCTAACGTCCATGTTGGAAGAAAGCGGAAAAATCACTATAAAACTACCGGAAAAGGCTAGAATTCACAAAATTAAGACAACGCCAATGAAATACCTCATGAACGTGTTTCCACGACTGTTTAATGCTGAATCATGCGGTAATATGCGTGAAACGGCCGTGTTTTACTTTTACGATTCCGGTGAGACATATACTCTTAAAATGAGAAATTCTATTTTGGAAGTGATCGAAGGGAATTCGAAGGATTTTGACTATAAGGTTACAACCAGCGAAGTTACATTTCGAAAAATAATGTCAAAAGAGAGAAATTTCATTGTCGCCCTTTTTTGGCGGGAATTGTCCATACAAGGAAATCTATTTACTTTCAGAACGTTCATGGTGGAATGCCTTGACTCCTAGATAGTCAAGCACTCGAATCCACAATGTACAGCCTCAAACATACACAGTGTTGACGAAATTTGTTTCAACGCTGTTTTCAAAAGCATTGAAGTGCTTTTGAAAAGCACCATGAGCGTCACCTAGTGAGCATAGAGTCGCCCATTATCTGTAATAAATTTTGATGAGTTATTCCGACAGCAATGTCTAAATATCTAACCTATATCTATCTATCTATCTATCTATCTATATATATATATATATATATATATATATATATATATATATATATATATATATATATATACATATAATGATAAATAATACTGCATGTGTATATATGTATATCTTTGTGTGTGAGTGTGTGTGTATGTATGTACATGTGCACATGGACTGTAATTTATTATAATTACGTTATATTATATTACCTGTACTTTTGAAACTTCTTCGTTGGCAAATTTTAAAACGGCCTTTCATCAAATAATAAGAAATTATTGTGGTGCTATCAAGTCATTCATATGTATTTATGACGTCATCAATAAATATATTAGAAATATACTGCATGATTTAGTGGACTGCTTTAGTACTTTTAAAAGAACTTCGGTCGTTGATAACGAAGGTATGCAGCAGCCAGTCTTAAAGAGGCTTGGAACGCGATAAGCAGACTCAATTGCAATGTTGAAAAGGGTTCTCTGCCACTGAAACAGAATTCATCCTGCTAACCGGGTATTTTTAGGGTTTGTTTGTAAAGATTTTTAATTTCTGTTGATATCAAAGCATTTTCTTTTATATTCGAGTTCAAAAAACGATCTTTCACACAACTACTCCACTCTTCATCGATTTTTCTCACACAAGGCAAAGCACGTCTCTTTATTTGGCATGGCAAGACATATAGGTACCACATTTCCCTGATATGGAAAATGTGACCTTTGACCTCAAGCTACTGACTGTGAGCGCGTGCGCGCTTTTATCATAAGTGCGAGGGAGATTAGAAACTTTTTGGTAACCACCCGCTTATTTCAAAAACCATTAATTTTGTGAATTTTCTGGAAATTTCCTCACAGGTGAAAGTGAATCACTCTGTACTAGACGTCGCCAGATGGTACTCTCGCCAGCAATTGTTTAAAGGCTAATTTTACGTGAATCTGCTTTCCATGTCTGTAACAAATTGTACGTGCTTTTCGTGAGTGCGAAGTATCCCCAGGATACTGTCGCCGTGTAACGCACAGGCGGAAGTGTCCGTGAACAACTTTGACAAGAATACCCGTATCTAAAGTAACACCACAAATGATTTTCTCAGGTGGACCAGTGCACGAGGCACGCTATTGTGATTTCGCACTCGAGAAGACCGTTACTATATGATGTTTCAAACATTTTAACACTCTTTGTTTTGTTTATTTGCGGAACGTTGCATCATACATTGTACATGTGCTTTATTTTCATTAAACCAACTCACTCCTACACAATGAAACATTCATAGGTCCATAAGGAGATGTCATTCGTGTAATTAGTAGATTGCATCTGTAATAATGAGAATGAAGATCGATTTAATATGTCGTCCTATTATGCAAAGAGTGTGACTATCCGGCTTTCAAAGAACCACCGCGTGAATCCCTGTAGACGTCATGTGAGCAAATTTAAATATCTTTGACAGTAATCAGCGACGGTATTCACTGAGAAAGACGAAACAACAGAAGAGTGTGAGCACTTTGAGGAGGTTGACAGGTAACAAAAACTTTTCATTTTTGTTCAAATCTTTGAATGATTTCGGCAGAGGGTACTGGCTCTCCTTGCGTAAACCAAATGCAGACTACTGCGAACGTTTGAACTCAGAATACCTAAGTGTCACCTGGATTTGATAAAGTTTTTTGATGAAAACTCTTTTTTTCTTTTGGTAACTTAGGTGTAATTATAGTTTTCAAGCAAGTTGAATAAATGACGGAAAAGAGGGAACGGGGCCGTAGGATGAGAGGGTGCACGTAGCTCAACCATACATGTATTTACTGGTGTAATGGCGAAACGGGGTTGACCGTCATAGGCGTAGGCTTGGAGTAAATGAAAATCGAGAATAAAAAGACGTGAGAGCGAAACAACCACAAAAGAGAATATTCAAGAGTAAATTTGTCAACTACCTTTGCTGGGATTATCATTTGGAACATTGGTCAGGACATTTTTGTTTGGGTGCCTACATATTTTGAAGTATACATGTAGATCGTCTAATCACACGTGCAAAAGTGTTTTTAATCATACCTAGGACAATATGTCATACGTACTGTTTGTTATGCAGGAAAACCCAGATAACTTGATTAACAATTGTATATTCAAAAAACATGATTTTCAGAATGCAAAGCCGTCTTCACCCTCTTTGGGAAGGGGCAATGGAGGCCGCATCTGTCGCTCGCATTGTTTTGTTATTATTTTCTCGAAATGTTGCGTCAAAATAAACTGGGAAACTTACAGGTAGGGGTTATAATGAAGGAAGTTGCTCATTGCGTGTTGTTGAAAGTTACGTGTTTTTCACATTTTGGGAGAGGTTGCTCGGTAATGGCCTCCGCGGTAAGCCTCCTTCCGTTCTTCATAAGCATGTTTTCTTTTTAAGAGACCACACACGGAGGGGGCACCTAATACAACATTGCTTGCCATTGACTTCACCAGATTGTGTGAAATCATACCACTTCTTAATGTAAAGAACGTCAGGTCTCTGAGGGTCAGCAGGTGATGGAATCAATTGTCACTATTTTCTAGTTTTTAAAGATATGATGGGTTTCTCTAGGCCCCTCATATTATTGGCCACAATTTGTCCGCTTTAAACCTTGCATTGTCAATTAATCATAAAGGAAGTAGGGAAATTTCAAACTGGTAGAGAATATCCACCGAAATTGTTCGTGGGAAACCAACCAGCTTTAAATTGTGCGGCCTAAGCAACCACACTATCGAAAAAAGTATTAGCGATGGTAATATATTCATTTAACTTTCGATACTTTATTCTAAAGAATTTCAAGAATAACAATTACTTTGAAGATCGTCATTAGGAATGTTCTTTGAAACTAGCATACGACCACAACAAAGTCAGGGTATTAATGTATTTTTGATGTCCGAGCACCGTATACAAGTATGTTCCTAAAGAAGTAAGGTGCTCAAAGTACATGTTCTGCAAGTTTTTAGAATATATGTACACATTTAAGTTATGAAGCGCAACAGGCTACCTGTAACACAAACCAGAATTCACGTCGCCGGATGCTTCATCTGCGAAGCTCTTTTGATTGCCCGTCGAATATCTGCGCGAACTGAAATTGTTAATTATTGATTAAAAAATGTCTGGACCTACCCTTATCTCAAACAGCGCGTGATCACGTGCTTTGATTGTAGCACGTGGTGATATCTCACGACGTGTGGCGTTTTCTGTGAGTCGAGATCCTCGTCATCTATTGGAGGCACGCCTGATTTTGGATTTAGATGCATACATCCAGGAAAATGAGCTAACTCACAAGCAATGTTTGAGAATTAGAAGCAATTATCTAAGAAAACGATGACGTTTCGGTCAACTTAGGTGTAAATTAAAATTAGGGATAATCTAGCATGTGACCCACAAAGCACCACAGCGCGCTAGATGACTTTTGCCAATCTGAAATAAGCCTCTATTTTGGGGAATCTTGACGTAGACTGGGGTATTTCCACTGGTTCTATATTATTTCCCCCTCACCGTTCACCTTGATAATGAACAGAAAATGAAGGATTTATCCGCGTACTTCTTCTCTGCAGTCACAATTGTTTTCTGAAGAGAAATAACTTTCTCATTTTTTTGGAAATCAAGATAAACTTTACATTGTTTGGTATACATGTACTTTTGTATTATGTCACCCCTCAATACAAGTTGTCTTGTGCATTAGAAATTCTTCACTACAGTCTGTTAGGAAGAAGACTTCGGCTTGAGCCTTGCTGCCACCAAGCTGTTGAGCATATACATGTACACTGCAGAGCAGTCATCCACCATTTAGATTTCAATCATAAACTTGTATGTTTTCCAGTCATGATTGTTGCTCTGACTAAATGCATATATATGTGACGTTCACATTGGAAATTAGTGACAGTAAGTTATATACATTCCTTTCCCATTTCAGAAAGAGATGAAGTGTTTTAAAAGAAATGGTTTCGTTGCTGCATGCAGCTTTCTTCTAACTCTATTTGTTATTGTGAGAGGAGGCCCTGTACCGCAGAGCTACGAGAAGGTGTTAGCTTCATCTTACGGAAATTTGAGAAAAGTAAGTTTTGCCGATTCAGATACTTTATTCGTCATATCCGTTTAACACGGAGACCTTGAATGACCGAAGTGAAAATGCATTTAAACGGAACTGCATTATACACATTTGGAAGAGAACAAAAAAATGTCAGCCTCCGCGCCAAGGAGATGAACCATTGGGCCTGACATGAAACTGGCACTTTTTATGAAATTCTTAGAACGCTGCTTCGATTTTTGAAACACTTTCAAAATTGGGTCATTCTCTAAAACCCTGCTTTCTTAAAGGGTAGTCTCCAAAACCTTCGTTTCGTAGTTGTCCGTCTTCAAAACAAAATTCTCAATTAAGCGGGAAAGGAAAAGTCTCATCAAAAGAGCACTGGAAACTACATGTGTTACCATAAGCAGCTTAAATGCACTGCTTTCAGTCCTAGCATGTTATGGGACCGAGATGTATATTTCAATAACGGGTTTAGAAACCCTCTATTGACATGACTAAAGACTATGTCGGTATGGGGATTTACACGGAACTTTTTCTTTCGAAAATTTTGTTGACCGCTTCCTACTTTCGCAATCCTAGGTTTCCAGATCCGACTGTCTGGTGTGAAACAGTCGGATTTGTGACGTTTTGTCAGATATTGCCTTTCTGTAAAGAAGTTGGCCTTCGAAACGCCCTACACAGTGAAGTAGAATTCGAACTGTTCGTATTGGTTGGATAATAATATTCAAACATCCCGATTGGTTGTACATTTATCAGCACTATTCCACAAAGTTTTATTATGACGATATATGATTGCATTTAGGATCATGCGCCTACATTCGACAATACGTCTATCTTGTGCCTATACGCCAACCAAACGAGTAAAACAATGTTTCAAATTGATGCACTCCATCATTTATACGAATCGCTATTCGGCTCTCGCAATGCAAATATTCTTGCCAATGTATGATACTGGCTCGCTCGGTGCGCCTGGCCTTGTGTGCATGTACATGTATTTACGGGCTTGCATGTTAGTTTACAAACGGTTGAAATTTGTAGAATTTTGTTAACATCCATTGAAAATTTATAAAAATTGCACCTCGAAAGATCGCCCCTTCAAAAGAAGATTTTAGAAGGCTTTTAGTGACTTTTTTAAAACATCTGCATGTGACGTCAGACTTTAAACTCCACCGTGCATTTCCACCGAGTAATTTGTGAATTTTGCGTTTGTGACGATGAAGATTCTACATGTAGGTTTGTTCAGTTAGTGTTATTATTTATGGCGGTTGCTGCTTTTATGCTTTAACGAGGTGACACTGCACATTTATAACAATTAATGGAATATCTTGCATATGGAACTCAGTAATATGCTTAGCGTTCAAAAAGTAGACTGCTTCCGCAATCATGCCATTATTTTCATCAGCAATTTTGAGAAAAAATCGCTAGAGACTCTCTTTTGGATAATTCTTAATTCAAAGCAGATGTTGGTTTCAATTCAAAATGGAAAACTAAATCACTTCAGATGCGAAAAGATCAGATGACACTGCTTAGAAAATGAATCATCAGGTAAACTCGTGCTATTTCACTAAAATTTTTAACGCCCAATTAAGACACGATTTTATTATTGCGGGGAGGTGCGCTGTCTGTACTATAACACAGATTAAAAATTGTTGAGCATTTACTTAAACTCTTATTGAAATTTGATCAATTTGGTATAATTTTTCAGGCTACTAAGTCTGCAAGTCAAAATATTTATATCCGGATTTGAAATGCCTTTCCTTTCGGTGACATTGGTTATGACATCGTGTTGCTGAGGAATGTCCTCCGAATTTCCAGAATCCTACGTGCATATCAAAATGGCGACATTAAAAAAGATGTCTATTGTACAGGGTTTGCAACATGCATTTCCAGGGTTACAAACCATTCAGCAAAGCTTGGTAACATGGGCATATGTGGCGCGCGCCATAGGGGGCTGAGAGGGCTATAACCCCCACTTATTTCAATGCTACGCCGTCCGTGCTACTAGGCTGAGTTTCGCTTCTTTTACCTTTTGTTACACCAAAGAATCAAGTCGTCTGACGTAAATTTTAAGAGTAAGGCGCACTTCTGTTTACAAAGTTCGGTATAGTAGATCTACTATTAAGCTTTATAACGGCGGCTGTCATTACTTTGATGGCAGTATCCACCTCCGCATAGTTTGTTAACCAAATTGTGTTGGTTTTTCCGACTAGTGTATCCCCACAGGTTTGTAGTACATGTACTTTTTCTGCATGAGAGTGGCCACGTCTGATTTAAAAAGAGACTATTTGAAATAAGTTTACGCCTATGATTTCTTAGTAATAAGGATTTAACGAGACAGGCAAGGAAATGATTCAGTAGCGTCAGTCCCAGAGAAACGTCATACTTCCTGCGAGCTTGTTCCAAAACGGAATCATATCACGCTTCGTTAATTTGTTCTTTGAGTGGGATCGTGACGTCGCAAACGCTTCCGCCTTCCGCTTTTGTACATACGCGTGTGACACACGGGATTCAAGAGTTCACCTTGCAGTAGTCATAATTATCCATATTTTAAAACATTTTCCGTGAATATATTTGAACAGTGAGTGTGTACTCAGATACTTAAAAAGGTATTTGTTTTTTTCAAATCCCAGTAGGCTGGTAATTAGCAAAGACAGGGCGGGATGATTTGCTACGATGACCTGGCGCATTTAACTTAAACCAAACGACATCCGTTTGGAGTACTGTGGCATAACCAACACTAATCGACACTTTGCACCCACGCCTAGACGTCTGTACTTAGGTGCTTGGCTCAAACAGAACCAAAATATTAAATCTTCGAGAAAGAGCGATAAATGAAGTTCCATAACACCAGGGGAATGCCAATTTTCAAGATAAATAATTATCTCCATTACTTAAAGACGGCTTAATGCAAGACTATTTGCAGTTAAAATTATTCTCAAGACGACTTTCAATTAATGTTAGTTGCCAATGAACACGATATGCTCTCAAGATGTTACCGTCATCTTTTTTGTGTTTAATTTCTCGAATTAGCGTCGCGATAGTTGCATGGTTTTGAAGATTTTTGTTATAAGCAGGTGTTTGTTCATTTTTGCCAAAGAGTAATGTGCATTACATGTAGCGCAGACATTATTGAGAAGGAAGGCAGCGAAATGACATGTTGACATTGGCATTCATATTCTTACGATTTGGGATTGGTGAGGAAGGGTTCCAAACTACGAACTATTATGAAGCCACAGCTACATGTACATGTACATTTCCTGCCAACAGATGACGCGGATAATGCCTACAGTTGTATGCTTGAACTTACTAACAGTAAAACATCCGTACTTCTGTTGGATGAAAATTGAATCGCGACACGTAGTCACCGGGTAACACGACCCACTCAACAGCGAGTCGGCACGTGGAAACCTGTTGCATTTCGGCTGCAGTGTGTGTGTAACACAGCGCGTGTGAAACACGGACCGATTGGTGCAAAATTTTGTGAAGGATTAAAGTTGTTCGCCTAAAACTGCATTTACAATCAAAAGCCTACCGCATTTTTCCACGTCGGACTCATGTTGTGTTTAGACCATGAATTACAATGAACGAAATGATTAATGATAGAACGTATTTGTAGGGTCTTGTGCTTGGTTTGTTAAAGACAAAGATTCCACGTGCGATATATCTGTACGACACGGATGAGAGAAGGAATTATGTACAACAGCCTCGAAGTGCGCCATCTTTTTTAAAAGACTACCCAATCGTAATCTCGGATGGCCACGATATCGACGAGAGTGAATTACAAGCGAACAAAATGAACATGGCAAATAATGGTGGAGCGACAACAGATGACGAAACGAACGGGTACAAATATATGGTAAACCGTTTGGACAACTTAGACAGCCTAATACATGATCCTGAATATAAACCACAGGGGATGGAAGAGAAGAGAAACGCCGGAACTCGAGATATGATGTACAACCTTCCAGACTTTCATAAAATAGGAAAGTAATGCTAATTATTATTTCAATTTTGAAAAAGGAAACAAGTTCGCTATTTCAATTTCACACAACATTGCATCTATACATTTATCTCTGTAATAATTTGAAACTGTCTTCCGATTATATTTGACGCCACATCAAAAACATTTCTGAAATAAAAGAAAATAATGAAACTTAACAAAGTGCGTCATTTTATAGGGTGGTGTTCACATGTGGTTCAGAAAGACGACGCCGAACAAAACTATTATGCATTGTCATTCATAAATGGAGTTATGGCACAGCGAGCTTTCCCCCTTCCAAAATAGCGCTGCCAGTACTTATTCACGTAGTAAATGCGTTTTCGCGTACATTTCCAACTGTGGACTTCGTAAAAGTTATCTGAGGTTTGGCTGATGCGTTGCGCGTAATTACGTGGTGCGATGCACAACAGCGACGCCCCTGGAGAAAACTTATCTTTGCAACCACTGACAGGAAGGATAATGAAATGAAGAAAATGTCATTCTTAATTACATGTAAAAATGACAACGGCAACAACAAAAGTCTTAGAAATAGCTTTTCATACAGTGGAAGCAAAATTGAATTTAATGCAGAATAACAACAAGTATTTATTCATCAACATTCCTCACATAAAACAAACAACATAATCAAGGATTCATAATATCACTGGTTCTCTAATAAGCGGCCATAAAATACGAGTTCACGGTCCCGAGTTGAGCATGCGCAGAGATAGATTCGACATCCACATTGCTCTCTACAATAACCAGAAACTGAAATCCAGCTTTCTCTTTAAATGCGTAGCAACTGTCGAAAATATTGCATGATAATAGATTCACGCCAACGTTACTTGAATTCTGTGGTAATGCTTAGGCGCAATTTAACTTTCAGATTATTCATGGATTTACTTTTTGTCCCGTCTTTCGACTTCATTGGTTAGCCGATGCAGGGTTAATGGGTAATAGTAAAAATTTCCCATTGTATTTTCCATTTTAATGTTATTCAATTCAATTGAAATAATTCATAGGCTTGCTTTTGATAGATAGCAAACCAACAACCCGAATACTATTCCTAGAGCTGAATCTGTGAAAATTTTGGGTGACCTTCAATATTACTGGTACCATTGTAAATTTTGCGCTCCAAAATAGAGCGTACATGGTTGTCAGACAATACGAGTTTGTGGTAACTCTGAATAGTTTTGAAATTGCGTAATATCGGTGTTATCAGGTCTTACTCTCCAGTCCACTGGTGGTGCGCGTTTTTGTTGTTTTCATTACGTAAATAAGTATTCAAGACCATCGGGAAGAAATCGTGAACTCGTGTGTTCGTTGTTGTATTCAGCGCCACCCGTGTACGTCCATCTTGACCAATCTTGGCGATTCGTCCAATCCACCCACGAAAATTTCGTCACCACTGGCGGCGATAGCATGAGGCTTGTCAGGCTGAAATTGTTAAATGAAGCATGTAACGAATACTTTCAACAAATCGACGATGCGATATGACTTTTCCCAATCTGAGCAATATGAAATAGTTGTAGGAGGTCTGTTACACGTTGTACGAGACGTACGCAGGCCGTTCAGGTGAGTCCATTGCACTGATCACCTGGAACCATGCTAATGCTTTATTAAAATATAGATAAAACCGAGTTGAGGAGCTAGTTGCCTGGCTCATGGGTCTAGCAGTGTGCCCCAGTTGGTCTCGAACCCACGAACTTGAGTAATTGAAGCGGACACACTTCTCCGTAAACCATGTTACCTCCAATAATCTTAGCAACGGGCAAAATGATTTTGCATTCAAGGAGCCCAAGGGGTTCCCTGGAAATAGCGCTTTCGGGGTCTTCCATTTTCGACCGCAACGCCCTCTTTCTGTCGTGGGATTTAAAAGAATATTACAAGAGGGAGGTGGGTTTCACTTTAGTGGAGGCTTCACTTCTAAATGTATAAAAGATTCTGGTGAAGCTTTGATGGCATGTAATGCATTTGAAATATTTTAACAGTCTTTCTGGGATCAAAAATTAAACAAATGTCATTTTGAACGAATTTTGAAAACACACGCATTAACAGAGCCCATTGGTATTTTTAACGTCCTGTTCCAGATAACCCTAGTGGGAATATTTCTTTCGGAAACCTCAGGTAAGACGTACATACAGGCTGAAGGTACGTGAAAGAGCAACAGGTCGTGCTGATAGACGTTGGTAACCACAATAGTGCCTAGAAAGTGACAAGCTGCATGGGCTGTTATTCAGTTTTGCAGGGATTCTGTGATAAAACAATTTGACTGTGTAAACAGTCACTTAAAAACAATCATGAGCAACGCTGAGTGGAGTGTTGAAGTGCGCCCACAAATGCACCGTAAATGGTGTGTGTTTAGGGGTGCTTATTTGTGAAATAAAAGTGGCCACTAGATGGCGCAAAGTACGTCGTATCCATCCGAAACGAGAACATATCATTCCTTAATTGAAAGCTATTTACCACATTTCAAGAGGATTCAGAGAAACAGAGGAAAACGGAAAAAAAGAAACTGCCAGCAGGGGACACAGCAATTGTTGGATCCGTCTGAAAGTCGCCATCGTTGGTTGTAAACATAAATAAACTTGCTAAATTTAATTAACATGCTGCAGTAGGTTTAGGAGACGCAGTTAAGGGTGCAAAAAAAACAGAGCTGCCACTAGGAGGCGTCACAGTAGTCGAAGTCGTCAGAAAATGATCGTCAACTGTCCTCCCTCCACTCAGAACACATATGCCAATGTTGACCATCCTCCTTAGATTGGAATGGTTGAAAAAGGGGCAGACGCCAAAAAAAAAAGATTCAAAAACAGTACAAATGGCCACTAGATGGCTCAAAATGCAAGCTATTACCAAAGAAAATAAAGTTGCCATTAGGGGGTACAGTAATCGTCGGATCCGTTCGAAAGTCGCCGTCCTGCCTTGTCAACTTCATATCAATACACTTGCTAAATTTCAATATAGATCCTGCAGGTGGTCTTCGCATATACAGTTACGGGCGCAAACAAACAAAACTGTCACTAGGAGGCGCCACAGTAGTCGAACTCGTCGGAAAATCATTGTAAACTGTCCTCTTCATACTAAAAACGCATATGCCAATTTTCACAATCGTCCTTAAAGTAGTTTGGTTGATAGAGGGTAGGGCGCAAAAAACGGATTCGAAAACAGTAACAATGGCCACTAGATTGCGCAATATACCTCGAATCCGTCCGAAAATCGGACGATAGCAGTATCTTACTATGTGCCAAATTTCCTGAAAATCCGTTGAGGACATTTGAAGATACAAAGGTGAACGTAAAAAACTAAAATCGCCACTTGGGGGGGCATATCAATTGTCGGATCCGTCCGAAATTCGTCAACCTCCGTTGCCATCAGCTTTATAAGAACACATGTGCCAAGTCTCATCAAGATCCTGTAAGGGGTTTAGAAGATGTAGCTGCGGACGCCGGATGACGGACGCCCGGGCGCCCAGACGTCCGGACGCCCAGACAGAGATGTAGGCAATATACATTCACATATAAATATGTGGGCGCATAAAATTGACCATAAGCAGAATAGCAGATTTGTGAATTCAAAAAATTCCTGTCAAAACGTGGGTGGAAAATTGGCACAATTTTCGACTTGTTGCGGTATCTCACGTTAGCGAGGCCGCGATCAAAATTTTTATGTACTGATGGAAAGCATCTCTATCTGGGGCAGGTTGAGCAGCTCTGACATTCATGGTCTTTGATATCGATTCCTACCGACGAGCCACTGTCATTAGTTACTTGACAACGAAGAGAAAAGGTTCGAGACTCATTCTGTGTCTGGTTCAAATAGTTAGTTCCGGGTGTATATTGCAGGTAGCTAGAAAGAAGAAAATGTTTCCGCCATAAACTTTTGAAAACTTTTTCAGCTTACCATGTCGCTCTCCCAGACATCAATCACGGGCTCATTCTCTAAAGAAAGTGTCAATCCCTGGGCAGTATGGTACATATCCTCTCCAACCACGTGGTACACGTTCTCTAGAAATGAAAGTACGTAAATGCAGGAGGGTGATTTATTCTGAATCCAGAAGCTATATCCAGAACAGTATGCCTTTTAACTCACAGCGCAGGAATCATGCTGGTTTAAACTATGAGCTACAGTAGGTGATTAAAATGATATCTGATTAGTGATTTCACTCGCTGTTATTCGAGGATTGTTTTATACTAGTTTGGCGGTTGCTTCCTTGCGTCTTTTCGGGGAAGGTTTCCTTCCAAATGGTGGGTAAGGGGTGACGGTGGACAATTCAGGCCTACGCAGCATCTTGGAAATCAGAAATGGGGGTTCTTGAAACGATAATAAGTTTGGAAAATTCGACACTAGTGATTACTAGTATAACGCCAGGGCAATTTCGTGTGACAAGCCACTAAGTTTGCGACAGGTTCGTTATTAAAATAATAAAATTAGAGGCCGCTTTCGTATGAAAAAACATTTCAAGGATTAAAGTGTTTAGCTGATGCAGGTGGCAGGAGACAATTGTTATACATGTGCAGCACTTTAAGTACGAAGCCTGGTTTCAACATATCGCACGTACCAAAGCTGTCATATGCTATGGCGTATGGTCGAATAGGGCTGACGTTGATGGGTCTTCTCTCGGGGTGTCCTAGAGTATCGATGCAAACGATTCTGTAATAAAATGTACAACAATAAAAACCTTTCAACTCACAAGTCTAAGTATCTATTATTAATTTGTGTCGTTTCAATTGAGGTACCATATACCTGCGCAGGCCATTAAAGAAATTAACTTTTGACCAAATACCGCTATCAACCTGTTGTCAACTACGTCCTTACTTAGATCAGGTGTAACTTTGGAGCTTGGAAGAACTGACAGATCGTTAATGCTCGAGTACAGGTTATATTCGGCGCAAAAATGACCGCCAACTGATTGAGCCTAGTCTTGTTTAAAAACAAAGCGCAATTTTTAATCATATGAATCCTCTATGGTCTGAGTATAGACCATACTACAATGGGCCCAACTCCGTATATTCTCAATGCACAAAAACTGTGATCTTTTGAGCAAAGCTGCGATTAAAACCACTCATTAGCAACGCCATGTTTTACTTCCGGTAAGTTTTTCGTCAGTACACTAAGCAGAAATTGGCTTTTATTTGAGAAAGAGCAGCGCCTCCTCAGGGAATTGACATTGGAGTATCGGATTTGCTGCACAGGGTCTATGGTCTGAGAAAGGAACAATATGAAACCAGTTTCATAACTTTATCATGTGGTCAAATTGATCAATTATGTTTGACGTTAAGGGCATATACATATCGTGCAGGCCGGCAGGGGGCGGGCAGGTTCAACCACGGCCACCTAAAAGGTTTGAAAGGTTAAATAGCAATTTATGCATGGATTGAACGCCATTCAAATTCACCGTGCACTACCTCTCGTTTTCTCGATCGGCCACGCACAACTCGAACCTATTTTCATTCAGAGCCAGGCTGTGAGGAACTGCAAAGGATTCGTGATGCATGAGATAGTCGATGACAATCTGAACTTGACCGTCAGCTGAGAACCTGATTAGCCTGTCATTACAGTACCTGTAAGTACAAAATTCGTAATCCATAAAACACATCGTAGGAAACCATTGGCAGAACAGAACCAATTATGTCCGGTTTGTTTTTTTTTTTTTGGAAAAAGTATCGTACACTATATATTCGTCTAGTTGTGCTGCACTGGGCGACAACTGGATTGCAAACGCAGTGTTCGACCGACTTTGCGTTTTTGCGTCAATTCACGCAGCTAAACTGTTTAAGACGCAGATTGACTTGATGAGTGCGTCACCATGGAGGCAATTTTTTGTTCAACAGTTGTGATTAATAAAACTATAAGAACAAATGAGAATCATTCGCTTTTTTCTGTGATTTCCATGCCAAACCTTTCATTCATAACTGCACCTCCAGATTGTTTCATTTTCTGAAGCCAAACGCACGGCACCGTTGTTCCGTAAGTAGGTCACCCCACTGTAGGTCAGTACATCCTGTTATGTTAGGTGGCGCTGAACAGTTAGACTGCGGCCGCGGCCAATTTGCAGTGCCAAAATTATAAAATCGAGGGGTAGGCTAAGCTTGGGTGTATTTTTAGCTAGGTATTGTATATAGGCCTAGGCCAAGTGAATGTGGTTTGTTTGTTTTTGTGAACATGCTGAGATTAAAAAAGGCCACTTTCTCGGCTGTAGCTGCACTCTTCTTCAAGACGGTGGCCCCCTGTTGCAATTGTGCATTGCTGTGTAGCAACTGAGAAATTGGCCGCGATTTCAGGTAGCCCTCAAACAAGCCAGATTTGGAAAAAACTAATTCGTTGACAGTACTTTTGGATCACATTTTTGGAATCGGTAGGAAATTTGCTTTCGGAATCTAATGTATGTTTCAGTAGAGCATCGGCAGGGAAGTGGTGGTTTTGGGGTGAAAAGTGCCGATTTTGCGTTTTTTGGCCTTATATTTCTTAGTCCAGCTTGGTTTCCACTGGCAGTGAAAGGGTCAAAAATACAAGAGAGAATAATGTTTCTGTGCTCATCTTCAGGGCTTGTGATCTGAAATGACTCAAAACTTTTCTTTATTTGCGTGCAGTTTTTGACAGAGTGAAGAATGGGTGAAGAGTCCATTGACGTGTGTTCTGATAGGCAAATCCCTGTGAGAACTGTTCAGTGCCTCCTCACAGTTGTTCGGATATGGGGTAGACTCAATAACACTGACAAAAATGGCGCCAAATCAGACGAGTCAAAAATAAATGCTTGTCACATTCTTTGCTAGAGTGTTTTTAAAGGTTTCAGGACTACGTATCATGGAGCCCAGCAAATTCAAATACACCCCAATAATATCGGTAGGTGGGTTCATTGCCAGGTCCCTAGTTTTTTTGAAGATTAGGGCAATCACTACATGCGTGCTTCAAAAAAGGCACACTAGCCTCCCGTTCAGTAACACTGGGACCTCGCTAAAAAGCAAGACTTCGCGGGATTACGTGAGAAATTAGCGTGTATTTTAAATGAAAACACGTGGCTTTGGCTAGATTTTAGACAGGTCCTAGCGTAGGTCCTAGCGTTACTGAACGCACGCCAGCTGTGAGTTCAACATGTGCACGCGCAGCCTCGGTGAAAGTTATACTGAGCGATGATTTCATGGATTAGAAGCGGCCATCTTCAAAGTACAGTAAGATAACTTGAGAAAGAAGTGAATTATTAGCCAACAGTAGTACCTACATGTATGATCTCCATTCCGACCACAGTGCAACTCTAGCAAGAAAGAAGTGTCACCACTCAACTTTGTGTAATGGAATCGAAATTTCTGGAAACCATTCGACTTTGGTCATTGTGATAAACAGCGTGTCCAGAGGTATTAGTCACATTATCTTTACAGCTCTCAATATACATTGTAGCTGTAAATGAGTTCTTACACGTGACATGGTGTGCGCAAATGCACAGTAAACTGCATGAATTACTGTGGCGAATATTACTACCAAGTAAACTTGAAATCCTTTTCCAGCATGAAGTCAAAATAATGAGAGTTAACGGTGAGTGATTAACTACAGTAGCTACACAGCCAATGCTGTTGACTTCCACATGCAGGACAGAAAATTTGTACAAAAATAGAACTAAGCGCGTTATGGGATTATTCCAGAAGCTGGATAGGTTTACGAACCCGTCGGCAACAAAGAAGTCACCGTCTGATAAAATGGCGACCGCTGTCGGCTTGCAGAAGTGCTTTCTGTCGTTTCCGGGAACGAACTTCTCGCCAAGAGTTAGTACCTCATGTACTTCCGGTGATCCATCCTTATTCTGCTTCTCCAGTTTAATTACCTGGAAACGTGAACTGTGTAGTATGAAACACTATATACAGATGAATGCGGTGGAAATATTTTGTTGTAGCCTACGGTCAAAACGAAAGGGAATGGCAACGCTCTTTACACTCATTTAGATTTTTCAGTGATATGACGAAACGCCTGTCCAAACTGGTCTCCGGCGATTTCTCGGGCACTGTGAATAGACGTGTGTACTTGCCACTGTTCCGAACACAAGAGGCTGTCGACGACGTTAAGAATAAACTTACCGTTTATTAAGACAAATTGATAAATATAGTTCAATACAACATGGTCTTGGTCCTCAAAGCTTGTCAATTGATGGCAATGGACCGCAGCTTCAGTTATGGAAGCAGTCAACTTTGTACAATTTGTAACTTGTCAACGGACCTACTGTACCAGTCTCTCCGAAATACGTGTCAAAATATATACATGTACGTCTATTTGGTTAGGTATCAACTCACTACGATTCTTTATTATATACCTGCACATATAGTTAGTGATATTTTGATGGAGTAATTTTCTCAATGAGATACAATTGTGTTCACAAAAAAGACATCGTTTCCATCTTGGTAGCACATTTAGATATGTCTATGTTAAATTAGTAATGGAAGGAATTAACAATGTTTACAACCACGGTTATGGCGAAACATACAACTGTTGGGATATACGTGTCCACTGAAATAAACTTTCAGTAACAAATTCCCGTAAACTGACGTTAAGCAACACTGCATGTTTACATAAACTGTGAATCGGCATGCAGCCGTGATTATTCGTGAGTTCGTGTCGAGTTCTTGAACAATGTGGTATTTAAATGTAGTACCCACTGGATGGCGCTAATCCGAAGTGTTTCGTTTTTATATGCTAATCACAGTATGCAGAACAAAGCAATCAACTAACAAAAAACAAAACCTCCGTAAATTGTTCCCAGCGCCACCTACCGTTCATCGTCATCGCCATCATCGTTGTCGTCATACTTAACATTCTTCACTCAAAACGGGCTACGCAGTGTAAAGTTGCTAGTCGACTGGTGCCAAATGAATTTCACTCAAATGAATTTTGTAACAAAAATATCACTTTATCATCTTAGCGCATCCCCAGAAATCATTTACGCAATAAAACTGTCACTTCTGAAGTTTCTTACTTTAGCGTTCACATTATCGATCAAGTTTTAATAAGGCTAATACTTCTATATCTGGGCGTATGCAATTATTCCGTTTTCTGAACGTTGCAGGCGCGCGACATCTACATGTCCGTGTAAATACGTGTTGTTCTTGGTTCCATGTGTGCAGCCGGATTTAGCGGTATTTTGGAATTTAGTCAAACGAGTGGGGTTTCCAGAGTATAATGGTGATTAAAAGGGTAGTCAGCAAAAAATCAAGGGTGATTGTAGACTGACAGAAAGGAAACACTGTACCCATGAATCATTTAGTTTCAGTCAGGCTACTCAGCTAATCCAATGACTAAGTTATTACACTGATACGCAGGTAAAACTGTACAAGTTAGTTGTTAGTCACACATAGTGCATCCAGGTGTGAAAAACTCTGCGCAATACCTTAGTCAGTAAGGTTCTGGAATCATTTGCATTGAAACTGAACATTCCAACTCTCGTGGTGTACACTGTATGTTCAATGTACGGGTTTTATCTAAATACACAGACTTCTTGTCAAAAACAGTTACGCGTATCTTTAGTCAGTCGTTTGGAATTCTGGTCTGGCCCCTAAGCACGAACAACTGTAAAGGCGCATGCGCGAAGCCTGATCATCAGTGAAACGGTATCGACAGCGAACTCTCTTAGCTTGCGAATAAGTACTTTTTTCCTTCCATCATATGTCACATTGCTCTTGTTGAATAATGTTGTTGACGTCATGCCAACAATCGAACTTGAGACTTAAGCTTCCGTGAAACAAAGCCAGGGGTACTTTCGAGCTCGTGCGTCATCATTTTAAAGGGTCACTCTACAGGACGGTTTTGTGACAAAGGGTAGGCTAACGAAACGAAAACTGGGCTAGGTTCCGTAGACCCAAGACATTCACGCGGAAAAGCTAGTATGACCACGCGTGCTTCGCTTGTAATGCATGACAATATCTCACGAAGGTATTATGCAAATCTTAAACGCTTACAGGATTTGTACGGAAGTGGACGAGAAAGCGAACACTCTTCTCCCCCAAAGTATCCAGCGAATCCCTTGGCTCGTCAAAGGCTTGGTGTCGCCGTAATAGATTGAAGTGAACTAGTCGCTATTCATGGGTTTGACCGAATGTGTATTAAGGCAAACGACGAACAGAAAAAACATAATGTGCAAGTTCCACAGACATCTGATTTGCCTTTTTATCGTCAAGCTCATGTCTGTCTGCGGACATGTTTTCTTAGGGTCAAAAGCCAATATTCTAAAACCGTCCATATTGTGGTTGTGTACTGTTTTCTAAAAGCGATCGCACGTGATTGGTCAGTGTCGAATCCCCTTAGGTTAGAAAAAAACATTTTTTATGTTGAGCTTTTTTTAAAATACACCGGTGTCAGGTGTTTAATGCTTATACAGGGGCTGCTAAACGAGATCATCTTGAGATTACTGAAACCTGGCCATAACCTTTACCTGATGTCTTCCAACGTCTGTGACCCAGATATAACCCTCGTTGTCGACCGTTAGTCCGTGTGGCATGTAGAACCTACAAAAGTCGAGAAAGGTCACCAAGTGGTCTCAACGACACTCTTTTATTCCCTTCAAATCTCGGCTTATTTGAGTCGTCTGGACGTGGATAAGCTTTGATAGCAATACATGTAGTGGTACTCCATTGCGAATCGTGTCCTCCACTTTTCAAGACAGAATCACTTTAGTGTTATTAGTCACATGATAGAATTGGAATGCCAACTTCGATTTCACGCTGCTGAGGATGTGCCGCGCATGCATGGCATTTGTTTGCATTCTTTTGTTCTGTTATAGACAACAGATTCGCATTTCCGACATTTTCTTGCGAAATATCCAAAACGGGTCGCCACCCTCATAAATTACCAATTTCATTTCCCGGTTAGTGTATTGTGACGGGGAATTCTTGCATCTATTTTACTGTCTAGTACAACGAAAAAAATAACTTTGACCATCGGACAATGACACGTTGTCTTCCAATAGTAGAACTGTTGGTATCGTGAGTACTTCTGGCAATTCTATTGATCATGTAATTGCAAAAATCAAACTGCAGTGCTGAGTAAAATTAGTCTTTTACATTTTGCCTGTGTGGACGTACACCCGACCACACAACAGCCGACCATGATTTAACAGACGGCGTACTTGCCGGAAGTAAAACTTGCTAATTTTGCCAGGTGTCGCTAGTGAATAATGACGTCACGGCATATGCGTAAGATAACATATTTCGTCCGATGGAAATACACGGAGTTGGCGGTTCATGTACTACAGACTATGCTGCCACTAAAAATTTTTGCAACTCCGCTGTTAAATTCAATTCATAAATAATCAATATTTTGCATATCTGACAGGCTAAAAATACTTTTTAATTCTAAAAACCAAGAGTTTTTCCAAATTAAAAACACTTGCTATAGTTGGGGCTAAACTCTTCATTTATATTTGCAGAACAAATACTCAGAAACCAAACGCCACTTCTTTCTGTAAAATATTGTAACATGATTTTAACACACATAAATATCTTGTTGAAGAAAACTCCTCGCATGTACAATGTAGTTTGATCGGTTGTCCAATATGGTTCCAAGAATGGATAAGAAAAAATGTCAGAGGCCAGACTATTCCTGGTACCTTGCCAGGCCACGGATCGCTGCGTATAAAAGTGACTAACTGTCGCGTTTGTTGACAAATTTTGTCGGGAAATCGCTGGTTGTCTGGAAGCGTAGCTCAAGTGTCTCGCTTGATGAACAAGAGTGTCAAAATGAAAATGACGCAATGAAGTTAGGCTTGATTCAATAACTACAACACTCGATCAAAGCTCAGTCGAGCAGAGAGACAGATATTCACAGTGCATTCTCTCGCGGCTTGTCTCGGGGTCGCAAGCTCTAATAATTAAATACATTGGTCACATGCGGGAGTTAACATTCCAGGCAGAGTTCTGTGGCCGTATCTTGTGAAAACGCTGGTAAAGTCAGCCTAAATAGTTCTTTTCGTGACATACAGTACAAGCCAAAAGCATTCCGATAAAATGGACCGGAATTGCCCGTCATGACGGCTTGGGTGAGAGAAGTCTTCGCTTGTGACCCAGAATGAAGGTGCCTAATTCATTTTCTGATAAGCAATGCCCAGCTATGATAGTTATTACTAATAATTTTTGCTGTTTACAGAATAAGCTGTCATGAGAGAAATTTGTCTGTTTACTTTAATTTTGTCGTTTGCTGTATTTTATATATGTGGCATACCCTGGCGTTTTAGTATACACAACGAGAAAGTTGAATGGTGCGAAGGGTCATCAATAATAGCACTCGCGAGCGTTTGGTGCTACCAAATTCTTGCGGTAACTACCACCGGAATCGGAGACATACATGTAGTGCGACGGTGATCACCATAGTCAGGATTGCCTGACTGCCTGCTATCTGGATAAGCAGTCAAATGTTGAGACTGCAAATACCTCCGACAGTATACGACAATGGTGGTTTGCCGTTGAGAGTGCATAAGCGGTCGACTATACATGTACGTTATCCGCAATTGCCGTTGCACGAGCGGAAAACTAAGAGTTCCTTGTGTGCTCCCACTGTCGGGCCTAAAGTCCCGAGCACGGGCTCACCTCCTGACGCAGACAAACACCTGTGCATGATTCAATTACGCCCTTCCGATTTCTAGCGAACGATTCTAACATCAATTTGCTAACCGGCAAAATTTTTTTAAGTGCGCGCTTGGGTGTGTGCGTAGCAACTTCGTACTGAACATGTATTTTGTTAGGTTGTTAGATAACATCTGAGGTCGTGTTGCCGACCTGCACGTCTCCAAATAAAAACCTGCATCTGACAGGGGCTGATCAAAGATTTTGATTTAGAAGGGGCTCAGGAGCGGGTCAAGGATTTTTGAGTTAGGGGAACCAGGGCAGAGTATAAGCCATGATTTTTCCGGCATACATTCGCATCCCCGAACTGCCAAATGTAATTTGTGAGAATTTTAGAGGGGTCATGGCCCCTTTGGCCCCCTCTAAATCCGACATTGGGGGGGTAGCAGAGTATTAGCCAGAATTTTGCCCGTCAGACACTCGCACCCCCGAACTGCCAAATGGAATCTGGGAGAACTGTATAGTTTTCGGTAAGGGCCTTGACGCGGCTTAATTAGAGAGAAGGGAACTTTGTATACACAACGATGACTCAGCTCCATGTTCTTTAGATGGGATGGAATTTGTAATACTCGAAATGAGGATGTCGTGACGGTTTCTCGCAAAGAACGGGACTCGGATGTAATGTGGTCCGGGACGTTCTCATATTACCTCCTGCCAAACTTTAAAATCAGACCGCTGCTTAAATGGGTGATTACACTTCATTACATACACAGATGTTTAGTCAGAGATTGAGTTGACGATTTGTTTTTCTGGTTGTATTTTTGCGTGTTATTGAAGTTGCTTAAACAGACCACTACTCCGAAGGTTTACTACTTCGAAGATTCACTACTCTGGAGGCTAACTGCTCCGAAATTATCTATAATTGCGTTCTCAGTAATTTTATACCTTTGCATGCAAAAATAAAAAATACTTCGGTTATTTGATACAGTGAGTGGTGTACTTATACCGAAAACAACGTCCGGGTTCTAAAATACTTTGTGTTGAATTGATGCGCATTCGAAATTGCCCGCAGGTCTTAATACGGAAAATGAGTACGTACTTGCATTTTTAAAAGAATATGATATAGGAATATTGATGAATTAACAATTACGATACATTCATCAAATCCATGTCAAGATCTCATCATTTCATAGTGTGTCACTGGAAAGTTTAAGGCCGCATCGCCTCAACCTCACACACCGGAACCTCAGATCTGATTGCCAAGCGGAACAGTTGAAAATCTCTCACGTCGTTGGTGGCACAACCCCTGACACTCACCTAGCCAGACACAGATGTACTGCACATAGATATTGCACTCGTAGGAGCACAAGTTCTCTTGTAACACCTCGAGTATTATCTTTTGAGCAGTTATCTATCAAAGACAAGGCCTTTATTCACTGATAATGCCGGGAAAATTTTTAAAAGCTGATTTAGTTTTCTTGTCAAAAGACACTTGTTTAATACAATTCATTGTTTGGCAATTCTTACGGGGACCATGTTTTTCGTGTACTTCCGGTTGTACAGTAAGTACTCTCTACCATCGTCCTATATAGTCGTGTTTATTATGTGTGTTTTATGATGAATTACTTTATTTCTATCCGTTTATACTGTTTATGTAAGAACATGTTTTTCACGTTATTTTCAGTGTTTCATATGTCTTGTCCTATTAACGTCTTCATATTTTGTATGCTATTTGTATTCGTATGATGTCACCACTCAGTATGTGTATCACATTCTGGTGTTATTTCTCTTTTGTCCTGTAATGATTATGTACTAGCAATTATATGCATTGTGTGTACAGCATAATATTGAATTAACTAATCAGGCGATAAATCGAATGTATTGTGCAGTTATTTGCAAATTATGTCTCATCTTCTTAACCAGAAAATGAGGCGAGATAACGAACCATCGCGTTGTCATGGTTTCTGTCAAACCGCTAGTTTATCAACTTGCTGAAGGGTGTTTATAACACCACGATGTCAAGCGCTTTCCGCGTCTGTAGATTGAACAACAGGTCTGTTTATAAAATCAATAGTATTATTTAGCCAAGAGAACTGGATTAGAATAATGCTGTTAGTGGAATTGTATTCGTGTGCACAAAGCCTTAGGTTTCTATAATATCCAATTTGCGATAGCGAAAAAATTGGGATAAATCAAATATGTGACTTTTATTTTACTCTGGGTACGAAATTCAAAGCTCAATCTTCAGATTTTCTGTTATACAATAGCCCTATTTTAGATTACGAATTTTTGTGATACAGAGCATTCTTATTTTACAACGTAACTCGCTGCTGAATATTTTTGCACCTTTCTGGCCTTTTGCCATTGACAGAGAACCGCCAACACTGCAAACTACTTAACACTGCTAGTTTATCGTTGGTCAAACGTTGTAAATGTCCTAAGTAAATTAATTCATTATAGCACATATATTACACAATAACAGTGTGTATCTTTACGTGGCACGTAAATAAATAACTTGCGTGGTCAAGAAATGATTTTCGCCGTTGATAATCAATTCACGAGGATAATTTACCAAGAACTTTAAATTTTGATTTTTGTGAAAGAGTTTGATTGGGAAAACCAGCTGGTATTGCGACCATGGGTGTAGTCCAAATGTGCGGATCCCTGACTTTTTTTCTATGCACCGTGTACCCTTAGAAAAAAAAAAAGAATTTTGAACCATGGATCAACTTAGGATTTCAACAAATCTGTAAATAATAAATTTACGTCGTAAAAATATCTATGTCGTTTATTTAGACTCATAATTTACGAGGTTAACTTTCTCCCATTGGACTAAATCCATAACATGCATTTCCTCAATGGCTATAAGTCGAATAATTGTTATTTTAATTTGTTTTATTCGAAGTGTTACATGTCCATTTTATCGTTTATTTGGCGTTATATTTTAATTCGATTTCCGAAACCGACACCACACTAAGATTGTCTACGCTGCGTACGTGTATGCGCGGACTATGTGATCACGTGCAAAGCATTTCACTTACATGTCACTTCCGTACTGCGCAAGAATATCACCAGTGTAAACTTCAATCTCCAATATGGTGTCTTCTGGTATGGGCTCATACTTCGGATTGATGACGTTTTTGGAGTCGAAAGAGCTGAAAAGTACAAGTGGCGACGCTTCACTTCTGTGAAATTAAGAATTAAAAGATTATACAATGACATATTTTATGAAATAGCGTAGGTAACCAAGGAAACAACTTAATGAAAGCGCAATTTTCTCTATGGTACGTGGGAAAACACCGTGCATTCTCCACGATATAATTGTCAGTGGGTACGGCCCGGTTGGCGGATTGGTCGTGAGTACTTTCACCTGGCAATTTAATTTAATTAAGGAAGAATAAAGAAACTATTTATGATTCAATATTTAAAGAGTTCTTGCATGTTCTTTCCGATGAATTTGCATGTATATGGCAAAATTAGGTTATACGGTACAAATAAGACGCTCATAGCTAAAGTCCAAATGTCAATCAACATTGAAAGTGTCCACCTCTTAAGTGTCTGAAATGACTAGAACTAACGCAATTTGCCGCTTCATATTACAAATATTTTTACGAAGCTCCCTCAAAAATATTGTTGCAAGAGTGAATGCTTGATTATAAATTATTTTCAGAACCGATCCCGGATTGTGTGTACCTCCAGTAATGTACTTTTTGGTGTGTTACTCCTGTGATACGTACATGGGGTCGACATCGCTAAAAATGTTAAAGGAAACTACTCCAGAACTGGGGTTTGCTATTTTCATTTAAAACTGCTTGAAATACAATAAAATCATCCCTTTTCAGTATTGATAAACAATTCAACCCTAATTAGACCAATTTTCTTTATTTCTGTTGTTTTAAGCAAGGATTTTATTCACATATGAAGTGAAAATAAATCTTTTCAGTGTTGTCAGAATATCAGAGACATTATTTTTTGAATGATAAATATACATTTTACACAGACTCGTCAACACTTTGTCATTCAAAGTTTCATCGAAATCAAAGCCTGATAACACGAGAAAGTGCAAATATTACTTGTGTACCCCCATATGGGGCCTTCCAGGGGTACAGTACTTGTGGGAAGGCGGTGATCTAAGTCAAACAAAATTGCCAGCTGAATGTGATCGCGAAACCTATTTTATAGCTCCTACAGCTCATGTGCTCGTTCCAACAAAACTGACTTTGCTAACACAAATCTTAAATTTGAGTAAATTTTTAAGATATAACTTTAAGTTGTCTGAAGGCCGTTTCAAAACAGATATCTTAAGTATGGCTTAGTTTTTGATATAAGTTTTTTCTTAGTTTAGTTTTGATTATCTTACCGGATGTAGAAGTTTCGAAGTTTGGGAGTTAAGAAAACTCTTAGACTTAAGTCAAATGTGAGCTTACGTCAGTTTCTTGGGACGGGCCCCATGGCCACTGACTACAAGAAATATTCAATTGAACAATATGATAGAAATAGTGAGGAAATAATATCAGTTAATCTATAAACTCGCTTTCCGTCATAAAAATACGTTTTAATTAAGACCGTTTACTGCTATGACATTGACCTCAAATTATCTCTCGGTCAAGGCTTTTCGGTTTATTCGCCGTGCATGGTCTCGGAGAATAAGGAAAAGTTAATTCTTTGAGTTACCAAAAATGTCTTAATTCTCATCTGATTCAAGATCTAGTTGACGCCCATTTTATAGCATCTGACGTAAGTGTTCTGAATCAAAATTGAGTTTCTTCGACGGAAAGCAAGTTTGTTGCCGCTTTAAAGTAGTTTAGCCTTAGATGGCAAAATGTTGAACACACATATGCAAAATACAAGTTAAAAAACATAGTGGAGTGAATGCTGAGGAGTATACAAGTGCTGACCCAGGATTTTATGTTAGGGGGTCCAGGGCAGAGTATAAGCCACGATTTTGCCTGTCAGACATTCGCACTCCCGAACTGCCAAATGCCATCTGGTAGAATTTTAGCGGGTACCATGGACCCCTTGCCCCCCTCTAAATCCGCCACTGGTATATGAGTTGAAGTCCATAGATGTACAAATCTTTCGAATAAGTTGTGTGATCAGGTGTTTTGTTTGTAATGCATGACCCTACCTAGTCGCGGAATTGCGTAATCTGTCCTATTCGCGATTGTATTGTGTCGAAGGAACTTCCACTAGGATCCTGATGCTCGGGATACAGGATGTAAATTTATCCGATCATAGGCAAAGACGATGTTCTCTCCCACGGTCGCCATCCTTCCATTCTTTTTTGGTCTCCGCGAATTCCACCATCACCCTCCTGCCCGCCGCCATCCCTCTCGTGATTGGTTTATTTCTTTACCGCACGTTCCGCTCTCAATGCCGCTTAATGTCCTTCCCGTGTTTTTCCACTGGACGCTGCGCTACCGAATATGTTCTTAATACGTCCGAATTTTCAGTATTTTCCTGAAGTTGAAGGCACGCTTGCCTAATAGAGTGGGTGATAGTACGACAAATACGGCATCACATACATGTGTCAGCAACAATTAGGGATGACAAAGTTTAAAAAGGCAACCTGGGGTCTGTCTCTTGCAAGGTGATTCTTAAAAACGTAAGAAAGTCTGACTTGCACTGACACTTCATAATTACTGATTTTCCTTGTATAACCATTAACACATGACAGTTTAGAAGTAACTGGTGAAAATTAACGTATGAACTACAGTATCCAATAAGGGAAATATTTACAGACCTTGCTCATTTGCTGAGGTGAAAAAAAACACTTTTTCAAAAATTGTATGTGTGGAGAGTAAGACGAAGAGTCTGATCTAAAGGATTTTATGAAAAGACCCAAAGTGACTTCAAACATAATCGCTATCATTATCGTTGCAGCCGTTCCCGCCAGCTAATGTGCGACCCGTGTTGGTACATGCACACTGCATGTGTACATGTACATCTGTTCGCACCAGATTAGTCAAGTCAAATTTAAACGTAGAACCGTGGTAATGTTATTGTCAAATGAAATGAACGACTTTGAAGGAAATCGTTTGCATCACTCAAAAATATGGATATTAAAATAATCAACACAACTGAAAGTCGTGTTTCTCATCCAATTATCACTCAAAATAGTCGTTACAGAAGCGACCCAGTCCTCAAAAGTCGAATTTTCGCTTTCGACCAATTTACCGTCATTGTAAAACCGGCATCTCCTGCTCACGTGATTTTCCGGGTGTGGTAGAACCGTTCACCATTCTTTGACATTTTCAAGATGGTGGCTTGCCTCGGCGGGTTAGTTCATCTGCCACGTCTGGTCGGCTAAGCGCAAAACAAACTGTGCGTTTTTCACAAGCCGAGAAATCACTTTAAATTCAGTCGCGGTGAGTGATACAACTAAAATGTTATATTTACAAAGGATGAGTTTATGGCAGAATTTAAATTATGCATATATTTCATTTGTTCTTCCATTATACGGGCTAATATCAATAGATATCATTATAAGGACAACGATTGCGAAAGTCGTGCTTGACCACGAATATATGTGAGGACAGCGTTTCTTACTCCTCGTCCCACGTGCGACTTCCTCGGTGGAACACGTAGAGTTTCCCGCGCTCTCTCCACGTGGTGGACAATCCTCCCACTTGTCCTATGGTCATGTTTTGCTGGTCGTTGACTCTTTCGGTCCACTTCCTGTCTCTAAAGCTGAACACAGTCTTGAAAAACGAAAAGTAAAAAGCATCTTCATCGGAAAATGTATGTAGACACAAGAAATAACCTGCGATAACACTAAATCCGGAGATTTGTCAACCAGATAATTGTGTATGCTTCTGACTCGCGAGTGCTCTAGATGTCAACAGGATACATACATGAAGATACCAGAGAAACAAAGCCATTTAACTGTGGAAAAAAACTGTGCAAGGCAGGAGGTGTCTATATCATGGCATTGTCAATTATGCCACATTTTAAATATACATATATTTCCTTGTATGTACTGTATAATTGCTTATAGAATGTTCATGTGGCGTAGCTTAAAAGTTGCAGCTAAAAATAGAACAAAAGGGATTTCCTCTAGTGTTTCCCTTAAAACAAACTAGAAAAATCAACATTTAAATAGTTATCTTCTTAAACCAGTGGGCATGCATCGGAGGCAGGTTCAGCTAGATAAAGTCAATGACTGCTTGCACGTACCTTTGAGTACAGATCGACGTAATTGTCGTCCATGCGACTCGTGAAACGCTTGCCATCCACTGTCGACAATGCAATCGTGGTTAGGCATAGTATCACTCCGCGCCACAAGTCAGTCATCTCCGAATTTCTGAAAGACGTGGTCTCCGGGCTTGCCGAACAACGACCTATAAGTCTCAATGCCTGATAATCTACAATAAACCAGTCTGTTCGTGTAGAAACAATGGAGCTATCTGGTCCAACTGTCACAATGAGCGCGATATCGAAGGAGAAAAATCGATAGGCATAAGTGACGTATGCAGTTCCATTCTCATTAGGTATTCCTCTGTTGCTAAGTAACAGACAAGAGGAGTTATGAACATGGTCGATAACTTTGGTCTTTGTGAGTTTTGTGGAATTCTTTAAACTATAAATCAGTCAGATAGGCTGTTAGCTAATCTTATCTAAACTTTACTTGCCGTGCGTATTTTGCGAGTACATTCCTCATAGGTATATTATTTTCAAAAATCAATGGCGCTAGAAACTGAATGTTATAAAACAGAGTTTCAACAATTTATGGATGCAATCCTTCAATGGCTTCACTAAAATCTCATAACCCGGAATTTGCCACAAACCCTTCCAAATATAGGCAACGAGGCGCATTGACTTGCTGTATAATAGACGACTCCAGATGTCTCATGAATAAGACAATTGTTTTCGTTTCACATATACTCAATAGATGACGCTAGGCAAAGACCTGTGCACGTATCTACTGTTTTGTCAACAGATACAATGTAGCAGCTCAATTCAAGACTTGGTAATCTCGAACCAGCTCCTGCACTGAAGCTTTTTCCAACCAATATTAATGTTAAGTCGACAAATACTGCCTTCAACGGCATATGAACTGTCTGAACAACAAGGTACTTTAATTGTTGTAAGTGCAATGACCGTGAATGCGTCGTCCGTATGTAATCCACAGAATGTCATTTTGACGTGTCTTGATGATTGCACACCTATGCGCCACACACAGCCCTTAACCTAGAGCAACTTGCACCAGCGCAACTTGACCCACTTTAATTAGGCCTACGTGGAGCGTCCACACACTCATTTATAATTGCCGCATGGCAATTAAGGCGGAAGTTGTCGCTATGATGCAAATGCGGCGCGCAAAAGAAGACCCGTTTGTATATAACCGCTGCTGATAATTCCTACCATCTTACCCCAGTTTTGCGGCCACACATTCATTAGGAGTGGCGCTGGTTACCACAGAAAAAGTCACCCTACCTTAGATGGTGAACAGTAGTACGCTGCACAAGTTAAAATAGCGTCCACACAACACTCAAACCCAGTGACAACTCGTTCCAGGAATGACTTGTTCCAGGGAAGTCTGTGTGAAGACGGCACTGCAGTTTCAAATGTTAATACCTAGTATTTCCGATAAAAAGATCTGGGAGTTTTCTCGAACACAACGATGTCCTCAAGCTGCATCCTCATCTCTTTGGAATTACCTAATAACACAATGGTGAGTAAGTACGTGATGCTTAATTAGTGTGTTGTATTTAAAGCTCATGTATTAGTTCACGTCAACACTAATTGATATTCGTGTACAGTGACACCTGGTGTTAGTTATGTTAGTTAAGTACCTCATGTCAAACACTGCAGCATCTTTGGTGTATGCGGACTTAATAGTAAGGAAAAACATTTGATGGTTTTCAGCTTTTAATGGTAATACTGATCTACAAACGTTAGCAATGATGAACACTCTTACCGAGCTCACGAGTCGCTCTCTGCGGAGATGGGCGCTATCAGAAATGCCCGGTGCATTTAGTCACCACTCCTCCACAAATTGTTTTCCGACCCAATCAATACAAAGCTGTATTACACATTTTGATGTCGTTGCTACACTTCACTGTACAAATATCACAAAGAGAAAAAGTTTTCTGATAATTATAAGTCTTTTGCTTCTGACACAACTCTTGTAATACTTAGCGGTGATACGCATACGACATTTCGGTCACTGTGTTAGGGACTGTTCATTCTTTGCTCATTCGATACCCAAACTCCGTCGATAACTGCACCGATTACTATCACTTTAAAACAAAACTTACAAACACGGAACGTGTTAGGCGTTATTTCACACTGATTTTAGCTTAGACCGTAGATATCTTGAAAGCCCTGCGTCTAAAAGTGGTGAATTACTGTACTTACTCTACCCGTTCTTAAAGTATTTTGCTTCATTTGGAGATGAATTTGTAAGTCGAAGTTAGCTCTAATTGGTAGTTCCTACTGGCTCGAAGTATTTTTCTAAAAGAAAATAGTTGTTGCAAGTAAGGAGGACTTTTTGAATCAACCTTTGTGGTTTAATAGTAACTTGGCGATCGGAGGCACATTCAAGTGTTTTTATAAGCCTTGGTTTGTAAATCGCATAAGATTTTTTAGAGATATGTACAGGGTATACCTCTGATGGTGATGTCGTTAGTTTGAACTTTATGAAAAATAGATTCGATGTAAAAACCAACTTTGTAGAATATAATGGTGTTGTTTCCGTTCTAAGAAGGTTTCAAAAAAGTTTATTTCAAAGTAAATTTAAAAGTGGTAATGTCTAATCTACCTGCATACCTTTAGCAATTACTCACGGAAAGATTTGAAGGGTTAAAGACATATTTGTTCAGACTTTAATGACGTTAAGAAACCTTCTAAGTCAGAGTGTAAATGGGATATATATGCACTGTCTTATGAAATTACAAAGCAGCCCAACATTAGATGGTTCCAATTTAGAATGCTACACAGGATTATTGCAACAAATGCCTTTTTAGTCAAAATCCGTGTTCGGGATTCTAATTTATGATCCTTTTGTAATAAAGCTCCAGAGACGCTGACACACCTTTTTTGGGAATTTCGCCTTATACAAAATTTCTGGAAGGAATTCGGAAAGCTAATGAAAAAGTGCCGCATTCAGCTTCCCAACAGTCTCTCTTACGATCGAGTTATTCTTGTACTTCACGAGACGCATGATTTTCTTTTTAACATTTTGCTTCTAATAGCCAAACAGTACATTTACAAGGAGAGATGTCACAAAAATATACCTAATTTTCACAGGTTTATTACATATACTTATGAGTACTATAATGCTGAAAAATTAATTGCATGTAAAAATTTTATATATGACAGCTTCTCTGTGAAATGTTCACGTTAACTCCATGTAGAAGTTATTTACTTTATACGATATACGAGAATGGTCTTTCCTGAGGTGGGCATGCGTGAATGAATGGATGTACTTATTTGTTTGTTTGTTTTTGTACTGTTTTATAAATGATATAAATGATAATAAATTCTTAAAAATATCCTTGAGACTTTATTTCAGATAGACAAAAATCGTTTATTGTATTTTGCTATTTGGGGATCTGATGATAGATCAAATTTTCCCGATGTCAGCCTGCAACTAAGTTCACTGAAGCATCGTCATTTCTTAAAAGATTCGCCTTTAATTATCAAAAATTCATCTGCAATCAGTCGATTTTCGTAGATACATAAACATGTGAATCAGAAATCAACAATCGATTCGAATGAGCAATGCGTTTACCTTGATTTAATGACTCAATTCCTTACTGATCTCCTGTGAGTTTAAGCGTCAAATCTTGTACCTAGGTAGGAAAGCAATGCATTTATTGCCATTTGAATTGTAAGTATATTTTTGGGAATTGTCCGAATTTCATCATTGTCTGAGAGCTATTTTAGAAAGGCAAAAATCGTCTAAGTGTACTGGTTCCTAGATGTACTTTACCATTTAGGGATCGGATTATAGTTTTTCCAATTTCAGGATGCAACTAAATTCCCTGAAACATCATCAATTCTTACAAGATTAGCTTCTAATTGCCAAAAAGCATCTATGAATCTATCGATTTTCTTAGATATATAAACAAGTAAATAAGAAATCAACGAATTTGTTTATCAAAACAGAAGCTTATACATGTAAGCAATTTCCGCTGCTGACATGCTTTCAGATTTTTGACGGGTAAGCGGGGGAAGATGCGAGATGGGGCATTCGTATAAAGGTGTTTTTTGCTCATTTCAGACGTACCTATAACGGTTCACGAGGTTAACTTGAACTCCAGTGACAAAAAAACGCTGAAATCTTTGTTAATGATTCCGAGAGTTCTTTGAGTACCGCCGTTTGACATGTACAGGGCCTTAACAAATAGTAGCCTCGACAACAGTGTTTTCCACATGTGGGGAATTAATTCTTTACAAACAACTTATAGTAACCACATTCAAAAGCGATACTACTCGTGTGATACTACGGGAAACAGTAACATTGTTTTATAATTAACCATCGTAAATAGCCTTTTTGTGTAATTCACATACATGTATAGTGGGCTTCACGTTCTTCGAACTCCTACCCTTTCGATGGCGGCGAATGCTATTGCATTTTTTCACATTTTTGGTTGTTTGGATCGAATTTCTTGACACTCCTGTGCTATACACGAATGTTTTGTATTTTTTGATGAATTTTGAATCTCAGCTTCCCTCGTGATTAATGGCAGTGTCGGAATTACATGTATAGAGGGACAAAGGGACATTTTCCCCGAACTGCTCCAAGGAGAGAGGATCCCGTAAGAAATGGGACACTTTAAGCTTGGAAGAGTGACAGTTCATTGCACTGTTGTGTGGTCACAAGACGGGGCAGGAAGTAACTTTCTTCAACATGAAAGCCGGTTGCACGATTTCACAAAAACGGTAAACTAGAGGTAATCGAATCCTACATTGGGTCCTCTCTGCGTGAGCGGCCTCTTAAGAATTTGTCAATAAAAACACAAAAAGGGTGGCCACTTGAATGTCAACAATGGCCTCCTTCAAGGGCAGGGCCCCTAAATATGAAAATATCTTTTTTTTTCGAAAATCAGGAAATGCGCAGCAATTTGTGTTATCTGTCAGGTGATCAATTTTTCTCAAGTGATGTTACTGCAGACTGCAATGTTATGTTACGTTATGTTATTCCGATTAGGCGTACGAATACACTTGTTTCCCGCCATGTAAGAAGACTTTCTACAGTGTAGTTCTTGCGCCAGATGTCGCTCTCTCTGACTATTTATTCTGGTACCGCTCTATTTGAACGCCATTCCACAAACATTTTATGGTGGATAAACGTCAATGTACATAATTAGTTTCTTCGGAATTTTGGTTGGACTTGGGGCGATATTGGCGTAAGTACTCATGTTTCTTACAATACAGTTTATTTGCATTCATTAGTATGTTAGTTTTTTCATGTTCTCTCAGTTGTGCTTAATGTTTTGAACGCTTGTTACTAATGTATACCTTTTGCCAGTTATCATTTTTCTTGGGCGTTGTCCTCCTTATTGGTACTGTATATACATGGTATAGCACTATGCAACATGTAAGCTTGAACATAGTTTTTTTTTGGTTCTTTCAGTTTACCTACTACTACTACTACTACTACTACTACTGCTATCACGCCTCCTACTACCGCAACATATTATGTCAATAAAGAGTAAAGCCCCCCGAACCTGTTTGTTTTGCTCCAACAAGTGATATACAATTTTGAGAAAAAAATAAAGCGACAGTTGTCTCCGTTATCTCTTGCCAGACAGGTGCCTCTAGGAGAACTTAGTTTTGCATTCGAAAAACTGACCTATTGACTTTGTTTCATAAATTTTCTCTATTTTTCGAAATATGTATATGAGTGATTACGTGCACGTTTTCAAGTGCGTTTAGGCGACCCACGTTGCAAAAGCGGAGACCTTAACGACAATGTCCTGGCCAGGGTCCTCAAAATATACACCATGCACTGATACAGACTTGTTGAATGTTTTCTCGAATTTCCTATCTTATCCGTATTTCGCAGTCTTTCTTTTCTCAATTGTCCACGGCCCCACGCCTATGTCGGTTGGCACGATTTAACCCTGACGCCTGAAAACTTTTTGGGGCACGTGCCCCCCTGTTTTCTGCAGCCCTGTTGTTAGCTTTTGATATGGGTGGCAATGGTCATTAATTTGTGTCATGACCATAGCGAGGAAGACCCCCAATGGGACTTGAGTGAATAAATATATAAAATAAGAGAGAAACAAAATTATAATGGAAAAGACAGCACTAGTGATGACTAGAATGCAGACCGAAAGGTGGNAAGTTTGACCAATTCATTCATCTTGTATTCTGAAGTGCTTAAAGTAAAGCATCTGTGATTTTTAGCATTAACCACACTTTTAATCGAGTTTACAATTATTCTCTCATCGGGGCTCATAATGCACCGGAAGAGGTCAATTAGTGGAAAGGTCATCAAAATATCAACATGTAATTTCTCCTACAATTTTAAAGAATTAATTTTCATATTGGTAAACGGGTTGCTGTCAGTAACTTCCCATAACAATTCCTTTAATACGCACGCGCAGAGTCCATTATTGTCACGCCGTGACAATAATCTTTCTAGTTACAAATTGTAAGGCACCATCAAAAATGCATTTTTCACAAAAAATGGCAGGTATTTGAATTTATAAACGACTTGCAACATTTCAAGGCAAGAGTTAAGACTATTCAGTCACTGAGAATTCAGAAATGTAATATATTTTTATGGGTTTAGAAATGATAGCAAAACAGTTTCATGAAATAAACTTGAAAGAACTTCATTAAGGTTAAGAATTACCTCACCATGCACTTTCCTCCAGACACTATTACCTGTCATTTCCACACATTCAGTTGTACCAAATTTTACAACCCGAACCCCCTATGCCAATCCCCCGCTAAGGACCTGAATAAGTAAATTAACAAAACGACTTACATACCTTTCTTTGAAAATAGCTGTTCTTTTTCAAAGGCTTTGTTCGTTGTCTCCGATATAGAAAGTAGGATTTGACAACAGATCTGCACTGGATGGGAAGATCTTGCTGGTTAGCTGCAGTCAAATGCTTAAAACGAATTTTTCGCCATTCAGGGACAGTGCAGAAGAGATGCATATCTGCTCTGCACAGTACAAGCCCTCAAACCTAAAAAACAAAGATCACGTGAAAACAGACATGATAGATTTCCATTTCAACGTGTGATAGATTTTCGGAAGACATAGTATAGGGAGTAAACAAATAGTCTAATGGATATTTGCCACGTACCCGTTACCATTGGGCTTGGATTGTAATCTTAACTTACTAACCAATATCGAGTTGACATCATAAACATTCAGCATTGATAAACCTGTTAGAAATCATTGCAAACAATAACACTGATTTGATGTACGAAAAGATCCCGAGTGCTACGTCAAGTATCGTAGCACACATCACAACAACTATAGATTAACCGGGCTGGCAACTGCCGCGAAGTCGACATCAGCGAGTACCTCAGTTAACAGGCATAAGTAGAATAAACATGTAATAATCATTAAAATGATCACAAACCTTACCTTTGTATAAGATCTTGCTTACTTCCTCTCATAGAAGCACCCTTTTCACACAATCTCAGATTCAGTTGGCACGGCTGCAAGCCATTTCACCATGTATTTAAAGGCTGCTTAAGGTTATTTCAAACCTTATTTAGTGGCCTCTATTCCAACTCGTATATCAAAAAAACTAAGCTTTGTCAACAAGTAAAAGTATATATTTTCTGAAAGAACAAATACCAGGAAATATAAATATACTTTTTGTATTTATTTGTCATTATTATTTTTACGTAAAAACTTTTTTAAGTAAAAATTTCATTTTTAAAGTGTACGCAACATGACTCTAGTACCTCAAAATAAATTTTATTATTATATCTTACTTGATTTTAGTGCCTTTAGTGCACAGCTCATAAAGAAACACGTAAAAATTGAAAAAAATAATAATTATGTACAACGTCATGGGTTGAACCCAAGTCGTTCGGCACACTGTTCGGATCAGCAAGTAATTGTATCAAGTGAAATGAAAGTAAAGTATATTTAGCGTCGAGAAGGTTCGTAGAGGGATGAAAAGATGTGTTTGCGGAGGCTGCAGCAACAGCAGTCAGACGGAAAACGTCTCGGTGTTCCGAAGGACGCCTAAGTTGCGCAGTAGTGGCATCGCTTCGTGCGCCGAACGAGAGTGCCGTGGGACCTCAGCGTGGACCAAGCAATTCTGTCCGGAGCCACTCTGTGTTCTGCCCAATTTGAGGAGTCGTGTTTCGACTCCAATCAGAGGAGATGTTACGATGAACGCCTGGTTCAATAAAGGACAATATTTACTATTCAGAAACATCGGCTCTTTATTCAGGATCGTCTGTTGGATGACTGGGTTGACTGGCCGAGCCCGAGGCCGCTTCTCTCGCGGGAGGATCCAGCTCGTAAGGCCTCAAAGTAGAAAAGTACGCAGCTGAAAACATATCAAACTCGTTCTCGCTTTCGTGCAACCCCATTTCGTCATCCTGGC
>NMRA01000555.1:176444-226317 GCA_002633005.1 Phoronis australis
TAAGTTATGTTACGTTCTTTATACAGTGTAGTGAAAATTTATTTGCCGCAGTCGTAAGACCACCTATATTTTGTCGATTAAAAACAGACGTGTTCATTGACAAAATCAAAGTTTTGAGAAAACTCAGAAAAATCCTATCTAGTCTCAATTCCAAACAATTCAAATCTAATCACTTGTAAAAAGTAAAGATTCAGCAATGTAGGGACATTGCTTGCCGTAGTCTTCTGCTCTACAGTTCTACCGGTAAATGATTGTTGAGATCAGGTGTGTACATGTATGTGAGTGCTTGTGCGGATGTGTGAGTGCTTCTGTTTATCGTGTATGTGTTAATGCTGTATTAAGTCTACAGTACTGTGCGTTTGGAAATACTAGAGTCTTAATGCAATTATCAGCAACACTTTGTTGAAAATATCACACGACTTAATCTAGGTCTGCCCTGTATTTGGAAACAATTGATAACGGATTTTATTAGTGTCATTGGTTGAACTTGCGGACTTGTGATTGATTGAGGCTGCGAAGTGAAGTTAAGTAATCGAAACGCATTAAGGCGGTTCTAGGCTGCACAACTGTCAAGCAGATATAAATTAGAGTGATAACAAAAATCGCAATTAAGAGCCCCTTGTACGGTACTTAGGTGACAGTTGAGTGGCCGGATAATGATTTTTGCGCAAAAAGTACATTAGATTTAAAAGAGAAAACAGGTCGCCTCGGGTGAAAGGCGGATTGGACACCAATTAACCAGTTCTTCAGAAAAGCCAGCACGTGTCCGGCTTAAGCAGCATGACTAGAGTGATGAAATTACAAAAAGATCTAAAGCTTTGATGTATTTGAAAAGTCGTATAGCGTTTTGTGGGTGGTATGGAAACACTAGTAGCCAGCATGTGTAATTCTGCTGCCATGTCGCAACATCATTGTCACCGAATAGGTTTGACTAAGCTCGAACTGAAAACCCAGGCGTGTTGAGCAGAGTCAGGGGGTAATGGCTGTCTCAGGAGAAGCGCGACGTCTATTGAAAAAGAAGGACATTAAAACCGCATCCACCGCAAAATATACAGAGAAGAAATAATCTATTCACGCAGTAAGGATTGGTGTCTATCGAGACGGGTGAAACTGATGGTCATAAGGGGTGCTAGATATTTTATTGCGCCTGTGATTGAGCAAGTTTTATTCACATGCACACCCCGAATACAGTAGCCAAGTCCAGCGAATATGAAATAGCCTTACCAGCTAATTAATGATAAAATATTTATAAAATTGTCATACGAACAAAATAGTAGACATATGTTATGTCTAGTTGTAGAAGTAATAGTACCAGTAGCAGCAGCAGCAGCAGCAGCAGTATTAGAAGCAAAGGCAAGAGTGGAAATATTATTTCTACATTCTACTCTCCAAGAATCCATCCAGGTGGATTAGGTTTGTGGAACCGCCGCCTCCAAAAGAGCAATGTTTCTGGTACAAACTTTTATGAAAATGTGATTTTCTGAAAAGTGAATTAAGACTGAAATTTGTCTGAACGTTCCTGCTTCATAATTGCCGAGTAATGGCTTTAAACAAGTAATTGTAAGTTCCCCACTGTCCAGAAATAATTTATAGAAATTATCTAAGAAACTAGCAGCCAGTATTTTATCAGAGACTTTGCATGTTGGCTCAAATGATATTCAAATATTTTTCAAAAATACTTATGCGGAGCGTAATACAAAATGTCTTACTTCGGTATTAGGTCCCTTTTCATGAAAAAGACCCCTGATCTCTACGAGTGCGTCACTTTTTCGTGTCCACTTTTTAAATGTGTGGGTATCCTCATATTCCAGTTACATATCGCGTAAAATACATAGTTGGTCATCCGTATACTAATGACACTTAAAACCTTGAGCATCATGTACTGTCGCCATCTAATGTTCGGACACAGCGTAAGCAATTTCCCAAATGTCTCGTAAATTACCTGTGGCCACTAATTGAGTTTAGTCTTCAGCAAAAATCTTCAGCTATTTGTCCGTAAACACCAAGCTCAGAAATGTCTTCTTACTTGTAGAGTATAAACTTTCAAGTTCAACCTAAACAGACAGATGCCCGGAGCTCTACAGTGTATGTCGCTGGATATTGAAACTTTTCGGACAGTGGTCAGATTATTAGTTGAATTCAGAATGACGTGACTTTACTTACACCACTAGAATCAAAACCAAATGTCTCGGAACGCAGACAGTTGTAGACTGCGCCGCAAGAAACTCACGAAATCGCGAGTTTTCGCGAGGCCATGTATCACGTGATCACACTATAGCTTTATTTTAAGTCCAGGGCCGAGTTGCATAAAGCTTCAAAAGATATCCGCTGGATAAGGTTGATTGTTGCATGACGTCATGTGCATTGTTCAACAATAATAACGTGACGCGTGATAATGCGGCGTCATTGTTGCTATACGGCGTATAACTTTTATGCAACTGGGCCCAGATGATTAGAACCCGGGTCATCAGTTCTGGTGAAGGACGAAGTACATCCAGATAAAAACGCCTAGTGAGAACTTGTACGACCCACACAACCACAGAGAACACATATAGTATAAATCTGTAGTGTTCAAAATTAGAAATGAATTCAACGAATTGCAAACTGATCTAGACACGAGCTGACACATCACGTGACGCCGGCGACCCTGATCATTGGCCGTCGGGCTTCACGTGCCGAGCTCCAAGCAACGCGAGTGGAGACGACTGTGGCCACTCCATGACAAACCTTATGCAAGGAACGCCTCTGTCAATAATCTATTACGAATGCGTTAAAAATTACATCTCATTAGTAACCGCGTCATATTAAGCACATCTGAGGACCGACTCGTCTCAGATGAGCAGCTAAACCCATGCCATCAACATGGCTGGCATCAATTACATCGCGGACAATACAACTTTGTCGTTGATTAGCAACGTCCGTGGTAACACGAGTGGTGATGACTACGGACCTAGTCAGCTGTCTGTTGTTGCGGTGGCGATCTTGCTTTGCGCCATAGGTGAGTACCTGATAACGAAAAAATGAAGACAGTCACACTTTATATCTTCGATCAAAATTTAGAGATAAATAAATTAAACAATGCGTTATCTCTTTATCGGGACTTAAACGAGTAAAATGTGCCTTTTTAAACATTGCAGTGGAACAAATATTAAAACTAAATGAGATTAAATAAAATCGACTAATCTTGAGGTGATTTCCAGTGACGAAAATTAAGGAAGTCATGGAGGCTGAATTATCGAAACTGGCGTTTAAAAATATTTATGAACAATGCAAGTTTGTCTTGATGAAAATATATCTGTCTGTTTACGGTATGGTTTACACGCGATTTAAAGGAATATTTGAGAAGTTGGAGATTGCCCGTGTAGTGACATTGTGATAGACTACGGCACTAACGACCGTCATCATTCAACTAATCAACGTATTATCGCCTACATTCTAACTCATGTTAGTCGACTTCAGGTGATTTTAATTGTGTGATTTGTCACGCAAATTGCACGCTGTATATGTGTGTGTGTATCATTCACGGAGCCCAAATTTGAAGTTGTATCTCGCCACGCACGCGCGATCGTGGTTAAAGGGGACTAATGCTAACACTAGAGGTCTTCGCCTAAGGACAAGGTCTTGGTTCTTTTGTGGTGCTCTTCATCGAGAATAATGAAAATGTGATCGCTTATTGACTCGTAGAAAATTGAGCAAGTAAAGAAATCCAGATTTTTAAATAGGCTGTGGGCCGTACCTTAGATATTTTCAATCTGTGGTCCATGGGGACAACTTCATTTTCCTGTGTAGATAAGTGTTTCTTCAAGCATTTGATATTCGTAAACTTCCTGCATTTGAAGTTGCATACACTGTATGTATCGTAAAGACTTCGTGAGATTACGTGAGATATTGTCGGGTATTTTAAATGAGAACACGTGATTTTGGCTAGGTTTTTCTGCTAGCGAGACAGCTACTGAACAGTACACAGTTTTTAATGCCCTCCTAATAGACATGCACTATTATTGAGCAAGAGGTGGCGCTGCATGCTGCCTCTTCAGTCAATCGCAAAACACTGGGGATGTGTAGAATGTATTACGGTATCGCTTCACGTACTGCAGTGTTCTTCCACATGTGTTGCTGTAGGTGATTGCTATAGTATACCCGGTACGCATTTAAACCGTAAACTCAACTTGTCGCGTGTGTATTTTCGTGAATTACGTTGCCACAAGTCAATGATTGCGTCACGAAGATAATAGGAGTGTGCGTCAATCGTTCGCCAAGTGTTGTCACTGACATCCTCCTCGTGTTCACAAGAGTCCCGGGTTTTGAGAACCGGCTTGATGCCTGTTATGAAGTGGACAAAAGTGGTTCTCAAAGTGTGAGACCCCCTGTTACAATTACGTGTGCAAGTACAGGACAAGTAACAAAAGCAGGATGGGCAAGACCAACTACTAAATGCTGGCTTTGTGTTTGTCTTCAAAAGGTCATATTCATTAACGTACTGAATGGTGAAAAATGAAACTGATAATCGGGCAAATCTTCAACTTTCCAGTTCTGTTGATATCCATTACAAATAATGTAAGCGTCAACGAATACTTGTTTTCACAACAGCTGCGTCTTCTGTAGGGGTCTAGAGCATACTGTTTCTAAATGGATGTTACTGATGAAATTAATGTCATATGTATCACATTTTTAAAAATTCTTTTTCCAACCGTGATTGTAGCAAGCTTTTGATTTTTACGGTATTTTGTACACTCGTAGTTATTATTATCATTTACATGTTATTCCATTCCATACACTTTTACATTTTGTGCAAGTACAAAGTATGTACAATTTAGAGCACGTAAAACCATTTGAATATGCAAGTTTGACCTTTTCAGAGTTCTGAAGCTTACATTGATTCGGTTTGATATTGTTACCACAAACTGTCAGCAACTTTAGTAAATGTAAAGTAGACAAACGTGCAAAATTGTTTCCATTAAAATCGCAAAAAAATCATTAGAACTTCATTTTGAAACCAAATTTACCTTTATCTATTATAAAAGAAGATTGCGTTACCCTTCCCACAGGTCCATATCGGTATTATGGTATTTGGACACCTATATTCTCCTCCCCAACAGTTCCGCAACTAGTAAGCTACCGTTGTTATCCTTGCCCAATATTATGTTCTCCCGTCCCAACATTCTCTCTGCTCAAAATTCCTGAGATCCTATGTCCCTATTCATGATGCCTTCCCGGCTCAGTGCTAACTGGTTAGTTATAACGAAGGGCATCATTCCTTCGTATTATTAGTCTTCGTCAGTTGTCTAACAGATCCTGTAGAAAATTTCGCCTAGGATATGTGTCTGAGCTACCGTCCTGATTTTTTTAATCAAAATATTTTGCTCGAAGATCAGAAAAGTATAAACAGTGCAATCGACTAGAACTACATTACGTGGAGAATACGGTCAGTTGTGACCTACTTTTCATTTGGCGGAATTTGGCAGATGGCAGAACAAAAATATCGGCGAATCTTCACTGATTTTGTTCGAAATGTCCGGAATTCTATGGCATCGTACACATAATTCGACTTTAAGGTAAATATCCATCTTTACATGAACATATTAGATCAGAGGCCTTGTCAGTTTTCAAGTGAAGGTGAATCCCGTGTGGGGCGGAACTTCCCTGGCTCCGAAATACTTTTCCTCGAACATTTTTTTTCATCGTCGCAGCTTTACAAATTCTCAGCTGAAAAGTTCCGCCTGTTGTCTTTGTCAAAGCGTTTTCGGAAAGGCCAAAAAACACCCATCAATTCCACCAGGAACGTCATTTAGCGACTGTATTTGCCTATGATCTGACATGTTGCTCGTTTGTCGGGTGTCACGTGACTTTTTGCAAGGAGGCGGAGCTTGCGATAGGTCAATTACAGGGTGAGTGGACGAGATTTTTAGTGTGCGTTAAGCTAGAAATATGTGTTACTCTTTACGTATGATCAGTGCCGTGTCATCAACTAAACTACGCCATAGGGCCCGGAGCACGACATTGTCTCACAAAGAAGTTTTGTTTAGAAATCTTATGACCACCGTAAACCATGTGTGCGTCGACCGAAAGTATTTTCGAGAGCAAAAGGCTCCGTGTATGAAACAACATAAATGTGCTTATTATAGGCACTGCAAGTTGCTATACTAAGTTGTTTTACTGCAAAGCACGTTTTGCTTGTGAACTGTTCCTTATCTCCATCAGTAACTCAATTTTGATGGAGGCTTGAGTAGGCGAGCAGCTGTTTACGATGTCTCTTCAATGACGTTTAATCGAGTATCGCTGAATGCATCAAAAGAACACCTAAACAATCGAGAACTGGAAATACATATACGTATAAATACATATACGTATAAATACATATACGTATAAATACATATGCGTATAAATACAAATACGTATAAATACACATACGTATAAATACACATACGTATAAATTCATATACGTATAAATACATATACGTATAAATACCTACATGTAACTAGTGTCAAACTTTTCTCGTTGATAACTTCGTCGGAGAATTCAAATTTTGCACGCGCGTACGTCATACAAATTAGCTACGACTCTATTATGTTTATATAAAATTGACTTAAAAGAAGTTGGATTTTTACCTTAAAAACCGAAATATCAGCAACCAACCAAAATGTTTTTAAAATTATTTCCAAGTATTTACTGATAGCTGATAACCTAGATGTTTGATGTCACGAGTTTCCCTCGATCACAGACTAGAACATAAGTGATTTTTTAAATCTACCCAAGCTCTACAGTATTTTATATTCCAGAAAGCATTGAAAATCGAAAGTTGGAAAATGATCTATCAACATTTTTCACGTAATTATTGAATGCGTCCCAAGTAACTGGGACATTTGGAACATAGAAATACTTTAAAATTTTTCCATTTTAAAAGTATTTGAAAATAACTACAAGAGTAGTCACGACAAACAGAGTTATCATTTTATTCAACAGTAGCATTTTCAACAAAAATCTACGAAGGTTGTCTTTTTACCGTAGTTACAATTAAGTGCAATAAACAATCTAAGGAGCCCTTTTCAAATTATTGCGTAAAATAAACAATACGGTGCTCAATTTTTTTCTAGAACTGGCGACAAATCGAGTACCAGAATATGGAATTTTAATCGTTTTTTTCGCCATCTCAGGCAGCCACCGAATTATTCCAGGAATCCTGTGGCTACAAATTGAACAGTGAATGGACATACAAGTTTACGCAACATAGTAAAAGTTTACTAGAACGGTCAGCTAGTCCCCGAAGTAACGTACACTGTATAATATATTTCAAGTAGACTTTTCAAGTTAATGCACGCACAAAGAGCAATTTTAACAAAGTAATAATGACCGACGAAAGCTTCCGTAATGGATACACGTAAAAAAGCGTCAATTGTCAGGTGACCTGAATCACTATGAAGGGAATATTTTTTGTCACGGCCGCCATTAATTCGCGGATTTATTTGGTTTGTGCACCTTCCGGATTTTACGCTTTCTTTTACAGCGCATGCACTTTCGTTCTCAAGGCCTTCGTGTGACCAGAAGAAAAACTTACCAGTGACAAAATGGCGACACCTCGCCAAAAGTTGTCGCCTCGTTTTTTTCCTGGGAATTTTAATTACAAAGAAGGAAAGTTTCTGATCATCGAAAACGCTCACATGCCTTGGTAAGCGCTCAAACATAGCCTAATTAGACGTTACTCAAGTCTCATTTTGGGAAGAAGTTCATTAGCAATTTGAACGTGACTTGACGTTTCATCCGGTTTTCTTCGCTTAAATCACTATTTGTGTGAAAGAACATTGATTTCCAAACTCGAATTTTAATTTGATATACAGTTATTTGTTTTGCAAAGAGACTATGCGTTGGCCAGTGACATGATAGTCACGCATTCGGAAATTCTCGTTATATTTTCTTCTCGCAACGGCAGTCATTGAAGTCACTTTTTTCAACACTAAAAATAACGTAATCAGGCTTTGTTCAGTCACTTTTCCGTCAACAGATCGTTAGCACAGATATTCGCTGTGAAAGTAGACTTTGAGTTAACCTACTTTTTAAGAATATCTCAAACCTTAATGACAAACATTGGCTGTTTTCACTATATTTTAAATATGCATGTCTAGCAAAGTAACTTATCTTCATTTTCGGGCAACTTCAAATACGAATTACATAGAAAAAAATTTAGAAGAACCAGTTTCAATCGCGTGGAAATTTGATTACTACTTATCCGATATCAAAGGTTACAGGGCTGTCTCTAAAATCGAATCTCCTACCATGCATGGAGCAGTTCCGTGTACATGTATCGGAAAACGAAAACTAAACGTTTTGATCATGAGGGAGCTGTGCCTCTGCGTGCATAGGATCGATGAGAACGCCAATGCATCGAGTCCGACCGAGTCGCCGTGACTTTGTGTTCACAAACACAGCAAGTTGTGAACAAAACATCCTCACCCAAATTCATTAATATGATAGGTAATTTCGCCATTTCGATCCCGTGCTCATGGCGCACTTTAACCACCGACTCGATTTGTTTTATCCATTCCTTGATCTAGTCTCACGGCGCGTGGTGTGGATCATAATGAACTGTTGGCCTACTTAACTGGCCCCGCCTTTGTCCTAGTTTGACCCGGGAACATTCACAAACTTAAAACATTTTAGTCATAATTAAGTTAATTACGCATTGCAAATTCGGTTGACGTTGAATGTTGAAATAGCGAAAATGGTTAAGGCATTCATATTGTATGTTGAATTGACCAGAAACATGTTTTCACCGAATAATTAAGAGATAACCGTCAGATTTTGAGTACTTTCACTCAGCTCCGGCAACTAGATTTAATTTGAACTTCGGAACACAAGTCCTCGAAAACGGTTCCGTGAACTTCACTGAAACTTTCATTGTTAGTATTTATTTATCAATTTTAAAAAGGTTGTAAAGATTTTCCTTTTAAACACCGTAAGATAGACAAATACCACTGTTTTTTTTACAAAATATCTTACGTTTTGCAAGATATTTTTGTATAGAAAAAAAACTAAGTGAGTCGTCAAAAATTCCTAGCAATGTTTTTGAGGAAAATTGTATAGTTTTAGCCTAAAAAGGTTTCATTAAAATCGATCAAGAGTTATTTTGCTGTGAATGAAAACACGATATTTTTACTTAAAAGTGGTGGATGCATAATTAGGATAAAGGCACCTAAATATACTTATAAAGCATTTTTTTAAAATCCCTGTTTTTTTTTGCTTTCAGAAAATAGTTTCATATTTTTACAAGATGATGTAGTATGTTTGTTATACATACGTTGAATTAAGATCAGTAAATAGGGTTTGATATAATATTGAGGTGCATGTCCTGTAGTAGTCTGAAATCAGGCTTTGTCCGGCAAAAAATACCTCCAAAAGTTGCCACAAATGGGACAAGATTTGTTTGTTTAAAAGGATACTAAACCCTGTTTTGAGGATTTCAACCAATCTTGGACATATCACCTGTTAATGTATCAGTGTCATCAATCTTAAACGATGAAGTCAGCAATCAACAAGTAAGGCATACTCCCTGTGTCACAGATTGGATATCATGGTCCTTGGTGAGTGGTCTTTCGCCACATCTGCCGTGTAATTTACTTAAACCGTAGGTCTAGCTTGCCCATGTAGCAGGTTTTGAAAGGATTTGATGAACATCCAAATTTTCCCGGCATGTTTCGAGGTGTACTTCTCTTTCCCAAAGGTACAAGAACCGGCATGATGTAAAGTTCAGTATTTTCTTCGGTATTTCTTGTGTGCACAACCAGCGTCGTCACACTCGGGGCAGACCCATAGATTCTCGGGTTTCCACGTCATCAAGTCGGACAAGGTTCTTTGACTAACCACTCCGACCAACTGCTGCTTACACAGTCGTCAGGCCATGCAACTGGCTATCAACACTACAGCCTCTCTCATGTCCAAACAGTTTCATTCTGTCAATTGCATCTCCATTCTCCTGTGGCTCCATCTCTCTGAGCGCTCCGAGAATCTCACCCTCTCTCAATCTGAGGGCGCCCCCTGTATTGGTGCATTTCTCGCTAATTTGTCAGCTTTCTCATTTCCGGTGACACCGGCATGCTAAGGGGAGAATATCCAAGTCAGCTTTCTTAGTAAATGCAGCAGCCAATCGGATTTGAGATATCCCTTTTCGATTTTTCTCAGCATCGTCTCAGAGTCTGTCACAAAAACTGCGCAGGTATGAGTGCTTTCCTGTAGTCATGCAAGTGCCTTTTCAGCAGCAACCTCATCCATCTTCATACTAGATGCCGTGATCTCATATGCCTCACCATTTTCTGCTACTATCTTGCCATATACATTGACTACATCGCCCCATCCAGATCTTTCTCCTTTTTTAACCGATCCATCAGTGTACACCACAGCATCTCCCTCACCACAATTTTCATAGACCAGCTCGAGAATTTCACTGTTAACTGCACAAGCCGCCCTGTCACGACACTCTCGGCCCATGGTAATGACAACCCTGGTGAATCTGCTATCTGTTTTGTCATCCATCTTCATATACTCTTCTCCTCTACGAACCAAATCCAGCTCACACACTCTTTCTACTGTGATCTGCGCTGCTGCCAACCATGATTTGCAACAATTTATTCTGGTGCCTTTGGGTACAGCCAACTGATCATGCAAGAAATGTCTCCTGTTTTTAGCCAACCGGAACATTGCTTTCACCTGGGCTAGTGTGTGCCTTTGTTCAACACTCGAGAGCCCCAGAATGTATCTCATTGCTGCTATTGGGATGTCCTGGGTACATTCAAGGATAATTTGCATCCCAGTGTTCTGTATCCTCTCTAATTTCACCATTTGTGTCTCGGATGCTGTGAAGATGCCCAATCAATGACTAACAATACTACCGCCTTGCAGAAGATCAATAGCTGGCGTTGTTCTACTCTACAGGTGGCCGTGGTCTTTATTGCAGCTAGTCCATGTGCGCACCGCTTAATTAAGTGGTTCACATGCTCTTTGTAACTCAACGTCCTGTCAAACGTTATCCCCCGGAACTTAAGACAAGGTACTCTTTCCACTTCCTCTCCCCCTCTTCTCACTTGTGTCAGATCTTACTTTACAATATATGTGGTTATCCAGAGAACACCAGAGCGCTACTGTCTTAGCGGGGTTCACAACTGAAAAAAGGCCAGTGTCATAAGTGAACGCTCATGCAGGTGTGAGACACGATGGGCCAATAACAAGCCCCTAGAAGTGATTTAAAAGGAGTTTTTAAATTTTCCTCCAAATTTTTAGGGTTGTCGAAGGTTACGAAGCATTAATTTGAATCAGAAGATGGGTTGGAAAAATAGTTCTTATTATTTGTTAATAGGTCAAAATAGGTATCTTTTGAAATAAGATAGAGTCCACACTGCCCCTAAACGTAGCGACAATTCGTTCCAGGAATAACGTGCTCTAGAGTGAGTATGTGTCTGGACGGCACTTTTACAAGGAAAATTAAACGGCTAAATTAAACGTCTGTCCAAAAGCTTGTACGGTTCACGCCTGCCAAGTTGATCGGAATTCATGAAGTATGTATGTGCTACATGTATTTTGTGTCAAATACCCTTATTTTCAGCTTACCACAGAGCTTGTAGTAGAGACCAAGGGTTTATTAAATACTATAACGAAAACTAAACGTATGAAGACGAACAAAAAATGGTCTTTGCTGACTGACCGCTCCAAGGCCGTGACACGATGTTACAGGTATGCTTAGGCACCGATAGCTTAGAGCCCGTGATTAATTGCAGGGTGACACCTGTTGACAACATTGATGCAACATTGTTTAGCTTCAATCGTAAGGGAAAATGGGCTTCAATGTCCCTTTGCATGAAACAGTCCCAAATAGGGACTCAACTAAGCTCCCTAAATCTTTCGCCTACTTTTGTCTTTCTTTACTGACAGGTGTAAATTTTTATGTCAATTCAGCTTTATTGTGAGATCCCGTTTAATTAATTGATATTTTCTAGCAATATAACTAAAAACTGAGCCCAGAGTTCATTGAAATAAACAGGGACTCAGTCCTGAAATTATAGGTGTTGCATGAAAAGATCCCTACTTATTTTCGATAATATTGACAATTTAACGTAGATTCCACTCTCAAATACTAACAAAGTCAAAAGGTGACTTAGTATCAAACTTAAACAATGCAAGAAAGGGCAATCGATGTTTTTACATGTCCAAAACTACCTTGGTTGAATCCTAATTGGAACTGTTTCATGCAACCGGGCACAGGTGCTTAATAAATTCTGCTCGTGGGCGCACGTGCAGGTCTATACCTTTGAAATATTCTTCGCTGTATTCCACGAAACGGAGAATTCGCCTATACAATGTATGGTGCTAAGGCAAAAATACTTGCATATACACTGAAGGTCACGGTTTTCAATTACTTAGTGACCTTCCACAAAATCATGCTGGCAAAAACAAGAACTTATTTTTACAACAAAAACGTCAGAGATAATAGATTTCAAGAATTGTCTGCTAATAATAGGACAATTATTCAATTTTTTGTGCAAACATACATGTAGTCCCAGATCATGCGTCAATTCATCCGTTGCAAGACCGATTTTCACAGAAGATTGCTAAAAAATTAAGTTGTGTGTGTCGAGAAAATTATGTCAGTTTACATTAAGTACCTTGTGAATAAATACATCGACTTATTTTGACACGTCAATCAAGCTACGTACAAGCAATCAAAGTCCGCCATCTTTGTCCCACACAAAAGCGCGCGAATGGTTTTATGATGCGTTTGGAGCTCTTGCAATTCAGGCCAATGAAATACGACAAACGGGAGAGGAAAGGTGCCTTCAGATGTTAAAAGCATACACGTCTGGATGAACAAAGTGAAATAAATTCGCATTCATTCCCTCCCATAAATAGTGTTAATTTCACCTACATGTATCTGCCGTGAATAAACAATTCAACAAGGGATACATGTATGGGTGTCCGCGCGTGTCAATCGTGGTTTTGGTCGACAGCCAAGACATTTCTTAAACCTGACACCGAATCACCAATGGACACTAAAAATTAAAACGCAGCGAAGTGGAGGATTTTGCACAATTACTTCACCGCTAGGGTCTCTAGTATCGCAAGCTCCCCACGTATTTGCTTAAAATTAGGTTTGCTTCCCGCTGGTTCCACGCATATTCACGATTGGTATATGAATGCTACTTGTTGGACATTTGTTTGTTGGATTGACAAAGACTTTATGAAGCTGTTACAGGTCTTTTATGCAATAAAATCCATTTGCTTAATAAAGGCTAATTCACGGTTGCAACTGGCCGGGTGGACTGGTTCTCCTCCGTGTGTCCGGTATTGGCTGTAAAATAAGAGAAACGTATTTTAAATTTTCGTTGAGTTTACTAATAATCTTGTGCAAAGCTGTACTTAATTGCTCCAAGACGTTTTCTTGCTCAAGACATCAAAATAACACTGCGCTACAGAAACACAGCTTCAGAAAGATAATGGTCGTGCAATAAGTGGAGGGCTCCAGACCCCTTTACTTCGCCGCCCATGCTTGGTGGTAACAGTTTCAGACCAATAGGTCCAAAACTCGTAAAAGTTGATTTTTATTCAACCAAACGCTTATTTGTACAAAAAATAAATAGACACACACACACACACACACACACACACACACACACACACACACACACACAAAACTCCCAGTTTAACATAATAATACGTAAGACATCAGCCAGCTGCGCCTGCAAGTGAAACTTAAGCACGCTTTACGTCAGTGATACACCCACTGATGTAAGGATGTGTCATTCAGGAAATAATTTAGCTCCACGCGAAATACTGAAACCGGCCGTGCGCTGAAACAAGAGTTATCTCCAGAGAGGTTACGTAAGGTTGTCCTCAAATGGTTCGCCTCCGGCCAGAGTTAATTTTTTTAAATTGTCGCACCATAGTGAAATTCACTATGCCGCTAGATCTACTGACTTAAACATCCCATGTGAGGCAGACGGTGGTTTCAGTCTACTTGTATAAACAGCGTTTCAACACCTTTCCTGCTGTCATAAGGACGGCAAATTTTCACTAATGTGCGGTGGGTTGTACTAGAGGCGCACGGGAGAAGACAAAGCTCTTGAAATTGTCCATGGACGAAGAACATTATGCCCCATGCATTTCCTACTGTGAAAATGAATACGCATCTACATATTAGGCTGCGACTGATAAAGTGGGAATAGTTCGATACCACCCGATGTCAAGAAGCTAAAATCTATTAGCCAACTCAACCTAATCAAACAATGGGAAGGATTGGCAGTGGGATTTAATCCTCTGTTCTTAAATTAAGAAGCCACTATGTTCCATATACCAGTGATATTCTGTCCACCGAATCTGGGTCGGGATCAACCGGAAGTTGCTTTCTTGCTCCCATTACTGTGGAGAGCGCCAATATGAAAAGTCTGCTATTACAAGGATACCAGATTCATGTTATTATTTGCGAGCCATGAGTATTTGGAAGACTCGGATTTAAAGCTAGCCCAAGATGAAATTGTTAATTTCTGGGTCAAAAACGATTTGTGGCTATTTGTTTACCATAAAGACACATTCACCAAACAGTAACACAAAAGTATGGTAGAAACAATGTTTCAGTGAAGTCAGGCAATGTTGGGATTTGTAACATGAGCTAATCAAACTCAGAGAGGACGTCCGTACTCAGCATACTGCTGAAAACTGGGTAAAGTTCAGCCTCGTCCCAATGACTTACGATGGCCCTGATCGATTTGAGGCTTGGTTATAAAATATCCCTTCGATCTGCGCGCTGATTGGCAGTAAACCGCTGACAGAACGACACAAGAAACCTTCAAGTACTTGCATCTCTGAATACTTCAAAGCCAGTCCTAATTGAAGATTATTGTCCATACTTCTTCGATGTGATAAATTTGATTGTTTTTTCCCAGAAACTAAACAAGATCCAAACGCCGCAAACTATTTTAACCGGCGTTGAGTGAGGTTGCTACCATTCGCGATTCGGAAGCAAAAGAAACCGTTTTCGTTATTGTTTGAAATAAAAAGTGCTCGCGTACTTATTGTCTATTTTGTTTTATCGACAGCTCCGTAGAATTACTATACATCCAGAGGTAAGATATTGTGCGTGAGACAGTCGTAAGAGAACCTCTAACGATGGGCTCAACCCATAGCATAAGCTCTTATCAGGCGATCGCTTTTGGAACATTGTCTGACTTCTAAAATTCCTTTCCCCAGAGCAATACACGCACTATGAAACTGGTCACATCAAAATAGTGTAACTTCATTATTCGTGGGCTAATGTTTCTGCTTCAAAACCGAAATTTAAAGGTTTTCCGAGTATTTAAGACCGCTTTGCTCAGACTTTTAAACAGGGAAAAGCAAAAACAATCTGGAAACAATATTTCAGTAGAGCAAGGCAGCTGTGTGGTTTGTAACCGGAGTCGACAATTTCAACACGCTCAGCATGATATCCTCTCGACTAGCACTGGGGATTACTGTGGAAAGTTTTAATGTGCACCGTGAGATCAAAGGGAACCTCGCTCATTTTGAAATTTAGCATTGTTCTACGGCAAATTTCAGAGGTCATATAACTGAATATCACTCGTGATATTTCGGCAACTTCTGTAAAAATGTGTCAGAATTCTGACTAGTAAATTTTTCCAAACCAAGCCTCAAATGGCTAAGACGATATGCGCCATCTTGTGGCTTGAGCACGAGGCTGGGTAAAGTTCAGATGTGCGCAAAATCAAAGAAACCAGGGCGGCCACGTCCAGTGGGTGGGTTTTCAATATTCACAATATTCGCCTAATGCAATATCAATTTGTGGTTTTATTTTGATCACGAACAAACACTGGAATCACGCTTAGCTCTAGAAGAAATTCAACGTGAATTCAACGTATATGTACATCTACTCAGCCAGCGTGTGCACCTCCAGGGAATTAGTTCGAACATGAATGTTTTAGTTGTTTAGTAGAAGTTCTAAAACCTAGAATAAGCTTAGAAATGCCTGAACAAGACTTGATGACATGTCATTTATCACATTACGCTAACTGACATGAAACTGTCACTGTGTTGGCTAATTTGTATTCACGCTAGGAAACTTAACACAAAGTGACTTCTGTGTCAATTTACTTCCGTACCAATTTACTTCCGTGTTTTCCTTTGTAATGCCTGTTGAGGACGAAGTCACAAACGCTTGTCACGTGCTAGATTGAAATTACATTGAAAACTTCATCCTTGGTCTTGACTTACTCGTTTATTATCGCAACCTCACATTATTCCTTGGAGTTGTTTCATGCATGTAAATGGGCATGTCCGAATTTTAACTTAGCACCAATTTACTACTAACATGTAAAATATCATGTGTGCCTTTTGTTGTAGACCCTGATTTCAAAGAAACTGGACAAACGATCACAATATATACATGTGGGAAATCCTGATAATTTAGTGTACATGTGTGTTTCATGAGTGTTTATTTACGATGAAAAAACACTGTTTTGAGAAATAAAAAATAGTCAAAAACAAGAATGAAAAATTCACAATTTTTGCGGCAATGCAACCACACGCTTTTGCAAAAATGGATCTATGCCTTAAGACTGCGTAGGGCCCTTTTTATTGGATAACGTTAACATAACGGTTGAAGTGGTTGAACGTGAGTTTGAAACGTTTCGTACCTTTCTATAGCAATGCGATCTAGTGGTCTCGAAAAGTTCAAATAAAAGGTTCCTTCTAGCTCACGTCCTAAATTGATAACAGGAAAACAAATGAATTAAACATTTTCAAGTCATGATAAAAATGATTTCCATCCCAAAAACATCATTCAGCGAGTCAGCAAGTAAAAATGACTAACAAAGTATCGTCACTTATCACCGGGTTAACAACCAAAAGTGAGTCAATCCAACATCTAATCCGTAATTACCTTTTGGTGGTATAAATCAATTGCTATGACGGAAAAAGATGAATTGAGATCTTTCGCGAATTCAATGCATAGGTTATAGTTCAAACTCAAGCCATCTTTCTGAAATATTGAACTACCTTGAACCACTCGTTTTGTTACCCTGATTTTCACGACTGTGTTCTTTTTAAAACCTGTTAATATCACAGTAGGATAAAAATTCCTAAGATACATGTATGTACCTAATATTGAACACATACATCCGGGAATTATGCTTATTTACTCAAATTCTTAAAGGTATGGGAGTTAAACCAAGGCACAGGTTTTCTTCTTGTAACAGTTCATTGACAAAAAAATGTCTTAGTATACTTTGGCTGCAGATTGTTGTGTAGACAACTAGCATGGAATAAACGACTAGTAGAGTTTTTTACCAGTTTGGGTTGCGTTCTATCTAATTGGCGAAACAAAGTCCTGTCCGCGACATTAGACTTGAAAGCTATTGTCTGTATCACATAACCATAGACAGCAAGAATAAAACTGAGGTCATAAAAAATAAAGATCAATGAAATCTATTCGTATCTTCGACCTGCTTCATCCATCACATCAATTAAAAATATTAAATTATTACTCATTACTATTTGATATCGTCTTGGGACGTATTTTGTTGGCAAGTTGCGAAATTGATCTCTTGTTACCGTTTAGCTATCGTTCATTCGGAAGTAGAAAATCAAGACATGAGGTGAAATTGCTACCGCTTCAAGGTTTGTAATCTTCAACTTTATTACTTGATGATGAAGATTAAAACTGGTATAAAAAAGCAAAATTAGGTCACTCATTTAAATTATAAAATTTGCCTCGACTTGTTTCTTACTCAGATGAGAAGTCGTTTCTGTTTTTGTAAAGAATTGACAATTCTTTTATCCTTGATAAGCTACTTTGTAGAGCCAACTTTCAAGCAACAACGAACTGTCAGCAACAATTAGAGGCCAATTCCATAACGGTACGTGGTTTAATTAAATTGCTTCTTGTGGTGGAATGCCGGTCTGTAGCTGTTTTTAGTAATTGGTTGCAAAGGGAGTTAACTCTTTCGCATTCCACCGACTTGATCCGTTATCGAGGAGACAAATTCATAACATTTTCGCGCACAATGGCAAATGAAATTTTATTATGAGCTTGCTGCGAAGAAATAACGATCTGTCAGTTTCTTCGAAGCACTAAAATCACCATCAATTTGACTAAGGAAGAATTTTAGACCAATTTCATGATGGTAAGTGGTCTAAATCAGAAGTTGATTTTATGTGATGAACGGTTGGTTTAAAACCTCTTTAAGGGTGCTGAGACGCCACCTTGCGGATAACAAATTGGTTTCTATTGCGGCCAGATTTTTTTTAGAATTGGCAGATGAGACGTCCAGTCTCGTCCCCAAGTCTCTAGATGACGCTGGTCGATTTAGCCATTTGAGGCTTGGTAAGGAGAAATTTGGTTGGCAGAAATTTGACACATTTTACGGAAATCGCCGGAGTACCACGAGTGATATTAAAGAGGCCTGGAACGCGATAAACAGACTAAATTGCAATATTGAAGGAGGTTCTCTGCCACTGAAATAGGTATTTTTAGGAATTGTTCGCAAAGGTTTTTTAATTTCGGTTGATATCAAAGCATTTTCTTTTAGTTTCAAATTTCAAAAAGCAATCTGCCAACTCCTCGCCACTTTGTCCATTTTTCCCACAACGCAAAGCACGTCTGTTTATTTGGTATAGCAAGACATAGACGTGGCACATTTCCCGTATATGGAAAATGTGATCTTCGACCTCGGCGACTTTAAGCAACTGGCTGTTAGCGCATGTGCGTATTTATTATAAGTGGGCAGGAGATTATAAACTCTGTGGTAACCACAGAGTTTTTCTTTCTCACGTATTTCAAAAATCGTGACTTTTGTTATTGTTTCTGGAAATTTATTCACAGAGGAAAGTGAATTGATTGGTACTAGACGTTGCGAGATGGTAGTTTCGCCAGAGATTGTTTAAAAGATATTTTTGACAAGCTTTCAGGATTCGTGCCTCTTTAAGTTATATCACTTCTAGGATTTGGTGTACGAAAAACAGAAGAAAATCAAATGAACGGTATTTATGCAACAATTTAGGTTTAGATAATTGAAAAATTGATGTATTTGAATTCAAAGGCTGGATTGTTTCTATGGTGTCTCAAGAAAGCAGAATAAGTACAGGAGCACCTATAGTAACAAAAACAGTGTTTTCTGCTTCCGAATCACGAATGGTAGCAGCAACAGCGCCTTTGAAAGTAGTTAAAATTTGCGTTTGGATCTTCCTTAGTTTCTGGGAAAAATTCTCAAATTAACCACATAAAAATTAAGGACAAGAATAGTTAAGATTTAGTATTTAAATATTGAGAGATTCAACTGGTTGAAGGTTTTTGTCTCGATCTTGTCAGCGGTGAACGTCGTCTAGGGCCAGTCAGTGCCCATAAAGGATTTCTCTTCACCATGAGCCTCAAATAGTTTAACTAATCAGCTCCAACTTGAGGCTTGGATATGAGGGTGATAGGACGTCTAGTGGCCACACGACAAACCACACTCCGAAAACGAATGTTAGCGAAGACGTCTTATCAGTTGTCTGGCGAGTAATTGACATGACATTAATGTGCACGATTCTGCATTTCCTGCCTATCACGTGCCATCATCGAGGTAGTAGACCTTTACCAATAATACCGACAATGGAATGTAGGCCACTTAGGTAAGAAGGCAGATCTGACGGTAAAACAAATAAGACATCGGACGAGCGTGTGAATCGCGTTTTGAACAGCGGATCAGGTATGCGACCTGCCTTCTGGTCCGGCGACATGTGAACGCTGTATTGGACCATTAGCGTTTCTAAGTTTCAACTTAGCGTCGTTTAAAGTAGAAGTGTGCTTAAGAACAGCAGGAATAACTCGTTGTTGGATGTCGCAGAATGTGTTATTGTGTTTTTGGTTCATTTAGTTTAGTCAGTCTATTACATCACTTACTGTTGTTGTTTACTACCACTTTCTTCGCATGCAGAAGATGAGTAATACTTCCTATTCCCAGAACTGTTTATTTATCAGCATAGAGCATCCTTTAATTGTTCATTGATTTCATTGGTAAATTCGTGTTTCTCAGGTCTCTATATATACCACTTTCACTATATTTTAAGTAATATCAGTAGCTTCAGTAGTATGAGTTGATTAGTAGTTTGTTCTCCGCATTGAGAGTTGTTCTCATCGTTCGTTGACAGTCTTCAATATACTAGTCAAGATTCATCTCTTGTGTTTCTTGCCTATACGAACCACCTCGTACACAGCCAAACCGCATTTTCCCGTGTACTCCCCGCATTGTTTGAGACCAAGTAGAACATGTGGATCACGACGGAAAGGTTTTTCCCAGGTCATAACCATCGATTAACTCTCAAGTCGCTAGCCACGCTTGTCGATTTAACACATTTTGCAAGGAATTTTCGAACATTTGACGAGGGCTGTAGAACATTCTTTGTTGCAAAGAATCAAGCAGTCTAATGGATGTTTATAGGCTGGAAAATAGTTCAGTGTATTTTTAAGCTGCGACGGTAGGCCTACTAACTGTTTTAACTTTTAATCGGGATATCCTTAGAATACCTTTAGTTTTGCTAAGCACTCGAAGTCCTATAATTCCACGCACTTACGACTCCATGTGCCATCTTTAAAAGGGTCAACAGTAGTAATGATGGATGAGGAATCTAAACGGATGACAAATTATTTGAGCTTACAGGCTGAAGATTGGTATAGACGAGAGCGTACATGCAAACAAATATCAATAGATAAAGGCACCATTTAAAATGTCACTGATTTAGTTCAAGGGGAAAGGCTTGACGTTTGAAAGTGGAGGCATTTCTATTATCTCTCAGAGTGTTTAAAAGAGTCTTCCTTAGACCAAAAACAGAACCGTTTTTATCACGAGCTATGAGCATAAGTTTGGCTGCTGGAAAATGTTGACAATATTTCCGCTGCCGGGAAAAGTGAACGGTAACTACACACAAGCGAGCTGATAACTTCGACACGCTCCTCGCACAGGCGGATTTAGGAGGATCGGAATACACTGCTGATAGGCCATGTAAACTCAGTTCAGTGACCTACAGTACATGTTCTTGTCCAGGCTCACAAACAGGGCACACGGACTCCATGTCCATGTACTGCGTTGGGCGGTCAGTAAACTATGTTTGTGAGTGTGGAGCATCCGAAGCACCTTGTACCCATAAGGTATCCCTCGGATGTGTTTCGTTTTAGCGCATGTGTAAATTTCAGTCATTGCGGAAGTGATGTGACTCTCAAAATGGAGAATGCCTTCGAATGAAAATACATGTCCCTGTGATACCAGGCTTAAACATGAGTCAAAACTATTGTTTAAGCCTGGTATCACCGTCAAAACAGGTCATCAGCAGTGGCAGATTTAGAGGGGGGCCAACTGGGCCATGGCAGTTCGGAGCTGCAAATGTATGATGGGCACAATCCTGGCTAATACTTTGCCCTGGCCCCTTTACTTAAAATCCTGGATCCGCCCCTGGAGGCAGATTATTGTGAATGACTGTGTTGCACAATTTTGAGATCTTGTTGATGGATGACGCCACGATTTTAGTCGTTTGGTTACCAAATCTAGCTGTTTGTCGTTGATTGAATTTCGCACGTGAGCAGATGTGAAACACTTCCGCGTGACAATTTGAGCGTATGAAAATACCCGAGATGTTGCGGATGAGTCTGGAGTTGCGTTTTGGGTTGAGACTAAATGGCTCATAATTTTCTGGCTCATAAAATAGAAGTCGCGTAACTCACTAGTGACGGCTGGTTCCCTCTTCACAATAATTCTCTTTTAATTACAAGTTCATGTCCACCGTGTAATGGCAACGTGGAATAATTTCGATTTCGAATTCAACTATTATACTCTGGACCCAGGTAGCCAAATTGTTTCAGGCTTAGAGATACACTGAAAGTTTATTAAAAAGTGTTGCTCTACAAAACAGATGAATTAGTTATTTGATGGTAAACTGCGCTATTCGATATCTTTTTTACTTTCCATTAAATCTGGGAGATTTTATGCGCGAATAGTTTTGTAGGTACTTGCCTAAATGCCCATGCGTGAGACTTTAAGGTCCCACACAACCTTTACAGGAAAGATGCAGTAGAATGTTTGTAGTTGAATGCAACAATCGCATAAAGTGACAGTTCCTCATTGCCTTTGAGCAGCATCTGGAATGATTTTCACTCGTTTCAGACTTGGTCGGCATTGTTGGCAACATCCTCGTGTTACTCGCCATCTTCTTCGATGTCCAGATGAGAAAAAGTGTGACCAACTGGCTATTGGCGAACCTGGCGGTGGCTGATTTAACTTACTTACTGTCTGGACTACCCGACAATGTAAGTACTATTGATACCTTGGTTACACTGCACTATAATCAAGTGCAAATTGTTCTCGATTTCTCACCTGTTCTCTCCTTTGCGTTTACTCTGTGATTTACTTAATGGACAAGTTGATCTGGACCAATCCGGATTACCCTCTGGAATGGTGCAAACTTTTACCGAATTACATTTGGGAGATAAATGTTCCGGAACAACTCAGTTTGCGTGGAAGTCGCCTGCGCCTGAAATACATTGCATTTCAATTATACACGTATGTTAAAGTAAGCAGCTTCAATGTAAACGTTTTCGGAAACTCAATGGGCTGCTTGTAAACGGAAAATGCGTTAAAATACAGGACGCGGTGAGTGTTCGCCTATAGTTACACCTACGTGTACATGTATGTTCCAATACAACATTGCGGTTGCAAATCTGAACAACTGACTGGTTGACGCTGGCCGACACTGTTCATTTTGGAAAGGCATAAGAAGTTATAGTTGTGGCTTCAAAAGTATATGTACCCCCATGGGTTTGTATTCGATTTTTCCCTATATAGGTCCATGGGCGTGAACTTGGAACAGGGGTCTGTTTGCTGAAAATTCCTAAAAGTAGAACTGTATATGCAACAGATTTACAAGCCTGAGCCTATATCCGAAACAATGCGTTTTTGAAAGAATTTTAAATTTTGGGGCAAAACATGCGCTTAGGGTCCTCTTACTTGTACATGTGTAGACGCAGGCACCTACCAACCCACTATCTCTTATGGAAAGGGCCACGTTCCCGCCCTCGTAATTGCCGCAGTGCTTTTGTATTCATTCGTGTCCTACTGTGAGAGTGTATTTTGTATATTTCTTGTGCTTTTTATTTACTGTCGTGCAATGTTAAATTTAATTTACGTCAAAGTCTACCGGCACCATTTGTGTAATTCATTTACACATGACGTTGCTCCATGATTTCCCTCTATTTGGGATGTAGGCTCAGGTTCACACGTTATCTCATTACCAATAAATAGCACGCGCAAGTACGAACACTGACGTATTAAAATTAGAGAATGCGACAAGTATTAGTATATGATACAGCTAATAGCTCTTTGATACAGAACCATGCATTTTTGCGCTTAATTCATTTATGGGAGCGTCATTTGGTGTCAAAGAAATTTATACCCAATTTTTTAACGAACGTACATGTAAGTGGTGAGGCGTTATCAGCTAAGACTAACCTTTCGTGATCTCAGTACTAGAGAGAATCTTCCACTTCTGTCAGCGAAACAAAATTTCCAAAGTCTGTCTCAAACAAATAGCTACCATAACCCTCGCATTGTTTTCATCAGTTTATAACTCAGAATCAGTGGCGAATTTACAGGGGGACCAAGGGGGTCATGCCCCCCTCCCCCTAAAGCTCTCTCCGATTCCATTTGGCAGTTCGGGGGTGTGGAAGCCTGACGTGCAAAATCCTGGCTAATACTCCTCCCTGCCCCCCTCNAAAAATCCTGGATCCGCCCCTGAGAATGATCTATTTTAAGAGCCAAAAGAGTACAATTAATTGAATTTATAATCAATATCTTTCAATCCATGCTCACACTATGAGTTAGCCTAGAATAAGTTGCAAGAGCACTTGTCTCCGTTCAGTCGAGCGTCCACACCGCGAGCCCTACATCTTCCTACAAATATGGCGCAAACAAGACTAGTTCCCTGCACATCTGCAACAAAGCAAGAGTGTAGCTGCTAATTCCTAAAAGTGACAGGGAGATATTTAAAACTGGCGATATGTAAATTAATGAATCATGGCGTAGCAAATAATTTAATGGTGCATTTCTCCCTATTTAGCTGACTGAAACGAAAATCGAGAAAGGCGCCGCCACAGAAGGAAGTGAGCTTATCGCTATTCATGGGCTTAGCCGAATGTGTATTGGACGAGATAATTGCGGTCGTAAACCAACGCGCCTATTTAGCGTCCGCGTTTCAAAATCAAAAACGAACAATAAGTAATGCAAATGACCAACATGTCTGTTTTTAAAATTGAAAAAATAAATAATAGCCTTTCTCGAAAAATTAAAATTAATTCTGTAAGAGAAATTAGCGAATAGGTTTTCTTTTGCAGCGCGGCTAAGCCATGATCATCAATCTGTGATTCGATTAGTTCGCGTCAGTCAGAGTCTGGATTAAGCTTTCTTAGATGTTGCGGTAACAAAACCCCAAATTTTAGCGTAGGAGTTACTTCATGGAGGCGTAACTTGATTCTTTCTCTCCGGGAGCCGGATGTCCAAGCCGAAGGTAAATATCATTTGGAAACGAATATGTTTAACAAGTCGTCTTTTTTGTAAAAATGGGAGCGTGATATCATCAGGGCTTTCAGTGGACGGCTATTTCAAAGGTTTAACCATTCTTTTATTTGAATACCTTATGCAATGTGTATGCAAAGGATGTTTTGTTTTGTTGACCGCTCTTTCAAAAATACCAAGCATCTATTCTTTTTGTTTGTTCTATTTTTTCATACAAGAAAAAGGTGTGGTCAATACACTATCGAGCTCAACCCCATTGAATGTTTAAAAATCATGTTTGTGGTTATTAGGCTATGGATAGGAGGATGTGCCACAGCAATTTAAGCTTAGAAAAACATATACGTTTATGGAATGATTTATCTTAATTAGATTCCATTAACAGAACATTAAATGGACATTATCGGCGAGAAAAGTGATTTTCTGAGAACAATCCTTACGTGGATGCGAACCAGGAAACCTCGCTCTCGTCACTAAGCGCTTTACCGAAGAACTAAATCTCACTCGATAAACCACAGAGCAATTTAAGAGTGTTTAAATGGTACAATGGCCTCGATTTCAGCGGATGTTTGGCAGACAACGGTCAGAATTGGCAATTTGTAATAAAATTATAAAAGCACAACAAAATTTTGTTGTTTTATTGCTCTGGTCAAAGCTGTTAATAACAAAAATCAATCACATCCAACAACAGTCTCAAAAACGGTAATGTCCCTTTGATTGAACATGATAGACTTCGTAGTTTCCTAACACTCATACTGAAAGTATTGTAAATGTTAAATGGAGATGAAAAAGAAGTTAGATGTAGTCTCCGATTATGAAGATGACGATGCCGCGGATGATGACGATTATCGGGCATTTTCCGTTACACAATATTTAAGGCACTGGCTGGCTAGTGAGATCATGTGAGATACATGGCCATATACTTGTATCTGGCGTCTATGCATGCAAAAACCAGCTCTAGGTTTGATGTCTTGGATCATGTAAGCCTAAGGTGCGCAGTGAGTCTCGTTACAAAGCAACGTTGGAGTGTCCTAATCAGACACACATTAGCAACCCGTTGGTACGTCTTATCAGATCTTCGCTCTAGTGGGGAATACATTAAAATAGCAATGACTAATTCATGCCTCGAAACTTTTGTGATGAACAGAAATTGTGTACGACCCCTTCAAACTGTACGCATGAAATGATTAAGTACCTCAATTGCTCGCTCTTAAACTGACAGCAAAACAACATATCAATGTAACGTGCATCGTTCTGGAAATGTAACATATAATAAATATCATTTTGTGACCATCTTTCGTAAATGAAATAAATGAGACACACCGTGCTTGTCACGTTGTCATTTCCGAAGTATTAGTGTGTCAGTCACGGTAATAATTGATCAAGAACCGGCCTGTTTTGACAACTGCCTCGTTAATTAACGTTAACAGCTTGTCACCTGCGTAGTCTGAGTTTTCATATTAGCCTAATTCGGGTCTCTTTTTTGAGAACTTTTGCGGTGTAATGTTTTTTTTTTTGGAAAAATCATCCGATATTTGGAGCTTGGGGTGGTATAGTATGTTTCCCAAGGTTCTCAGCAGTTCACTGACGCAATCGGCCCAACTTCCGGTTGGAAACCCGTTCTTAATCACTAAAGTGGTGATAAACCCGCCTTTCCGTCAGAAAAGCATTTTTTACCGAGACCACTTACCGTAATGAAATTTAACTCGAATTGTTCTTTAGTCCAATTAAGCGTGATTTCTACAGGCTTGGACAGGGGTGGGGTGTTAATGTCATGGGCGGCGCAGCACTGAAAAAAAGTGGGGGTCTAAAGCCCCCTCAGCACCCCTGTGTGTACCGCCTATAGACCACGTGCGGCGTAGCACTGAAAAGGGGGGGCTATAGCCCCCTCCCCAGCCCCCTATGGTGCGCCGCCAATGAATATGCAAGGGGAGAATCGAAAATTGGTCGGACTTCAAAACCAGTCAGCTGGACTGCAGAACTAAATGACCGGTAATCAAACGTGTTGTCCTGACTTCAAAAGGTGATATTACCCAAAAAACTAGTTGGTTGGACCTAAAACACGATGGCCGGTGCTATAACCAGTTGACCGGAGATCGAACGGTTGGACTTCCTCAGATTGACTGTCTCGGAGGATTCAGGTGGCATCTAGTGTTTGTTTTTCGTACCCGTTTGTTTTGCTCAAAATTGGCGATTTGCTCGGCCGTTTTGTTTGAGCACCGGCTAACCCGTTTTTGGTCTGGCCATCCAGTTGTTTTTGGTGAGGCCACATCACGTGACATAAAGTTAAGCCTCAGTGAGACGATTTCTGCCCCGATTGTGATGTCAGCAACATATGACGTGTAAGAAGACCAATAACTTATACAGGTGAAAGTTAATTGCCGTGATATTGCAGTAGGTTCAAGGAGACAAATAGTTTACTCAGTATTAGTCCGTGTTCGATTCAAGTGGATTGGGCGAAAAAACGAAAGGTTGGTGCCACCTACCGGGCAGCCGTTTCATCATTTCATCTCACATACAGAACTTGTGCCCTGAAGTTGGGTAACCGGTGTTGGCACGTACATGTATTTGCGAACAAGAATTCACGTCATTTAAAACTTGGGAGGTATCACCCCTCTATTTCACTTATTTGTCAGGATATCAAAAAATACCGGGTTTCTGTCATGAAATCTGTGACATTCATGATACATATATAATTCTTAGTATGTTAGTTTGATAGTGTTATTACTTATTGATATTATTTCTTTGCTAGCCAATTGTTTGTGTTTATAGAAACTTGTTTTGGCTGTCAGCTGAGTCAGCGACCAACCCATCCGGTACATCCACACATGCTTTGATGATCTCTGTAGTAAACAAGATTGCGTAATGGTCATTCACAGAAACATTGCCTAAAGACAGCTGACCATTACCATATATGGCAAACACAACAGAGTAGTTCAGATGATTGTTGTGAAAGTTTTTAGAGTTGCTTCCTGTTATTTGCCTGTAGAATATTGAATCATAAAGTTTAGTGCATGCAACCCACATACTTGTAACTTGTATATAAACCTGTTCACTTGTCTAATAAAGACAGTCCTCATCTTGCTACTGCCAGTTGCTTTACTAGTGTAATTGAGTGTTCCACACTTAGTTACTGAATACAACCATCTCACTGACGGACCGAGACTGTCCACAACACAACACAACGCTGCTACTAAGTCGAGTTAGTCTACTACAGTTTCATTAGCTTTGCATAGTAATAAAATAAATACGGTTCTTTTTACCAAAAATTTCCTAAAGCAATCAAAACCTTCTTACAAGAAAAATAATTCGTGATTATCACATGCAGGATAACGTTGTGGTCATTTGCAGAACGCAGAGGCAGAAGACTATTTCCATACATGACAGAAACACCAGTAAATTTCTTCTGATTCTTCCGTTTTACGAGCTGATTAATATTTATTTCGTGTAGTTTTATAAATCACGAAGTTCAGTGCATTTTGCCCACTCATATCCATCTATTAGCCTACAACGCCTGATGTCTCTTTCTGGGAATCTTAGTTGAGGATTTCTGCCTGTTTGATTTGCAGTCAACCGAGAACTTAAATGTAACACCACAATCACGCAACAACGCTGCCGGCGTCAGCCTAAACACCATTCTACCACAGATTTGCGTAACAGATTCGGTTGTGTGTTAAGAAAGGTTTCTACAGGGGCTTAATTTGCGTTCGCTTTATTTTGAATGATATTTTTGCTTACTAACTACAAGCGAAGTATTACTCATGACAGCTGCATTGGCAAATTTACGTTTGATTCTTGTTACAAAGCGAACCTGCAACATTGGCTGTCGTGCTTGATTGACTTCACCGGTTGTGCCGGGTCAACCGTTTCATACAATTTATTGTAGTTCTTGATGACGACTTCCGGCTTACAGATTAATCAGGTATCTCAGCCGGTTGTCCCAACGGAACCGGCGAAGTTCATCAATTGCAAACGTTGCGTAACCTAGTTTATTCCATATATGTGAAAATACGCCTTGTATTCGTCACATTACTATGAAACATGGGAGGCAATCCGTATACCACGGTAGAGGCCCGGCCGTATACAACGGTAGAAGCTGTACTTCACGGTTGGTGAACAGTCTCCCAGTCTCCTGGTGGCGTAAATTGGATTGTCCAACGCCAAATTTGATAGCCATCGTTCATTTGAGTTACCTAAATCATTAATCTGAAAAAGCAGTTTTACTGCTCTAAAAAGGAAAAGATTTACCGATCAATCAGCCAAAAATCTAATTCAAATCCAAAACGTTTCGTTATGGATGCGTGTAATATATTTTCACTGAGAGCTAACTGGTCTTTACAGGAAATGTCGACCTAATATCGTGTATGTGTTTTTTACTGAGACATTCGTCTGCTCGCAGCGTTCCTCAACTTTCTATCTTTGCCGGTCGTGGCGTAAAATCCTGTTTTTTTTGTGATACAGTCCTTACCTCAAGTTCAGCAAACCAGCTCAGTTTCCGCCGTTATTTGCCAATCAACACGGGGAAATGTTTCTAATACTATTTGCAGTCCAGAAGCTAAGGCACGAAAATAGACCACGAAAACTAAGAAATTCATCGAAGCCTGAACGGCGCACTGCTGTACAACTGTTCAGGGAATCCTTCATTTTTTAGATTCCCGGATGAATTGTTTCTTAGTTTCCGACAAACTTTCGATATTATTGAATGATTCACTGCTTTAACTTGTATATTTCACAAACTGAAAATAATTCCATATCAATTTATTATGAAATAACACTCTACTGGTGTGGTTATTCAACACTTTCACAGATAATCTTGTCTCTTAACCGGCTTGGGTACCGTGTTTGGCATACATATGACGTCATAAAACAACAAGCCAGAGCACACGGCCGCGATGATGCAAATAAGTTCATATTTAAGGGATAAATAGGTTTTCCTACATGTACATACATAGGAGTACTACTGCGACATCATATCTCGATTTCATTTCATCTGGGAATGTCCCAGTTTGTCCATCGGTCTCGTTGGGACATTACCAGATGAAATTAATTCTCGACAGAATATGGCAGTAGTATTCCTATGAATGTGAGATGACCTATATACACGAAGACAGCTAATCGTGCATCGATCTTCTCGTTCTTTCACGTTCACTTTGGTTTTCATTTCTCCTGAAGCCATTCTGTTACCGTATTGTCTGTCGACAGCCGTTAAATTGTCGGACAAATCACGTTCTGGTCACTTTTCAAAACTTATTCGTCCTTTTTATCTGGCCGGCTAAAAATCGAACTTCGAACTTGGTCGTATACTCTCATAAAAGCGGTCCCAAATAAATGCCGTGATCAGGGGCGGATCCAGGATTTTTAGTTAGGGCCAGGGGGCAGGGCAGAGTGTTAGCCAGGATTTTGCCCGTCAGACATTCACACCNTATTATGAAATAACACTCTACTGGTGTTGTTATTCAACACTTTCACAGATAATCTTGTCTCTTAACCGGCTTGGGTACCGTGTTTGGCATACATATGACGTCATAAAACAACAAGTCAGAGCACACGGCCGCGATGATGCAAATAAGTTCATATTTAAGGGATAAATAGGTTTTCCTACATGTACATACATAGGAGTACTACTGCGACATCATATCTCGATTTCATTTCAACTGGGAATGTCCCAGTTCGTCCATCGGTCTCGTTGGGACATTACCAGATGAAATTAATTCTCGACAGAATATGGCAGTGGTATTCCTATGAATGTGAGATGACCTATATACACGAAGACAGCTAATCGTGCATCGATCTTCTCGTTCTTTCACGTTCATTTTGGTTTTCATTTCTCCTGAAACCATTCTGTTACCGTATTGTCTGTCGACAGCCGTTAAATTGTCGGACAAATCACGTTCTGGTCACTTTTCAAAACTTATTCGTCCTTTTTATCTGGCTAAAAATCGAACTTCGAACTTGGTCGTATACTCTCATAAAAGCGGTCCCAAATAAATGCCGTGATCAGGGGCGGATCCAGGATTTTTAGTTAGGGCCAGGGGGCAGGGCAGAGTGTTAGCCAGGATTTTGCCCGTCAGACATTCACACCTCCCCCCCCTCCCCAATCGCCAAATGGAATCTGGGAAAGTTTTAGGGGGGCATAGCCCCCTTGCCCCCCCTCTAAATCCGCCACTGGTGATAGGATTCTGCTCCCGTTAGCCTGTCGAATCATACTGGCATCGTCCGAATGAATAATTTTAGGGTTGGACCACCTTATAGATTCTGAAGTGTTTTCTTGGTTCGCTGATGGCTTCAATTCCTGTTGGTAAGATAAATAAAATCTTATCACCGTAAGGAAAATCATGCGATTGATTTCTTGAGTGTAAAAAGACTAATTGAATTTTCATTTTTGTCAGTTAAACAGGGCGATATGAAGCTTTAAGAAACTGGGTATTTATTGAAATAATTTTATATTAATTGTTCTTCATTCACGAAAGGTTGCTGATAAAAATTGGAAACCACAGGCAGGATTTTGAGGTAAAATTATTAAGCACTTTTGGTAATATAAAGTATTAATGAACAGGAAGCCCTGATGGCAAATAGCACGTCATCCAAAAATCAATTTATGAAATGCAAGTCAGGTATTAATTTTTAGGAGAGTAATTCTGATCTTAATTAACAAAATCCAATCTTCAGGTACTTCGCTGCATTATAGTTTTCAGTAGGTGACAATTGTTGACACTGGATTATAGTAATCGAACCTCATTGGTATACCGTAAATGAATCCGTTTGTGAATTGAATTGAATGCATGTGACAATTTTCTGTCTAATCGTCTTTATTAAGTTCCTGCGCAAATGGAAATTGACCTAAATTAGCAGTGCCCTGAGAAATCAATCAAATCAAAGTCAAGACAGATTTCTTTCTGTAATAAAGGCCACAGGCACATCGTAAAGAAAATAGCATTTTGATTATAGCTAGCGTTTAACTGTTATTAAGAAGTGGAATGGCTGTAAAATATATGTACTGTAGAGAAGCTTAAAACAAGCTGCTCATAACCACGTGTTGGTATCAATTTGAATTAAGTAAATAATTAATGATTAATGGATTTAGGTATGGAAGGAAGCTTACATGTCCGTATATTTTTTCTTAATTCAGTATATGTAGTACAATTGAATATGAAATCAAACGCGCCCTCACTAATATTGGAACAGAATGGTCGTGCTCCGTCAATATTTAAGCGTCTAGTTCGGGTTTGTTTTGCCTCATCCATAAGTCTTTGTATTAAGTCAAATATCAACAACACTAAAACTTCAACTAAGAAAATTCATATTTCCTGTACGTAGAAAGTCTTAGCGTTGTTGTTAAACTTTGTACTAACCTGTCATCAATTGGGTTGACACGACCGTCTATTTTTTACAAAGTTTTATGAAAATTAAAGATACGCGCATATCTTCAACTTTTGATTTTTCCAGAAAATATTCATAAAAATTCTAATTTTGATATCAAAATTGGAACCTTTTAAACTAATGTTAACACCGTTTTGTGGAACACTGTAAAAAGCATAGTATTTGAAAGCGTCATGTCAATCCGGTCGGTCATTTTTGAGAGACTAGGTTCTGAAGTTAGTCAAATTTGGCAATTTTCTCAGATCTTGCAGAACTTTCAATTGACATTGTGTGGTTTGTATAGCGAACACTTGCCATGGTCATAACCTGTGCTCGGGATATGTTTAGACTGGGCTAATTTTCCAAATTGAACCCAGTCTTAAATAGTTAATAAAAATACAGTTAGGAATTAAACACTATACTGAGTCGCAATTCAGTTCCTTACTCGTTGCGTGAAAATTCCGGGAATGATTTTTTTCACGCGACACCTTGATTCAAACGTCTGACTGACAAAGCTCAGTTTCGGGAACAGCGGCCGTTTTAGTCCAAGTTGTAAAATAGACGTATTAACTGAGTTACGATACGGAGACATTTTACATTGGAATCATAATGGTGTCGTACAGCAGTATTTGGCGGTATTCTTCCATATTCGCTCAATACCGCATTGGTTGAGAAAGAATTAGCTACAACCAGCACACATTTACATTATTTTCACTTTTTCTATCCAACAAAACTCTTGGAAGCCCCATATTCCATCTCCATGGCACAGAATAGGGTGAATACTATCAAAGGCTACATGCGGTTAAAACAGTGTCAATTTTCTTTGTAAGTAGTTTATCTACTATAATGACAACCTTCATTGTTTGGACTGACAAGGTCTGAGTAGCCTAAATCCTCAAAATTGATTAGAAAACCAAGATACTAATACCTAGAAAGCACATCGAGATTTTCACTTCCTAAGTTCTCGTATGTTCTCACGGGACCTTTGTTTCTGTACACCGTTGCTTTCTTCACTAAATTTACCGAGACATACTTGTACCTCATTCCTGACAAAATTTATCTAAAGCGAACAAAAGTCATTGCATTTTAAGCGGAAATTCCGCACACAAGGATGATAGGTTCATATTACGTCAGCATGTTTAACTACGAAGAAAATGGGGCCTAAAATTACATTCTTGCCTTTTACCAATACTATCACAAAAGTCAGTTTTTCTCGTAGTTCATTTTCACGCATGTCAGAAGTTTGATATACGTTGACAGTAAAGTTCTTTAAAAATCTCCAATGAAACGCTTTAGAAAAATCAATAAAGGCACAAATAAAACGATGCCCTTTTTACTTACACATGCGGGTTACCAATGGAGAAAAACAGTTGACGTCCAATTTTCTCATGTAATTTAGCTAAAGCCATCCAAATGACTTCAGTGTAGGATGTTTTGCTACAGGTGACTGTCAACCTCCTTCTCCCCGAGATTTTGTGTTTCATTAGCGCAATCTCGCGAAATTTAAAGATACTCACTGTGACCGAACGCATTCTATTCATATGCGTAGGAAGGTAATCTGGGTTACTGAGTCGAAACAAATTTGAGCGCAAAATCCGTGTTATTGGTGAACAATCACCGTCTTTCTGTACTTAAAAAACGCCTATACATAACACCGTTGGCCTTGTGCACGCGCAGCATCACCAAGCGACACTCCGTGTCTCCGGGTCAGAAGGTCGTAAAATGTTATTCTGATGATTACAAATAAACACATAAAAATTTCGGTCGTTGTGCGTGCATCACTTTTTAACGAATTTGTAGAGCTTGTTTAGAAATCTTAAAATGGTAACGTAACAGTGGTTTCGGGATGAAATGGAACGAAATTAGCTACTGCTGTTGAACGCATTGACAACCTGTAACATTTAAGTAACTTTTCACGTTTTGATCCTGTTGATGTGAACCAAGTCGAATCTTGCTATTTCACAGGTCATGTTTATCATAAACGAAGGAAAGGGAGAGTGGCTACTTGGTCTGTTCCTCTGTAAGCTCAACAGGTTCGCTCAAGTCACAGGGATATACGCTTCTATCCAGAGCTTGGTAGCGCTTTGCATTGAAAGGTGAGAAACCGCGTTTTGAGGTCCAACATAAAACATGCACTCTGAACTGAAGTAAGTTAAGCTCTGCACCAGCCAACATTTAGTGGAGCTGTCCGTGTATTGGTCTACAGTCCTCCGATCGAAACTTTATTTCTGTTGCCACAGACAACATCTGGGGCACAAATGAGCAAAAATGCCTTCAAGAAGCAAGTCTCGTTTGATTTCACTTACAAGAGGTAAACGAGAAAAAAATACAGGGTAGAGTTCATTAACGGAAGGACCTCACTAAAAAGCAAGACTTCGCGAGATTACGTGAGATATTGCTGTGTATTTTAAATGAGAACACGTGGTTTTGCCCCGGATATTTTGGCTAAATTTTATCGAGGTCCTACTGTACTTGCATGGGCGGCGCACCATAGGGGGCTGGGGGCTACAACCCCCCACTTTTTCAGTGCTGCGCCGCCCATGACATGTACATGTAGGTCCTAACATTGCTGAGCGCTTCCCAGCTTTTAACGATAAATACTTCTGCCACATTTCTTAACCAAATCTTTGATATTGAAGGATGCCGTTACCATTTTCAATTCTCAAATGCATGGAGAAAGTTGTCTACGAACTCGCGGAATAAGGTTGCTTTTGTGCCACAAATTACCTGAGGAAGTTTAAAAACGGCGGGTAACCGAACTCCCTCAACAAAAGCGTCTGCCGATCTTAATATTACACTTCATAGCAAAACTAGTTACAAGCTTTCTGCGTGAGTTTACGAAAGTCGTGGAACAGTCAAGCCATTTAGTTGCTATTTAAGCGGCCATTTTGTATACTCGTTCTTTTTGATCGACTAAAGCAAAATTCGTTCTTGTGACCTGGATTTGACATTTACCACACAACATCAAGATACATGCATGTCACTCAGTCTCACTTCAAAAATATTCAGTGCAAACGAATTATGCGAATGAAACTAGGACTTTAAAAGTATTTATTTTTCTTTGAAGTGGCAGATTTGAAAACAAGAGTTAAAAGGTGAACAAATAAAAACAACATTTTTTATTTCAGGCATATAGCTATAGCACATCCGCTCCAAGCTCAAGTTTTGTCCAGCAGGAAGAGAATTGTGATTACAATGACCATCATATGGATCGCTGCTGGCCTCTGCGGTTTACCGACAGCCTTCGGCAACGTTTTGCAAGGAGGAGGATGCATGCTGTCTTTAAGCAATCAGGAAATGCTGATATTCAAATACTCAGAATTCACGCTCTTCTATTTCGTGCCGCTCGTTCTTCAGGCTGTCTTGTACACAATCACGTGCCGGAAGTTGTTTTCGGGTGTGCGCAGTCTGCACCACAGTAACAACGGCTTAGGTCGGGTGGAGAAGTCATCAGAAGCCATAAGAGCCAGGCACGGCGTTGTCAAGATGCTTGTAGCTAGCGTCATCATCTATTTCCTGAGTTACTCTCCGCATCAGTTTTTGTTGTTCTATAACACCTTCTGCCCGCGTCCTTTTCAGGCTCCGTTTATTTACACAGCGTTTACAATCACCTTTGGCCACGTGAATGCAGCCGCTAACCCAATACTGTACGCCATCTTCAGCCAAAATTTCCGACGGCGCTTTCTTTCCATGCTGTTTCGCATGTCACCAGACGATTATGCTAAAGTATCCAAGACTGGGGGGTTTTACGATTCAAATACCGGAAGTACACGCACGCGTAACGCACAGGCAAGCACTTCCGTGTAAGCTTTGAATCGATATATTTCAACAATAAAAAATTACATTTTATGGTACGATAACAATTATCCAAAATGATACGAAATGTTGATAACTTGTGCACGATAGTTGTTACGCCTGAGCTTCGGAAATCGAGAAATTGGGTCTTCGGTAATTGTTTGCGCTTCGCATAACTTGCTACAGAAAGCGGTAAGTAGGTATTAGTAAATCGCTAAACCAAATTATTTTTAGGTTCATTGAACGTATCCAGGACAACCTATCGCAAATTTCTAGTCGTGGTTAGTCTAAACGTTCTCATCCTGTATTCTTTTTTTTACGGGTTCTACTTCACGTCTTGTGTACAGATATAGATTTAATAGACGCTTCCCGATTTTTTTCAACTCAATTCAACTGTTGTGATGAACAGTATCGCGTAGTAGGCGGCGACTTAGAAAGATAAATCTCGCATTGCTGATGTACGACAAGTATGTAAGACAATAGGAGAGAAATCTATGTAGTTTATCTATTGATAAGTGGGTCTATTTATATAAATATATATCTTAGAGAATTGAGTAAGTGTAAGGTTATGTCCAACAAACCGCGTTTATGATAAATGTAAGTTTAACACAAACAGAAAAATCAAAGACGCCTAGAACTGAACCTTGCACTGAAGTGTTGGCGAGTGGCCTGCTTTTAAAAGTAAGGGACACACGTGTTCAGCTATCATGTGACTTCGGCATATAAATCTGTCGACGGATGGGGAGTGTGGTTACATACACCTGAGTTCAGAGCGATATTTCTATTATCTCTGTCATGCCTGCTCTGTCGCTATACCCACAGTGCTTGACAAAATATTATTTACAATACTTTGTTCCAAGAATGTTTTGTGAAGTGCAACTAAAAATGCTACCAGGCCTGACTCAAGTATCAAAATCAGTACATAAATGTACTATCAAAACAAATTTTTGCGTGATCTTTGTACGTCATCGACCAATCGCCGGTTTGCACTCGATCAGCCATTTTCGATATCAAAACAAGAGTTTTTAGTACTTGAAATTCGTCTCAAGTTAGATATGTTTTCTATGGCAAGACGGGATTGAACAGCTGTTCAAATTCAAATGAAACTTTCACACACTACACGTTTTGCACTCCAAAAACTACTAAGATTTTTTTAAACGTTCAAATTTTGTGTAGGAAGATATCAAATGTTTGCAAAACAGTACATGTGTAATATAACTTAGAAACTGTAACAGTGTTGTTGAAATTTAATCCTGAATAATTAAATCGAATTAAAAACATGGTCATGCTATTGATTTGACTGTTTTTCTAGGAATGCACATTGGTTATTTTTGTATATTTCCAAAAGGTATCATCGCGTAGACCAATTAATGGCAAATTAACGTTATCAAGCGAATTTTATCAGGTTTTTATTTTGTACTTTTACCGAGTTAAGCTCCACCGGTTTGTACGTAGTTGGCTTAATTCAATGGTTTGTACATAGTTTACAAATAACCTCATAATTTCTAGATGGAATACTAAACGTGTCTCACCGACAAAACTTGGTATTACTAAAAATGTTCAACTCATCTCGCACGGCAGTCCAGCACTCGATTATGTTTCCAAATGCTTAGTGTTAAGATGTTACGTCTCCAATGTGTTTCAGCTTTTCTCTGCTTTTCTCACATACCCTTCAGTGAATTGCCCTTCGCTTTTTCACGTCGGCTCAAAATTTAATCTGTTTTACTCGCTGCCCAAGTCGGTCATTTTCACGGTGTACAGCATTGAAACAGTCGATGAGTTATAAAACTACCTTCCGCCATCATTTTAGGCTTAGATCACTTACCGGTCTTTAGTTTTTTCTTATTCAAATTGGTGTTATTTGTGGGCTTTTAATGATCTTTGAGTTCATTGGCACTTGAGGCCGGCTTCTTCAATTTAGCTAATTGTCACGCCTAGTCACTATATTTACCTAACACGGCCTCAAGTAATAACGAACCACCACTTCTTTGCAAACGTTACTCGATAGAACAAGTTGAGATCAATTTTTATCGCTAAGCACTTAAAATCTATAGTCTTTGACGCAACGCGGGTTCATTGTCGCTTATAAGTGTGATTGGATGACTTTGTAAGCAATTGATGATTTATAACAAAATCGCAATAAACACAGAACGGATATTGGTGTATTAGCTCTGGTTAAAGCTAATTTCTTTAAAAAGTAAATTCTTCCCCCAAAATACCCTCTTCCGTTTGATGAGTAATAATTCTTCATCTTTATCATTAATATTGTAAGTTTATGTTTATATTTACAATGGTTAACGTGTAGAAAACTTGATTGCAATAACATTCACAGTTCAATCTTTCAAGGACAAATTAACTCAGGGAATACTTTTATTAATACAAATAAGAAATCTCTACGAAAATTTTGAACTCACACCAACCATTTTACGAAAGAGGGATAAGAATTTTGCCGTCAGCAATGTAACTACGAAAGTACTTTTTAAACCGTAAACAAACGCTACCTTCACAAACAAAGGTCAATAAGTCTTAACAGACCTTCTTTCAAGCAAGTCGTATTGAACGCCTAAGTATTTTCCGCACCCTTAATTTTGAGCAATAACTTCTGGTATTGCCGCGCAGCCCGTCTAGTCCCTTTGTGTAATTCGAACAAGAGAAGTCCAACGCTCAATACATAACATCAAACAGAGATAATTTTTAAAAACATCGCAATCATTTATTCTCTGCGCTTCGACCTTCCTTGGTCATCCAAGGAGTAACTGAAAGGCTAGGAAAGGGAATTGGGCCCACCAGGAAGACACAGGTAAGAAAACAGCACAACGGTAACACAGTGGGATGTCAAGAAATACATGTACATACACAAGTGTGAAACCCTCTAGAGAAGACAACAGAGACACCTACTGAACAGCAGACGTCACTACATAAATTAATTTAAGGATTCTAGACTGGTCAGCGTCTTCGGAATTAATTAAGGGATGCTCTGTTTAATTATCAGAGCCTCTAAGATCTTAAGGCGATAATGTTCAGATTTGAAATGTCTTATTTCTGTGTTGTCAATTTTAGTGGGTTTGAGATTGCGACCATGGCAGGTGACGAAATGGACTATTATTTCTAATGGTTCTATTAATGACCATTCTGTTACTTGCTACGTTTGCGAACTCAAACGCACTTAAGTTTTTGACAACACAGCATTTTAGTGACAGGCCGTCTCCTTTTGGTGTTATGTATGATGTTGGACGTCTCCTCTTCGAATCGGACAGCGTGACCAGACGTGTTGCGCAGCATTACGAGAAGTTATGACTGAAAATAGTGCGGCATTCAATGAAACTTACAAGTCAGTAAATGCAAAACATACTCCATATGTAATCAGATGATTATGAAAAAACCCACTGTGTGAGCAAAACCCACAATAAGGCATTAATAGCTCAAAACCTACAGCATTTACATTTATTGGTCGATGATTGGTTCGCCAATTAGTGTACAATACCACTCGCACCCGCGACATTGACTCTTATCGTGGCAAGCGAAACTTAAATATCAGCTAGTAAATGCAAATATTTCAATATTAGCTAGTGGACCCTACTAAAGAGTCAAAACCGTTTTTAAAGCCGATTAACGAATTTGACGATTGTTGGATGGGATAGAATTATTAGCTTTGACTTGATCCACAAAACAACAAATCCGTTGTGCTTTTGAGATTTTACTACAGTTCTCCAAGTACCGCTGATGTCTTGCAGACATTCGCCGAAATCAAGGTCGGTGACAAGTTAAATACGTAAAAAATACTCCGTCGTTTATGGAGTGGTAATTGTCGCCACCTGAAGAGTGTTGGACTGCGACCGTGGGGGTTGCAGGCTTGATTCCGCGCTGGGGCTGGCCTTAGAAAATCGGCTAGATTCCTTTAAACTCGAACCTAGCACTAAATCCAGTTGATAACATGTCTGCCAAACTCATCACATTGATTACCTCGGTCATCAAAAAAGAAACAGTCATTACTGCCATCAGTAAACGTTTTGACCACAAGCGAACTGGAGAGCTAGCTGATTCGAAATTCGATAGTCATTGTAATGCCTTAACTACGGAAATAGTTTAGACGAACTCAACATTAACAAGAACACAACTATTTCTCTACTCCTTAGCTTTGCTATTCGAAGTTTACAGTGCCGCCAACCCATAAGTACTAACATAACATGGAAAGATGTATTAAGAATCTACAATTGCAAACAGTGAAGATTAAATAATGATAAAAACGTGAGAATAAAAATCTATTAGTGTAAACGATAATAAATAATAATAATGAAAAAACAACAACAACAATAATAATAATAATGATAACAATGCATAAGACGGAAATGAATTTACAAAATACCTTTAACTTTATGTAGGACCAAAGAAATATCGCCAAATTAGGCCAAATTTGGAACATCATCTCTCATTGATTGGATGCCGTGGTCTCATATGAAACTTGCTTTAAGCACCGATCTCCAAATCATTGTTGGGTATTGTTTTTAATATATTCCATTTGTGCATGAGGGGCTATCAAAAATGGGGCTTTTGATTTTCATAATAAAGTCAAAAGTTCCATAAAACAAAAGCTGTAACAGCGTATTAGAGATATCGTTTTGAAGAAACGTTATATCAAATGTCGTTGTTTTGCTAGCACTGTGCCTTTCTTTTTTGCTAAAGGGGCGTGGTTGCGTGAACCTATAAACAGCTCGTTGGTAAAAAGTCAGATATCCAAATATTTTGCTTTTAGGAAGTACATGTATATACTTTATTGGGTTACTGTAGTTTTGTACATATTAGTCTAATTGTGGATAAGGTCTTACGTAACCTGTTGTGTTGTTAATTCTGACAACTATTCGCTTGTTAAAGGTAGTGATTGTTACTACTGGAAGACACGAAACGATCTGTAGTACACTGTGGTCAAAAGATTTACAAAATTTTAAAAGTTGAACAATTTAAACAAGGCATCAACACAAGATTCAAAAAAGCTTGATAATGGCTTGCTTTGGTTATGTTTCTGACTGTAAAAATTTTAAGCGATGGCAATTGTTGACTCCCCATGAAATGGGATGAAAAAAGTCATTTGAATATCCAAAGTATCACGTGTTGTGGAAAGGAACTTTTTTCAAGCTTTGGTAAGATAGCACATGTTTTTCTGTCTCATTTGATATTTCTTGAGCGTAACTGTTCAAAGTGAGGTGGTTGTCCGTTTAGCCCGGGAAAACTGAAGGTAGATGTCTACATAATTGCTGATTTGAGGACGTTTTCTTGTGTACTGTGTTACTGTGGGTGGCTGAAAAGCATGTGCTCTTTGTTTTTGAAAGAGTTTAATGCTAGCTTGTTGACTACAAGTCATTCATTTAGAAGGTATGGCTTTTGCATTAAGAAATGTTGTGTCAGTGCTGCGCCGGCCATGTCTCTATTGTGCATAGTTGTGAGAAGTGTCTTCGATATACATAGTGATCTAAAATTCACCTTTGAGTGACACCTGTTGTGATTTGGGCGAGGAAGGAGCTTGTTGTGATTTGAAGGAGACGAGTTGTGATTATAGTACTGCTGTCTGTGATGAAGATAATTTATGAACCATTTTAATTCAGTTTCATTTATTCCATTGTCAAATAGCTTGCGGATTAAAGTGTGTGGTTTACGGTGTCAAAGGCTTTTGACCGATCAATAAATATAATGAGGGTGTTTTTTATGAAAAGACAATTGTGGATATTGTTCAACCCGTAGTTACTTCAATCGAAAGGTTTCGTAAAAAACTATATTGATGTTTGTAAAGAATATTGTTGGCCTATATAAAAGAATAAAGTTTTTCGTGCAATACGTTTTTGAATTATTCTTGAGAGGGATAATATAATGGTCTTATAACTGGAGAGCAACGTACCGTCAAGGTGGCTTCAGTTACATAAGGGCACAACTTTGATTTAGATTACCTGGGAAAAAATTCAGAGGCCAGAGGTTCCATGCGCGCACCTAGGGGTGGGGGGAGGCATTTGGCGAAGTGTGTAAACAGGTATGCCTCAGAGAAAAAACTCCGAAAAGTAGAAAACGAGACAACAGTCCACTGACAAAATTCGGTAAACGCACAACTCATTGCTCTAAACGTACATGTACCCCATGAATCTTAGTAAAAGGTTCAAATTCTCAAAAATTCGATCCCCCCATTTTTAAGCTGAATGGCTGGGTTCGTTATAAGAAAGGTCAAAATTCAAGTTCAAGTTCATACCGGTTTTTTCCGTAGATAAGTCCATGGGCGCGTATTTGGAAAGCGAAAATTTTCAGACATTTTCGGAAAGGAGCGTGTAAACGGAAAGTCATAGCCTCGGCTGACATGAAAATATCAGCGATTTTTTTCAAGAAACTGTGTTTTATTTTAAAGTTAATAAATACATAGTTTGCCAACACTTAGTTCGTTTTTGTAAATGATAAATGCTCCACCAAACTGAATTTGTGGCTAAACGTTGACGCTAAGTGGGCTTTTAAGAAGACATGGGCGTTTCACCGGGTGGGCGTATCTACGGAAAATCCTGGTATGGGCACCGTTTTATCACATTAGTAGAAACGTAATCGTGACCTGTGCTTGATATATTTGTTAATGATTTAATTATTTTAGAACTTAGCGTGTTCATCAACTGCTCAAATTTGAGATGATTTGATGGTCTTCAACATCATGAATTTTAATGTTTTTACGAGAATTGTACGTTAAATTCGCCTCATTCAAAGGGGTGCAATGGTCCTGACAGCACTTCTCGGATACAACACGCTATTGTATCATGAACGGTTGGTGAAATCAAACGGAAAAATTTTCACGTTGAAGAACAACTCTTTGTCATATTTTAACCTAATACATACATCAAAAAGAAAAACACGCCAAAGTGGAACCAAAACTTAATTCTAGTTTAGAAGAAAATTTCGTCTTTAATACCCCAAAGACATTTTAAATGTTTCTTTTTAGTTTTAGCATAATGATGGCAGTCAGGAAAACTGAAACAGCTCTGAAATTGCGTCGTATTCGAGACATGGCAGCGACGAGTAGGTCATCCAGGCTCTAAATATTTTAGTTTTGTCCTTGTCGATGACATTACGGACTCATGGGGGGTGGAAGTCGAGCGTGTGATGGATTCTTCCATAGGAAGCGTTGTTTACAAACATGCCGCCATCGCAAGTTGGTATTTCATACTCTCTATCGGTATAGTCTTGGTGGGACGTATGGCCAAAGGTCATATGTTTAAAACAAACAGTGCAGGTGGTTTGATGTCATTTGCGGTGCATCAGACGTGCGCAGGCCTCATGGTTAGGCCCATTGCACAAAACACGTGAGCAAAGGCACGAGAGCCCAATTATGACTCCTCGTGAAGAAAGTTTTCAAGTCTGCCAGTTGCCTTTAGGAAAACGGACAGACGTTTCCACCTGTTGCCATGCACTATCTGTTGTAGGCACCTAACAGTGCCATGCAGTAGGTTGCTCCTTAGCCTATAAAAAGCTGGGCAAGACTCTACCAGGTGTTTAGGATATTCTACGTCAGTACCACACTCGGGACACACAGGGCTCCCCATATGCCCAGTAATGTGTCTGTGTCCGGCTAGGTTGCAGAGGGCCGTCAAAACTTGAATGAGGTGCCTTACACCCAATCTATCTAGACTCAGAAGGCTTTTTTAACCTTTTGGTTCGATCACGTTGGGAAAATTCTCCTAGGTCTCTCTGCAGGAGTTAAGTGATGAACACTGGGCTGCTGACTAGGTATGTACCCAGTTGCGTATACCCATCCTGCAACATCCGTAAGATAACGGGATAGCAGGTTCAGGCACAAAATGCAGAAAGGTTGCTCCTATCTTTGCGAGTCTGTCTGCATTCTCATTGCCATCAATCTCCACATGGGCCCTGACCCAGCGTATAATGACGGACTAGCGTGATGTCGCCGAACTCGCAAGACGCTAGGTTGCAGAACGTAGCCTGGGTTGGGCATCGTGCCTGTTTTACTTCCTTTCAGCAACTAGGTCCGTTGACCTTTGATCTCTAAAAAACATGTTTTAGTGCCAACAGGACTTTCTTCACAGCAGTATTTCATCTTCCAAAAGGACATCACAACGATTTTATAATGGCTAAATCAAAGGACAGGCACCAGTTTATAACCCCTTTGATAGCTTACATGTAGATTAAAAAAATAATGAGAAATAAATATATTGGAATATCAAAATGTACAAACATGTTCATGCAAAATACAAAAATTGTTGTTCTAAGCTAATAGTCATTAAGTACTACAGTCGAACTCTGGATTGACAAACACACCATGTCATGCTAATAGATCCATTGACGTCATTAAAAGCCCCGTATGCAACGTATAAACAGCTATGAGGAAGTGGAATGCACGTAGATGAGTATTATACTCGACTATTGGAATGTACTTTTAGACTGGTGTTACATGTACAGAGTCCATTTCTCTTCACAATATTCTAAAACTTTCAGGATGTCCACATGAACTACAGAATAAATAGCTTCTTCAGGACATGTAGGCTACGCTATACCATGTTATCCAAGGGTATTCACTCACCAATTTTTGTAAGGAATGATAAAAGAATAGATCACACTGGTGTTGTGGAGTTGTTCAGTTGGAACACAATGTAACATCAGCCTTTTCTAACAATAAGTGTATTACCCTCGCTTTGATTTCTTGCACACAGATACAGTCACTATTCTATGACACGCACTTGCGGCACGTGCTATCCTCGTGACCATGAATCAGAACGATTACCCTGTATCAAGATACCACAGTCTACCAAAGGTACAAACCCTTTTCAAATATTCCTAACTTTTAAACATATATCTAGGTCAAATGCCTTCAAGAGAACACAGATTCACCACAATTGAAAACTGGCAGCACTAGTTTCTAAACCAACAGTGGCAATAATACCAGAATTTGCAGCTATTGACAAGGTGTATCCACGAGGAATCATTCATATTTCGCAGAGGGGTCAATATCACTGAGGGCAACACCTGACCTTTGGCCTTTGGGGTGTGCGTCTTATGTAAAATCTTTCCAACTTGTGTTTCTACCGTTTTGGTAAACAAATGAGGAATCAAATTCGGCAATCGGACAGCATAAATTATGGCCTTAAGTGTAAATGAAATGGTGTGCTCTACACAACATGTCAGTATAAGGACCTAAAAATCATTGCGGGTTACCATAGTTGTCTTCCCTCAATCTTCATACAAAACAGTGATAAGACACTTAGTATACTCCAGCCGTCACGGATTAAGCAGCCTTTGGCCCTCTTACTGCTGGCACTGGAGCCATTTACCAATAATACCTGGAAGCTTTGCATTGAAATGGGAGCTCAAACCTCACTGGGCAAAAGAACAGCTAAACATGGGTTCTTTTACCACTAGAAATAACAAAACGACAAAGCAAGTTGGTGGCAAAGACCTGCGTTTTGGTAAAGCAAAATTGGTTCTGCAACGCTAAAGGTAGACAGTTCACCGTTCACATATACAGGGCACCTGGGCTGGCAGATGTGGGCATGTCATCCTGATTAACTACACCTAATTCAGCTTACCACTTTAGAAAACAAACTGGATGATCAATACAATTTACATTCAGAGAAAAAATCCTTGCCAAATGTATATTTAAATAACTTCCTATGCATCTTTGTTTATAATACTGAACCCAGAAGTTGTGTTTGAACATGACACTTGTTTTAATTCTTCCTTTTGATTCAGAACTCCAGCCCATCTTCGCCAACAAAATCCGTGTGGTGTATGCAGATTGGCAGAAATCAGCCTCGGTTTGGTGCATGGAAAGACATGATTGGTCGATCGCTGCCCACTGATAGTGGATCTGGAGACGCCATAGTCCCTCGGAACAGAGTGTTTCCAAAGTCTCTAGTGGGCGTCATTGTACGGTGCATGTCATCTGAAGCAATTTAGAACAGATATCAATAATTTTGTAAAAACAGCATCATTTGCCAACAACTATACAATACAGTGAATTTAGAGAAGGATTTTGTCACTTGCTAAAGTTGGCTTTAATGATTGAACAGTCAGTTAGCAACAGTATCTCATGTGTTATCAGTGTCAAATTAAGTACAAATATTAAAAACAAACAACAAATTAAGTCAAGGACAATAAACTTCAAAGTTCAAAATAAGTTAGATGTTATTTCTCAAATGGCGTGACAATGTCCATCTCACCAGAGAAAGGTAGCGGGTAAGTGCCTGTAGACATCATGGCTTGTGCTTGTGTCTGCGCCTTGGCAATGATCTCGTTGATCTTGTCCATCCTACTCTGTCCGCTCCTGAGGAAATAAGCAGTGCAAGACTTAAGCATGGGTGACGAGTGTATGGAGAGTAGGGGGAAATAGGGTTATAACTAACACTAATGAAAATAAGTATGCTGACGATTAGACGCGTGGGGGTATGAGAGGAGAAATGACGGCTGATTGGGGAAACTAGTAATTGCTGCAAAACACTGATTTCGTGTGACAGAGCATAGAAACAATAGGACTGGAGCAAGCACACAATGCCAAGAAATCAACTAAAGGAAAATGTTAAAATAAAAATGTAGCTTTTCAATACTGAAATGTATTCCTCAAATTTATATTACAAGGCAGTGAAATAGATCCCAGCACATTAATTGAAAGCCAAAATTACCAGCACAGAAAACAAGTGCACCTCTGCTGGGAATTTCATAATAATATTGAAGTTGTGAATCCTGCCTATGACCTATAGCATCTTAGATGAATGTGATCCATGTTTGTTGGTTAGTAGCTGACAATTAAATAGGTGGACCATAGCATGCTCTTCTTAATCATTAAATGATATTTCATCATCTCATTAACATAATCTGCAATAACATTGTACATTGCTTGACTGACAATCCATTTACACTATTCAGACAACATTCAAATAAGTCCTGCTTAAATGTAGGTGTCAGATTTCAGGTAACAGGTAAAATGGGGGGGTTCCCTTTTGAATTCAACAATTTTCAGATGATTTTGAGCATTAAAATGCTTACTGAATGACAGGTCTGTAGAGAGGACAATGTATTAAATAAATGCACTGTGACTGAGTACAAACTCACAGAGGGCAGCACTAACCTGTCTTGTGCCGGACTGTCCTTCCTCTTATACATCATGAGCTGAAGTCGTAGTCGTTGGTTGTCCTCCTCACTGGACTTAAGGCTCGACTTGGTGACTGCATGTAACGTCTGCTCAGTGGATAGGGCCGACTGAATCTCATTCAGCTGAGGACAGAGTGAAAAGACCGTTAATATCGAGCAAAGCATACCCACCCATATGGGGATATACATGTAGGTCACCTGTTCACCATTTTTGTTAATATTAGAATGACACCAGTAACTGGCTATGAAAAGGTATAAACAAAACTTGAAGTCTGATACGCTTTTTTGAACCGGAACTCAGGCACATCAGAATTCTGAAGTTTCACACTTTACAGATATTTTATTGCTGCAGTGAAAGCTACTGTTCAGTACGCAGACTAATTAGCGATATAACAACGAGAGTAACTGTGAACATGTAAAGCCTGCTCAGTTCAAACAGTTGGCAAGAACACAGGTTACACAACACCACACATTACATGGAATATTTAGAATCATGTGGTGTTACACAGTACAAGTGACTAGCTGTGAAGGTCATGATTGGCTTAAAATGTAGACAACTTAAGTAAGGCCAGGTAAAACATATATGGTAATAAGCTACACTATTACCAAAGATCCAATTTCTCTAATGACCTTTTAACTGTTAATAGTAGACTAATAAAACTCTATACCTTTAGAATTCTAGACCTCGGTGCACAAGAATATTGCCCAGTTTTTTTGTAATCATCTGTCACACTGAGATTCTTAAAAGAAATCTCGATTTTTGACAGATTGACATCATTTCTAGACACATGACTTTTGTAAATGAGACCTGCATACTGTTTCAAGGATGCAATCATAACGTGCCCATGCAATATATGTGGACACATTAAACTACCAATAAAGAAGACATCAGCATTCCTTGAAAAAACGTAAGTATTGGTTTTTGACAGCTGAAAAGTACGACAATTTCCATGAAAACCACATATCTTGAGAAAAAGCGTAATCACATGATGACAAACATCTGAGCATTCCTTTCCCACACGTATTTAGATTACGTGATCAGCAAGGATTTTAAAAATATGTGATGCTGTTTTTAGAGTAAACAATTAATGCTTAAAACTATTTAAGCAATTTGATCCTTGGTTACGAAGGTACTCTATTACAATAAAATTAGACACTGGCTGATCAAAATAATCAGATGATAAGACCAGACGAACGTGTCATGCATAGCCCCTCTTCAGTGTCTAATGATGTCAACTCACTCAAGTCAAAGTATCGATGAAACAATAAAAATAAGAAAAAAACAACCTGGAATTCCTGCCATGATGGCCGAGTGCAAAAGTGTGATAATAACGGCGATTTACACCCTCGTGTTTACCTTCCGTTTATAGTCCTCCATCTGCTTGGTAGATACGCCGTCACCTTTGTCCTTGTTCAGCTCCATCTGTAGGCGTAGTGTTATCTCTTGCAGCTGACGAGACATCTCATTCCTGCAACAGACAACAGGTGTCCTCAGTGACACTAATCAAGAGTTTTCAAGTGCACTATAGTGTGGTATACTCACAAAAGTACTCACTGGTAAATAGTGCCCAAGTGCAAACTCAAGACGATATCCATAGCAACTAACACAGTGCACTTAAGCCATCACTTCAACCCCTGTTAACAAGCGGGCATTCAGTAGACACGAAAACCTTGCGAAAACACATTCAAGGCTTCACGTGATATCACCGTACATCACAACAGAAGCACATGATGACAATACCTTCCTGTGTGAGGTTCATTCATCCACACAACTCAGACATGATTTGGACAACATGCGAATACATCTTAAGATTTTAGATTGTTGTTTCAACCTATTAAATAAACGTTAAAACATCCCCCTGTTGTTTTTTCTCTGTTTAATCTTTTTTCTTTTAATCCCCTTCTCAATCTTGACCAAAACAAAAACAGTAGAGCAATAAGTCTGTTCTTTGATTTTGACCTAAATTGTTCTTTGATTTTGACCTAAATCAAAATTTGCTTCAGGCATCACAAGTTCTTCACAGGCGTATTTGTTTGTACAAAGCGACGTCATAGTGTTTTTGTCCTTTGTTTAAATTGACTGGCTTACAATTAGTCCAGATCACCAGACACACTGTTTTGGTGACTGAAACTAACCAGTTGTGACAACAAATTTCGATGTTTTTGTCTAAAGCAATAACGACCAATCCGTTCCTCTTAAGCTCAGAAATTATTTGTATTCTGAGTATGGAACAAGATAAGGTTAATTTTGTGTGTCCTAAATCAACGAGATAAAGTTAATTTTGTGTGGACTAAATCAACAACTGGCTTTTGACAAAAGACACAGGTTGTTACAAGCTTAAGACATTGTTAAATATACTAGTACCATATTTTATCCAACCTATTCAGGAAATTTAAAAAAAGTATTTGTAATAAACATAAATATTCAAAACTATTTTTAAGTGGAAAAGCACCAATTTGGACTGAAAAACTAAATAAATCTATGTCAATTAAATCTACAAAACTCATTCCTACTTGAGTGTATTGACTTTGTCTACATTCTCTGCATCATCCAGTTTGTTAGCAACATTACGAAGCCGAGATAGTTCCGATACCAGAGACGAGTTCCTGCCAAAGAAGACATGACAATGTATTAAAACATGACTTTTTGAAAATACTGACACCATGGTCAGAGGGAAAACCTCTGGAAAACACACAAAGAAAATTATATTTTCAACGTGGACGAGAGAAATAATTATAGGACAAATGATCTTGATATGGACAAAAAATGAATTGAAAACACAAAGAAAAAGCTTTATTTTCAGCACAAAAACGTAATCTTGTGGTCAACGTCTTATCCAGACAAATCTTTGTGTAACGAAGATCAGAATCTGACCTGCTAATGACTCCTAGCATTTCATGACAAGTACACTCTTGATTGGGTCGATATGAATTCATATTAAGCTGATGATAAATGACCATCAGATTGCTATTAGTCAGGTAATCATTCATAGAATGGTTCATGGAAAACCTCATTCATTGGTCAGTGAAAAGG
>NMRA01000555.1:226472-281866 GCA_002633005.1 Phoronis australis
AAAGTATTGCTCACAGGCTACTTTAGTTTTTGACAATATTGGACAAGACGACTAGTTCTTGTTTGTCAATCATCTAAGTTCTTAACAGGTCCTCCTGGAGGCAATTTGTTTGCAGTTGTTGGATTTTATATTTTAACCTATTAAAATAATTAAAAAATTATGGGTCATGGGTTGGAGAAATAAATGAAAAATATGGGCGGTGGGTACGAAATAAAAGTGCCTTCCCCCCTCCCATACAGATTTTGCTGGAACAGCCCTAAAGAAGACATCAGCATTCCTTGAAAAAACGTAAGTATTGGTTTTTGACGGCTGAAAAGTACGGCAATTTCCATGAAAACCACAAATCTTGAGAAAAAACATAATCACATGATGACAAGCATCTGAGCATTCCTTTCCCACACATATTTAAATTACGTGATCAGCAAGGATTTTATAAATATGTGATGCTGTTTTAAGAGTAAACAATTAATGCTTAAAACTATTTAAGCAATTTGATCCTTGGTTACGAAGGTACTCTATTACCATAAAATTAGACGCTGGCTGATCAAAATAATCAGATGATAAGAACTGACGAACGTGTCATGCATAGCCCCTCTTCAGTGTCTAATGATGTCAACTCACTCAAGTCAAAGCATCGATGAAACAATAAAAATAAGAAAAAAAAACAACCTGGAATTCCTGCCATGATGGCCGAGTGCAAAAGTGTGATAATAACGGCGATTTACACCCTCGAGTTTACCTTCCGTTTATAGTCCTCCATCTGCTTGGTAGATACGCCGTCACCTTTGTCCTTGTTCAGCTCCATCTGTAGGCGTAGTGTGATCTCTTGCAGCTGACGAGACATCTCATTCCTGCAACAGACAACAGGTGTCCTCAGTGACACTAATCAGAGTTTTCAAGTGCACTATAGTGTGGTATACTCACAAAAGTACTCACTGGTAAATAGTGCCTGAGTGCAAACTCAAGACGATATCCATAGCAACTAACGCAGTGCACTTAAGCCATCACTTCAACCCCTGTTAACAAGCGTGCATTCAGTAGACATGAAAACCTTGCGAAAACACATTCAAGGCTTCACGTGATATCACCGTACATCACAACAGAAGCACATGATGACAATATCTTCCTGTGTGAGGTTCTTTCATCCACACAACTCAGACATGATTTGGACAACATGCGAATACATCTTAAGATTTTAGATTGTTGTTTCAACCTACTAAATAAACGTTAAAACATCCCCCTGTTGTTTGTTTTCTGTTTAATCATTATCTTTTAATCCCCTTCTCAATCTTGACCAAAACAAAAACAATAGAGCAGTAAGTATGTTCTTTGATTTGACCTAAATCATTCTTTGATTTTGACCTAAATCAAAAGTTGCTTCAGGCATCACAAATATAAACTTTCTTCACATGCGTATTTGTTTGTACAAAGCGACGTCATAATGTTTTTGTCCTCTGTTTAAATTGATTGGCTTACAATAAATACAGACCACCAGACAAACTGTTTTGGTGACTGAAACTAACCAGTTGTGACAAACAAATTTCGATGTTTTTGTCTAAAGCAAACAACCAATCAGTTATTCTTAAGCCTAGAAATTATTTGTATTCTGAGTATGGAACAAGAGAAGGTTAATTTTGTGTGGCCTAAATCAACGAGATAAAGTTAATTTTATGTGGCCTCAATCAACAACTGGCTTTTGACAAAAGACACAGGTTGTTGCAAGCTTAAGACATTGTTAAATATACTAGTACCATATTTTATCTAACCTATTCAGGAAATTTAGAAAAAGTATTTGTAATAAACATAAATATTCAAAACTATTTTTAAGTGGGAAAGCCGCAATTTGGACTGAAAAACTAAATAAATCTAATATGTCAATTAAATCTACAAAACTCATTCCTACTTGAGTGTATTGACTTTGTCTACATTCTCTGCATCATCCAGTTTGTTAGCAACATTACGGAGCCGAGATAGTTCCGATACCAGAGATGAGTTCCTGCCAAAGAAGACATGACAATGTATTAAAACATGACTTTTTGAAAATACTGACACCACAGTCAGAGGAAAAACCTCTGGAAAACACAAAGAAAATTATATTTTCAGCATCGATGAGAGAAATAATTATAGGACAAATGATCTTGATATGGACAAAAATGAATTGAAAACACAAAGAAAAAGCTTTATTTTCAGCACAAAAACGTAATCTTGTGGTCAACGTCTTATCCAGAGCAAACTTTATATAACAAAGAGCAGAATCTGACCTGCTAATGACTACTCACATTTCATGACAAAAACACTCTTGATTTGGTCTATATGAATTCATATTAGGGTGATGATAAATGACTATCAGATTGTTATTTGTCCGGTTATCATTCATAGAATTGTTCATGGAAAACCTCATTCATTGGTCAGTGAAAAGGACTTACTAAATTATCCCCACAGATGATAAACCTTGGATGGTTAATTATTATCAACCATTATCAACCATTGAATGTGAATTCTTATCAATCATTTACATCACATCATAACATTCATATGAAATGATATACTTTGACAGATATGATAAAAATCTTTTATCATGATAAATAATGACTAGCCCAAAAACCATTGTCACCCCTCCAAGACCTACCTCTTGCCACCCCCCTAGGACCCACCTTTCGGTTCCCCCTCCAAGACCCACCTTTTGCCCCCAAGACCCATCTTACGCTCCCAAGACCCACCTCTCGATCTCAATACCCACCTCTCGGCCAGCTTATTCTGCAGTTCCTTCTCACTCTTCAGGCCCTCCTCACTGCGGATCAACGACGCCTTCATCTCACGTGCTTTCTCCTCTGCAGCGAGCGCCTCCTCTTGGAGACGAAGATTCTCGCGGTTCTTCTCGGCCAGCTGGTCACGTGACCTCTCGAGCTGTGACGTCAACTGCTGATTCTGGATAATCAACTTGCCACGCTCTGTCTCAAAGTTAGCGCTGTCAACGAAAATGGGCGGGACAGTTACCTCAACACAGCATGCAATGTGCAAACTGTAATATTTTGCTTATGTCTGTTTTTGCACCAAAAGTCAACATTTAAGCTGACCAAAGACTAAATCCACTTTCAGGTTAAACACTAAAATTTACATTCAATTTAGACAACAGACCATGTAAAATTGGTCCCAACGGTCCTTGCTTAAATTAGTGGCAATTTCTGGGCTTGAGAAGAACAACTGTTATTATTTGAGAAAAGGCACAGGGTGACTTTAAACGGCACAGGGTGACTTTAAAAGGCACAGGGTGACTTTAAAAGGCACAGGGTCTCTTTAAAAGGCACAGGATCACTTTAAAAGGCACAAGGTGAGTTTAAAAGGCACAGGGTGACTTTAAAAGGCACAGGGTCACTTTAAAAGCACAGCACGACCTCAAGCGGCAAAAAAACTGTCAACTCTTTCCAAGCCCAGTAATTGTTTCCGATCAGAGGATGGAAAAAATAAAGACCTCCTTCATAACATTAAGCGAGAAGGTTGTAGTTTGTCTGGCAGAAGGTGGGTTTATGTATTGGATTGTTGCTGTTATAGGAAGAAGCCAAATAAAGCATAGGATAGAATGTTATGCCATGAATTTCACTGGCTGCACCAACAAACCTGCTACTTACTATAGGTAAAGTTTCTTCAAAATACAACAAAATATGGCGGAACAGTAAACACACATGTATTTTCATTAAATTTTTCAACAACTAAACTTAACAAGAAGACAATTTTTCTTCATTTTTTAGAAATTTTATACAGTAGGTCTATCATCAATAAACACGTAATGAAATTTTAAACATTTTTGGCATTACAGTGACCGTTTGAAAAACAAAAAATGACAATTTTGGCCATTATTTTTGTTCGAAGTTGAGGAGACTTTACAATGACAACTGCAACAGGACATCCCATTTCACACAAAGCCACATAATATTTTGTTTCAACTTCACTAAAAAGCTTGTTATATTTTGGTTGGAATAGAGCTCATGGAAGTTATTTTTGCTTAAGGTAAGACTACAGAAAAATGGGCAAATTTGGGTGACTTCAGAACATTAAAGTAGAAAATTTATCATTCTCTTGAACAAAAATCTTAAACGTTGCATGAAATGAAAACAAAGCAAGACTTTAGGGAACTCGTTTGTAACATCATTTTTGAGACTTTATGTTGAAAATCAACTGAAATTTGATAGTCTTATTGATACCATTGTCTTGCTATAAATGTATCTATCTCTTTAATTTTTAAAAAAAATTATCAAAAAAACATGGCCACATGATCCAATTAATGGCATATTGGTAAAAAAGTCTAAAATCAAATCCACACACAATTTCTGCTTTCAGGAAACATGAACTTTTACCATTTAAAAGTTAAAATCCACAGTTTTGTGGATATTGCTCAATGCACAGGCTTGTGGATAACCTAAATGAATTTGAAGCCGGCCATATATGATCCACTTCACGCATTAGCCAGTAACAAGCACTCAATTCAGAAGTCCCTCCCCTTGCCAATCACAATTATTATTGCACACCAAAGCTCCGCCCCTAACTCACATTTGCTGTTTCAGCTCCAAGTTAGCCTTCTTGTTCTTGCCAGTCAAGTGCTGTTTCTGGTTTTCCAGTGAAGTCTGAAGGTTACTGATTTCAGACTGAAAATCACAGAAAAATCGTGGCAGACTCAGTGTAACCATGGCAACAGCAAATCATCATGACAATTAACATTCAAACAGATCGTGGTGTGATTTGTTGTCAACAGATAGCATAATTATAGCTAGGAAATAGGATTGTTTGTTATCCCAAGCAAATGGGTCTCACAACAGCCACTTAAACAACGCCATCTTTCAAATAAGGCAAGATTAACAAAAGAGGACAAAGATGTTTTCAAAAACAATTCAACTTTAACTTTGCACTTTGGTTAAGCCAAAAAGTTATAATTGAAGGGCAAAATAATACTCTTATTCTTACTACTGGATCACCACGAAACGCCAATTATCTCTTTTGATTTCCTTCCCAAAACAAAATCATCAACAGAGCCCCTTGTGTTGCGACTTTTACCATTGATGAGACATTTAAAGCTGCAACAAATTTTCAAATAATCAAAACTAATAACACTATATAGCCCTTGATCTTAATGCATCTGCAACCCATGACCCTTGACCCCTGCTCAAATCCCATACCTGTAATTCCTGAATGTGGCCATCCAACAGCTTGGCCCGTTGCTCATTCGTCACTGACACATTACTCAACTCGTCGTACTCCGCCTGTAGTTTCCGCAGCTTGTCCTTCTCCGTCTTCAACGCAGGCTCTAATTGGTTGATCTGATTCACTAGCCCTTCATTCTGGTCTTCATTCAATATCTGAAATAAAGAGTCATGTACATGTCAAAGATCATTCTATGGTTACCAAATACAAACTTAGGATAAACCAACTCAATGGCAACCTAGTTTCACAGGCTAAGTGCATAGTGTAGCAAAGTTATGAGAGACAACTTGCCAGTTTACGGAAAATGCTAGACATTTTCCAGATAAAACAAAGTTGTTTCTGAAAAGCATAACTCTTTAGTCCTATCCCAGGATCCATAAAAAATCTTCAGCGAGTCTGAGGCTGTTTCCATCCCCACCCGATATCTCATCCAGCCAGAAGATCCAAGATACATGGATGGGAGTGAATAGGTGGTCAAATGACACAGACTCACCATGTTAGCTTAATTCAAGCAAGTGAGCCAGCTTAATGTAACTTTTAAGAAATACAAACTCAAGGAAAAACAACAACCATCCAGTTCATTGCTGAATAGATCATCGATATCCTTCCACACATCAACCTCCATCCACCTAAGCTGTGGCCATTTCCCAACAGTTTCACATGGTACACCATGATCATATGGTATACCACATATTACGGTCTTCCACAACCCCTTATCAATACTCACTCCTACTCACTGACCCTATAGTCATCCCTAACCATATCAGCTTTAGCCTTCTCTGGCAGTCCAAGGTTCCCTACGCCTCTATACACATTCTTACCCACATCCTTACACCACCCATCATGCACCCACCTACGGTCCAGTACACCCCTTTACCACCCTTACCCCACATCCACCCACACAACCATCTTTCACCCACCTTGGCCTTCCTCAGCTGGTCCGAGGAGGTCTGTAGTGACTCCAGTTTCTGCTCGGCCAGTTTCCTCATTGTCACCTCCTCGTGCAGTTGACTCTTGATGGCGTCCAGCGTCTTCTCCAGGGAGCGCGTGGTCACCTGCAGGTGGGCCTTGGACTCGGCGTGTGCGTCCATAGATGCCTGTGATGCCTTCAACTCAGATGTGGCCTGGAGAGAGACACAAGAATCAAACACCAGCGTGACAACAGCGTGTTCTCTTAAATGAGTTGACTCAATGCGACGCTCTTTTCCAAAAAATCCACAAGCATTAATAATGCAGGACACATTTTTTCTTACTCATCGGTAAACAAATCGTGACATTTCAAAAAAAGCTTACATGCATTTTGTGCAGCTTTTCCAAAAGAAAAAAAAGGAGAACTTGGCTTGGCTCAAATTGATGTGAAGGGCAGTTTTTTTATTTTAGTCAGTGAGCACAGGTCTCATCTCAAAATGAGTCAGAGAGGTAGAGACCAGAAACAAATATGCATTTCGGCCATCAATTAAAAATAGCGTAATTGATTCTGGTTTGCTCTAAACTCATGTTTTAAATCTGAGTCTAGCTAGTATCAGGTGGCGTTAGGCGAAAAAATAGGATCCCAACTCATTTAAGTTGGCACCAGGTGTCACTAAGAAAAAGAAAGAAGGCATTTAGTAACTTTTTCTTTTTCAAAAAAAAGAGAATTGAACGCGTTTTCAAAAAACAATCACAAGAACCAGTTCTGCTATACGTGTCTTTACCACTCCTTGTCATTTTACCATACCTTTGTCAGTTGATCCTTGAGCATTCTTTCTTGAGACTCAGCCTTGTTGGTGACTTCACTCAGGTGAAGCTTGAGTTCACGGATTTCTCGATTCGAGTTCTCTCTCGAAGTTCTCAGTTCGTCCTTCAGAGTTGCATTGTGCGCTTTCACCTTCTGAATGTTCTCCTAGGTAACCATAGCAATATGTTACCAATGGCAACAACACGCAAACACAACTTCTCAAAAAGACACCATCCCACACAATTATTAATTTCAGCCTGTTAAATTAGGTTCAAAAGTGTTTGATCCATATTAAAAACAGTAAATGAACAAACAGTTCAGAACAAAGTGAAAACAATAAACAAACAAATCAGTTGATATCTTTAGTTTTTACATTCATGTGAAACTCAAGTGTTTTTCTAAGCAGTGCTCATAGTTAAGGCTGAGGTTAACACACGCTCTTTTTGGCACCCAGACGGTGATAATCCAAAGATGCCATGAAAACCTCACACAATCAGCGAGGAGCCTAGTTGACAGTGAGCAGGTCCACGCTAATCAACTGACAAGTGATTGGCTCAAACCTGAAGCTGCTTGTTTGTATCCGTTAGCACCAGTGTCTCCCCCTTGAGGTTAGCCCGCTGTAGTCCTGCGTCATCCACCTCACTCTCCAGTGACCTCACTTTGACCTCAAGTTCATTCCTCAGCCTGACCAATCAAAATCAACGAGAGGATTAGAATTACGATTTGCACAGCAACACTGTACACTCTTCACTTTTTTACAATCTCAAATAACTTTCCTTAATCTAGAAACTGATATGAACTTGCACTTTCCATCAAACAAACCATCATTTAATTAAGACCACAAACTGTGAAACTGTACACAACTTATTCCTTATTCATTTTTGGACTAAGGACAATGTAGGATGTTTGTCCTGGAGGCCATGCTAAGCCCATCAAATGACTCAACATGACTAGCCTACTCACTGAGCATGACCTCAAGTAATTACAAAGCACCAATTCCAGCCAAAACCAGAAATCCTCTCAACATGTAAGTGGTCTAAAGCAAAAGAAAGCTTTCAGATGGAAGACGGGTTCATTGCAGTTAATTAAATATATATATCAACAATCATTGTATATTTCAACCCAATCTACTTTTGTGTAAATATCGATTTTCATCAAAGAAAACGAACACAAAATGTGATCCTTGCCTCTGTTCGTCCTCCAACTCCCGTAAATTCTTGTTCAGAGTTCCAATGACGACATCTTTCTTCTTAAGATTTTCATTCAGTTCTTCTACCTCATACCTACAGTTAAGAAAGTTTTACTCAACACGTAACAAGGCACCATTCAATATATAACAACTGAAGGCACGATTCAGAAAAAGTGCAACACAGTAAAGTAAAAGGATAAATTAGGATAACTCCAACACAGTAGAGTAGTTTTCAATAAAGTTGACAAAATGTGTCTGGCAACAAGCAAATCGAAAGAGAAACAATTCTAAATCATTCAAATGCAAGCCGGAAATTGTTGTAGAATTTTATTGACTGAAGTAATTCGTGAGGTTTGTTTGAAAACAATACAAACTAAGAGTTCTGAACACTGTAACAACAGAGAGCCATTGAATTGTGTTAAGGTCATGTAGGCGCCAAAAAAATCGTCCAAATTTGGTTAAATACAAAACACTATGACACAGAGACATGGTCATGTGACCCAATAAATGACAGGTAGGTAAAAAGTCAAAATTCAAATTTTACATGCTTTGTACTTTTAGAAAATGTGTATTTACTGACAGAGTAAAAGTTCATAGTTTTATAGGGAGTTGGCTAATAAGGCTTGTCAATAAGGTCCTATATAACGTTAACACAGACAGACAATGGAGGCCATGCAAAGTACAGTGCGCGGTGTACAGCAGCCAATCTTACTTTGTTCTTCGCAGAGTGAGCTCCAGATCTTCCCGCTCTTTATTGAACGAGTATTTTTCGGAAGACCAGTCACTTCTCACACGGCTAAGGTTCGTGTCGGCCTCCTCCTGGAGCTTGGCGATTGTGTCGTCTTTTTGAGCCAGCTTGACACAGAGCTCTTGTAGATCTACACGGGATGACAACAGGAGAGTAAGCAACAAATTTAGGACACAACAGCTGCAAAGTTCGAGGTTCTTCCTATGACGTCTGCTGGACAAATTCTACTGGCTCCGCATGGTAATAATCGTGAAGAGAACCAGACAATAACGAACTTCAAATCGCTTAAAATCATTCAAAAATCTTTGCAGAAAACTTCCTCAATTGGCTGTAATTCACACAACACATGGTAGGGGCATGCTCAGACATATTATACTAATTACTTTCTACATACTTTTTCTCCTATTTTCAATCGGTTGTATGACAACATAATACAATCTCTACACATACTCACCTGAGTAGAGAGACTGCTTGTCCTTCATCACCTGTTCCCGCCCCTCAGCCTCTTTCTGGTGCAGCGCAGACAGTGACGCCACCTGCTGTTCAGCAGCACGTACCTTGTCCTGCAGCTGATCAACAGAGTCTGACAGTTTACGGTTCTCCTCCTGGAAGCAATTTGAAGTTTTAGAATATTGTTGATGGATCATACAAGTACAGTTCTATACAATCAGTGCACAGAACATCATATTATGTAATCTGAAAAAAAAATGTTCAATAGACAAGTGTTTAGTAACAGGTAGTAATGACATTGAATACGTCAAAAGGACACATCGAAAGGAAACTTATAAGTATTTTCAGTACATACACCAAGAAAGAAACTGGACAGTCCCCAAAATGACACGCGACCATGAAAGAGTTGGCCTCTGCATACTCACACTTGGGATTCACAAGAGCCTGTAAACTAACGAACAAAAATGTTCTACACCCGACCCCAAGTCATACAACACAAAAGATTGACATTTCCCCAGTTTTTGGTATAAAATCTCTAAATTAAATATATTATTTTCTAAATGACAAAATATATCGAAACATTGTGCAAAACATAAGAACACTAAGATTAGTGAGCCCAAAGGAAAGAATTTTACCTTCAAACTCTGAAGAGTCTTTTTGTCTCCCGAAGCGTTATTCGACAGCTTGTCGAACTCGTACTTCAACACCTCGTAATCTTTTTTCTTCAATGATAATTCCTCTCTAAGTTGGTTACGTATGTTCTTTTCTTCACCAACCTGAAGTGAAAAAAGTGTCTCAGGATTTAGAATCGCACACTTCTATTATAACTGCATGACTTAATTCACCTGAAAGTTCTTATTTGTCAGTAGACACTGGTCACTTCTCAATTTCCAATTGCTAGTAACAACTAAGAGATCATTGCCAAAACATCAACATCAAATATCCCTGCAACTTTTCGCTGACTCTCAACAGACATAATTCTAATTTCTTTAAAATTTTGGATGGAGCTTGACTAATTACAGTCAAACTTGTTGCCTAACAACAATTCACTGTGTCCTAGTTAACACAAGGAATTAGTGAATAACTTTTTAAAAAGAAAACCGATATACAATTTTAAAGTTTTTACACATTAGCTTTTTGCTGAATCCCAATTTTATAAAAAAACAACGGTTTGTCATATATAGCCATTACAGGTTAACATTTTAGTCGGGTTTACCATTCTAACAAACAATAATTGCTTAAACAGCAAAAAATAAAACATACCAGCCAGGAATGTAAAACACCAAGCAGAACCAGTTGGTTCTTTAATGCTACTATAATTTTTGAAATGTGAAAAAAGCTTACAACGCCTTTTTCAGCATCAAGCTTCTTTTCCAGGGAGGTGTTCACGTTGCCGAGTCGGGTGATCTCTTCATTGAGTTTCTCAATCTTCTGCTGGAGGGCGTAGCTATCACTGTCAAGCTCGGCGATGCGGCTGTTGTCATGACGACGCTCAGCGTGCAGTGTAGTGATCACTGCGTCTTTTTCGTTGCATTCTTTCTCTAGCAGTTGATGTTTCTCCGCAGCCTTGTCAAGCTAGCAAGCCATGGGGCAAACAGACACTCAGGTAAATACCAAGATCCCGATAGACTGAGATTGTGTTGTGGAGTGCGATAGTGTTATGGAGCATTCTTTAAATACGGCGCTTCAACTGTGTGACACAGAATACACAGCCACAGGATTTTGTACTGGACGAATGGAATAGGGACTTCACTGTTTAATATTTAAAATCAACTTCTAACAAAAAGCACTCGTATGGCAAGGCCAAAGAAATCATAAGAGAGGAGAACTTGAGCATTTTGTTTCTCAAGAATGCAGGACTTTTATAGTTCGCCTGCTACAAGCCATCAAATAGCAGGATTCAAGCACAGAAATTCCCATAACATCAAATTGAAGACATAAAATGACACGAGAGGCCTAAATAAGGCTTCAGAAAATTAATTAATTTTAGGTAAAAAAACGGCAAGAGGGCATGCACAAAGCAACTAGCCAAGTACAACTAATGTAAGCGGGTAGTCACTGAAAAGTGAAGAAGAAACCCACTTCAGCGGTATGGTTCATGAACTTATGACTTAAGTCAGAGAGCTGGCCTCATGATCCACACACTCAAATATTTCAGAAAAATTTACTTGTTAAATCTCACTTGAGAAAAAGCGCAGTGTCTGAGAATATACTCATAACTGGCACTGGCTGAAGTAATTCCTATAAACTATTTCTAGACTGTGATGCGCTTATAGTTACATGGCTAACCTTTATTCAGCAACTGTGGAGTGCGAGCGTAAGACCAAAATGCTGTCTTAAGCAACTTTCATGAAGCACACCCTAGTTCAGAAAGAATAAACTGCACCATCCTGAAACTACACAACACTGCTACACTCTGATGAGAGCTCCCTTGTGTAAACTACAGTGCCTTAATTAAGTCACCAATCAACACGATTTTCTCTTTGGCTCCTGCCACTTCCAACATTCACAGATCCACATTTGCCTCAGGCTCAGCCCTCATAAGTCCACCCCCATTCTAATCCATCAGACCCAATCTTCTCCACAACAGAAAATTGAAACGCTATGCTCCATGTTTTATGTTCACACTACGGAGGTTGTGTAAAAAAACCATCAAGCCATGAAATGAACAGATGCCTCATGTATACATAACAAATGACGAATGATGAATTTAAATTGCAGCTTTGTTTTCACACGTCATGGCAGAATCCAAACTTGATAGTGCAATGAGTCGAAACAGGTCGATGAGAAAACTGGCACCTGTTCATTTTTTGTGTCTAAATTCTTTCAAGTTCACAATAAACTTGTCACTCTCATGATAAGTTCCGCCCTGTTAACACACCCCCAATACACTCACCTTCTTCTTCAACTCGTCAATCTCAATCTCCCTCCTATCAAGCTCCGCCCTTTCGGTCGTCAAATCCTTCTCTAGTTTATACTTATCCATCTGAAGCTGCTGCTTTTCACTGGACAAATACTGGGTTACCTCCACATGACCTTCACTCTCCTTCACCTAGGCAACCAAAGATTATAATACATCATTAAAATAATCAAATACAGTTGATACCTCATCAGAGTATCACATGATCATACCACGTTACCTAGTAATGACAGGTGAGGTCCTAAAACTTTCTTATCACATGATGTGACCTCGCACAACTCTGATGAGGTATTTAACACTTGCGCACATGGTAAGACAATGCTTTCTCATACTACATAATATTCAATGTCTAAAAAGTAAAAATAAAAACATTACATAACAGTAATTGTATCCTAACTGGGAATTGCTGTAATGGTTAAACTTAGGTACTGAAGAACATAATTGCACTATCGGAGGCCAGAAGTGATGGTATTGGTGGACCTCAAAGTGTATGCTGCTAAATATATCTATTACATAATAAAGATCACCAAAACATCACAGTGTTACTTAAGGCAAAACAGAATATAAAAACAGACTGAGATAAATACCTGCAACAATTCTCATGGATGCCTTTTCAGCAAAATTAAATGCTTTTCCATGGACTCCATTGCAATCAGAAAAAAAAATCCTGACCAGACCTATCGCGGAGAAATTTCTCACCTTATTGGCCAGTTCCTGCCGTGACCTCTCAAGGTCACCTCGCACATTTTCAATGTCATCTTCTAAAGCTTCAATCTTCTTCCTCTGGCTGGTCAATTCCTGCTTCTGACGACTAGACGGAATTCAATTTAATTTAGAACAAACAACAGATAAAATTAAATTGATACAAATACACTGAAATGCTGAATCCTCTCTTAACATTCAGAAAGTATAAAAATATCATTTGTCCTGTAGTGGATATCATTTGTCTTGTAGTGGATATCATTTGTCCTGTAGTGGATATCATTTGTCCTGTAGTGGATATCATTTGTCCTGTTAGTAGTGGATATCATTTGTCCTGTAGTGGATATCATTTGTCCTGTAGTGGATATCATTTTGATACGGGAAAGTTACATTTTGAAACAAGGCTTTGTTGAAAATTCATTTGATATCAATTATGCATTTATTTATGAGCTGTTCTAGCTTTGCTTTTTACATTCATGAAAATAGTTCTCACAATAAAAGGCCAACTTTCAAGACAACTTCTAATGAGTCTTCTTTTTCGATATTTCTACAATGTTTCACATCATATAGAATAACTAGGAAGCCATCACATAGCAGAGTGCAATTTATTCATTATGAAACATTTTTGGTTCATTATTTGCTTGAACCCTTGAGAGAATATTGGCACAAAATGCACGACTGTCTCAGTAATCACTCTCAAATTCAAGGATCAAGTCAATGACATTTAAGTGAAAAAAATTATATAAGTGTATCAACCAGTTGGCTACTGTTTGTACTATAATCCTTTACCTTAAGTTGTCGTTCAACATTTCAACTTCTTTCTCTTTTGCATCACACAATCTCTTCGTCTTTTCAAGCTCATCAGACAGCTGAAGCAAAACGAATAAGTTAATAATAAGACCGATGTTGAAATTATGTTTTTCAACTTCTCATCAAATTGCTAAGATTTACAGAAAGAAGTGAAACTGACACAGACATAAACATTTCAATTGCTGACGGGTCAGGATGGGTAATGACCCAGCTGCTTTGATGATGAATTTCACTAAATTAATGCCAACACGATGGGAATTTTGGCTTACTTTGCCCGGACCAATAATTTTGGTGTGTCATGTACTTAACTGAGCTTGGTTTACGGACCATATGAAACTCTGAGCACTGACAAAGCTACACTTTCAAAAACTCTCTTTGCCGACTCACCATTTTGCCTCCCATTGACAGATTCTGGTATTCGTCCTCGTAGCGTGCCTTCTGTGTCTTCGCCTCGTCCTCCACCTTAGATATCGTCCTCCTCAGGTCTTCCTCCCTCTTGCTCAGGTCCACCTCCAGCTGAGCCTTCTCTCGCCGCAGCACCTCGCGCTCCTCGGTCATCGCTTGCAGTCGTTGCTCCACCTCTCGCAGCTCGTTGCGGTGCTGCGTGCTGGACGCCTTCTCACGTGCAGTCTCCTGCTTGGTCTCGCGCACCTGCTTCAACAGGCCAGAGTTTTCCATCACCATGGTGTCCAGGCTGTTGTTGGCTTTCTGTCAACACATAATGTGTGGAGTGACAGGGGGGTGACACTGAACATCAATTTAAGTACCTTTATTTTATAGTCATAGCATTTCAACATTACCAAAGCCACATCAATTCACTTTGACAAAACATTCATGCAATACATTCAATATTAAGGACACATATCACACGGCCCTTAGCATTACACTTTAACAGGCTTGCAGCCTGCAGGAACATAACAGAAAATCGTAACCGCCTCGTTTTGCAAGCAAATTCCGTGGGTGAAAACAACATGGCCGCCACACTCATGAACATTAGTTCCTCATTTTTTAACGCGGCTCACAGGCATGACAGACTTGAGGTCACCGACTCACAAACACGGCTGAACAACAAACACAGTGCATGGACTCCCAAATACAGCTTAGGCATCCCGAAAATGGGTCGTGAAAAACAAACACCCCTAACTGACGGTATAAAATCACACAGACATTTAAAGTCAGTGGAGTCTTTGTTGATCAGTGAGCCATGTTGTGAAGGTGGACACAGGTTGGTGAGTTTACAAAGCTGACCTGTTCATGAGTACGCCAACTTTTTGAATTTAGTTATCAAATCCTGTTCTATGCAATTTCCCCTAACCATTAATACACTACACTCACTACAATATGATCTAGTTTGTTTCAAAGTATTCTTCTGCACGGCAACAGAACCCATGAAGTACCATCAAGTCCTGCCTCAAACTATCCCTCTCCCAAAAGACCTCAAACACATATTACCGTCAAATCTTGCTTCAAACTATCCCTCTCTCCCTCCAACGACGACACTTTCCGCCTCATCTCAGCCACATTATCCTCTGCCAATCTACTCTGACTAGACAGACTATTTGCCTTCATATCCTTCTCCAGAAGTTCAGACTGATACTTTTCCACCTGCTGAGATTTCTTCTCCACGTCTTGCTCTAGTTTCTCCACGCGCGCTTTTTCTCGTTTCATCTCGACATTGAGTAGCTTCAGCTAATGAGGTGTAAATACAACCATTTTCAGGAATGATGAACTCATGAAAGCATTATAAAACAACAAAACTTCATTTGCGTCACGTTACATTCCAGTTCGGGACAAAGTGAGATTTTCCCTATTTAATTAAATAATATCAACTTGTATCAAAGTTTGAGGGCATAACAAGAATCAAATATCTGATATAGCTGGGCAGACCTCTCTTCGATTCACAAACTAAGATCAATCTTGACTTATGAAACTGTTAAACTTTTCCAGATTGATCAGAACTGATTTCCATTTTCTGGTTTGCTTGGGTACATCAAATACCTATACACAAGAAGTAGAAACAATTTTATCATAACAATTATAAATTAAACAGACAGTATAATTTTTGAGTTGCGTCTACTCTTTAAGATCACATCGTGCATAAATGGCACAGAATGAGAGAGTGCTGCAGTACTCAGAGAAAGAGTTATTGAAATATTACAACCATTGAATAAATTCATGTTTCTATGAACTGCATACTTTTTAATCAAAGTGATATGACATGTAGTATTTGCAGAATAAAGTGAAACTTTCCTATTTCAAGAAATCTTAAAGAAATTCAGACACAAATTCATATTTTGAGGTCGGTCTGTTTCATACACAAATATTAACAAGCTATGTCATTGCCATCTCCACACATTGGCACTAAACCACACAAAAGTTCTGAGCCGTGCAAGTGAAGACCATACCTCTGTGTTCTTCTGCGTCAGCTCCTTGTTCACTGTACGTAAGTTCTCACGCAGGGAGTCCAGCTCTTGCTGCACATCCTGCTCAGAGCTGGTGAGTCTCTGGTTACGACGTGCCTCCTGCGACAGCTGGGACTGCAGGCCCTCCACCTGTTGGAGAATAACAGAAAGTGCTGAGGAGGCAGGTGAGACTAGGAGAGTAAGAAGTAAAGCAGGTAGTCTGAAACATGTTGCAGGTTGTTCAGTCAGGCCCATGACATCAAGTACCTCAAACCATTTATCCTTTATTATTATAAACATATAACTAGACATAAGGACCAAGCTCAGGAGCAAAAGACTTGACTCAAGGGTCCAACAGTGGGCTCCAGTGGGATTCCAACTCATGACCTTGTGACCAAGAGGCAGACACTCACCCTACTAACTTAAAGCCACAATCCCCCCTATAGGAAGAGAATAACAGAGGTTGCTAATAAGTAAAACAGAGTGGGAATATTGCTATTTTTTGGAGAAATTTCAATTTAATAATGAAATGACACTTAAAAACTTCTGAATTGTTTTACATGACCTATTCGTCAGACATAGTTGCAACGGTCACAATCTTGGACTGAAAAATCTAGGACAACAAGGGGTGATAAAAAGCAGAGAGCACACGTCAGGTTAAACAGTAGCAGTTACTCAGGAATGGGCTGAACCTGCAAACTGTCAAATTACAATGTGGGTTACACATTATTTCCTGGGAGGGCTTGCTCAGTCAAGTTTCAACGGAGAGAACTACTGAGATTAGGGAACACAGTGCCATATAGGGCCAAGCTGTGTGACTGTGACTCTAGGCTCTCAAAAAAAATTTAATTTAATTTCTGTAGTCAGACAGTTGGCTCTACTGTACAGTCGGTAATACACAGAATGAGTTATGCGTGCAATTCCCAGGATTGTTAGGTGCATACACCACTAATTTTCAGACAAAACTTATAGATTATGGGTCTTAGACTAATACATGTACACTGTACATCGTGGCAAGAGAAGCCAGCAACATTTATCAGTAGGGATCATTACAAAACTTTCGATGGTGTGAGGTAGATAGGACGACTTAAATGCCTGTGAAAGATTTCAACAGCATTAATTGACAGAAGAACGTCTTAAAATTCAAATTTGTTAACTTTAAACAATTCTAAAAGGTAGTGGTGTTGTCCAAGTGGAAAGCGAAAATCAGACTTTTCAGTTTGCTTATCTTGATGAGATCGTTGAGAACAAATATTTATCTACTCAAGACAAAAAGATTTGTTTAAAATATGTTTGCATAGTACTAACCCTGACTTTTTTCACTAGACCATAGGGTGATGCAAGGATACAGTGTCGCGACATAAGGCAACAGCACTTTAAATAAACAGCAAAAATAGGTCTATCGAAAAAATAAGCCCCTCCCCCCTTTTACTTTGACTTTGTCTTTAGTCACACCATGGATGACTATACAGGCTTGACGCTTCACTCTGACATCACAAAAGCAACACAAAAAACCGAGCAAATGTGTTTGGGAGCAACATTACTCAAATAGTATTAGTAAAAATTGGTTTAAGGATGACTTTTTTGGAAGTTTGACTTTGCATTAAAAAACTGCCCCCAGACTCCCAAAGTTGTCATTCGGAAAAAAGGTGGGTCTATTTCAGAAATTTGCTTTCTTAGGGGTGGGCTTTGCTAATTAACAGCGTTTTTGTATCATCATTCTATCAGTATTGACCCATCACAACGCTTCACACTACTACATGCATACACAAAGCAAATGCTTGGTAAATAGTTCCTAATCTGTGAACACAAATGATAAAACATGCGTATAAGCACGGGCAAACCATGCACCCATTAAAACTCTTCGAAAGAAGACTCAGCACGCCTCAAAAATCCAGGATCAGTCAATGCCATCATCCGGCTGTATACCTCAGACTCAAGCTCAGCCAACTGGTCTTGGGCCATTACAAGATCCTGTCGTGTCTGTTGGAGATTGTCTTCTGCCTCGTGGAACTGGGCCGTCCTCTCGATGAGCAGGGCGTCTTTCTCTGTCAGCTCTTTCTCCAAGGCTTGTTTCTGTGAGCAGTGAATAGTGATTATGTTTGTGATATTGCAGAGCAGTGAACAGCAGCAGAGATGAGAAATGAAGAGTGGGGTGAGAAGTGAACGGTGACAGATCTGAGAAATGAACAATGAGTTGAACAGTTGAAAAACAGCAGTGAGCAGAGAACAGAATTCAGTCGTGAACAATCAATGCAGTTGAAAAAAGGCTAGGAGTGACAGGGATGATAAATGACCAATGACAGATGTATTTATTAATATTATGTAAATCTTGTGGCCAACAGGTGGCGTGAAGATCATGGCTTAATTAATGTTTGTGACCAATGAGAGAGTTGAGCAGTGAACTTGCCAGAGTGAACAGCGAGGGATGAGAAGAGACAGTGATGAAAACAAAACAGAGGAGCAGTCACAAACAGTGATGGAAAAACGCAAGCCATGCTCATCAGGGGTCATCTCAACATAACCCCTAAGGAACAACAAACATTACAGCAACTCAGGACATTAAAGCAGAAATTCTAAAACTTATAATAGTCAGAAAACATAAGTAACACACTATGTAATCCAGTACGAGAGGGGGCAATGTTAACCGAAACAATTTTTTCTCATTACCAACCATATCGTTAACATGCTATGCAAAATTAATTTTAACTATGCAAGCACGAATTATGATGACACGAAGACTGTTAACAAACGAAAAAGAAATAAGCAAATCTGTGAACGTGTGAAGGTGCATACTTGTGACTCCAGTGACTGTAAACTCCGCGACTCGTGCTGTTTCTTGTTACGAGAGTTGTCGCTCTCTCGTCGAGCTTCGTCCAGCAGCTCCTCGAGTTCCCGTTTCTCCGTACCCCACTTGTCCTGCTTGCTCCTCAATAGTTCCAGCTCTGTCGCCTGGTCACGTGTCTATCATGTGACAATGTGCAAAGTATTGGCATGCGCAGGTGATCAAGTTATGGTACATTGCATTTAGTTAGCGTCCCAATGACAAGAAAATGCATTATTTTTCAAAAATATGACAAAATTTTTAATCTTTTCTTCATCACGTTCAGCCAACAAAATTTTGAGGTACGCACAAATGTCCAAAGGCGTCTCCTTAACGCATCTGTTTAAGCACCTAAAATGTTCTCAGCAGTCAGTTAAGTAAAGCAAGTGCGAACACTGTTGGGTTTGTAAGGGAACACGTCGCCACAAATACTGTTGGGTCAGCAACAATTTTCGGGCTACTTCTCCTATCATGGCTTTCTAAAAAATGACAGACAGAACTCAGCCACAGCTAGATGACTCGGGAAATTTCCTCACTTTATGAAGAATATCAATTGACACGTGACTGTAGCAGTGCTATAAATAAATGAAGACAACACGACTACACCTTGAACAAAAGTTAATCAAAAGCATAGACAGAGGTGTCATTCATCTTTCTGACAGTGATTATGATAAGCGGAGATTCAATCTTGACATTTCTTAAATAAGCAGCAACAGTAGCTCAGTGAGGGTCACACTCAAGTACAAACACCTCCAACACTAGTTTCATTCCTGACCAATGCATCCAATCAGAACATGTATGTCCGATAACATACGCCAGTGCACGCCCACAAGCAAACACTGATAGACAAACTTTAAAGACGCCAGTGCTGAAACTCAAAGAGCCGATCTTTGCCCACAAGCCATTATAACAATCCTACCTCTGCCATAAGCCTGTCAATCTTTTGTTGTTTCAGGTCACTATTGCCATCCCCTTTCATTTGATTGGTTGACCTGAGCTCTGCATTGAGCTCATCAATTGATAATTGCTTGGCCTCCAGCTGTGACCTGAGAGATTCTAGTTCCGCCTCCAATCGTTGATTGGCACGTTGTTTTTGTTGCAGTTTAGTTTCTAGACTGTCTACATCTGCCTTGAGAGATTCTATCTGGCCTAAAAATTACAAAATCAATGAATCAAAATTGATTTGCAGTAGAAAAATAATTTGTTGCACCATTAACAGCACATAAAAGAGCATCATTTACAATGATGCATGCCAAAAATAATAAGACAAAATGACCCAAAATTCCTCTTCATGATGACAGGGCAAACACATAAGCAGAATTCCAGTCATGACAACAGAGAGCAAAAATTAGTAGAATAGCTAGAATGATCAGCAGAATTTACACCAACCTTTCAAACTGTTTACGTTTTGGCCTTTGTCAGGTCCACTGCTAGGACCACTAGCTCCACCCAGACTCCGCCTTAAACTGTCAACTTCAGCTTGACGAGCTGCTAACAAATCTTCAAGTGTTTTACATTTGCCGAAGTAAGAATGTTTCTCCTCAGTTAACTCCTTAATTTGTCTGAAAGCGAAATAAAAAGTACACTAACTCATCAAATAAATAATATTGACAATCATCGTTACTATTATCTTGTCTTACTTTCTTTTTCTTCTATTTATCATATTTTATTTATTTTTTTATTTTGTTTCATCGGTCTTTCCGAGTTAATTTCTTATTCTTTGCTTTGTCTTTCATTTTGTAATTCTGTTAGTTTGTCTTACTGTCTGTTTGTTTTTACTGAGGGCCCCCATGGAAAGCAGTCTGAACTGATGGGGTTACCCTCATTGTAAATATTACATTAATAAATAAATAAATAAACTATTAATTTGGAAAAAAGTTTGACAGACACAAGCTATGTTTGAAAATAAATAATCATGCAACTTTTCACTTCACAAAACAACCTGCCTAACCAATAAAACAGTTATCTTTAACTGAACTGTTAGAGGTCGGTAAGTGCTGCTATCTACAAGATAAAATAATTGACCGATGACTTCATGTGAAATGTGAAGCATGCCATACGACTGGTCAATGTTAAGTTACTATTGGTGGTCACGACCCCCAAGAGTTGGGAAGTTGGGAATGCTGATACTTAAATGATGAAGGGGAGGGAATGTAGTGTGACTTACTGTCTATGGACGGTGTCCCCCTGTTCCTTGGCTGACCGTAAATCTTCAGACTTGTCTTTAAGAACCTTGATCTCTTCCTCGTACTCATGTATTGCCTGGGCGGAGAGAGACTAGCATGACAAGATACTAAACACATGGAATGTCACCACATAATACAGACAGATGGAGAAACAATGAGCTGGGACGTGATCCACAAAACCAAGACACTCACAAGTAAAGCTAGAGCGTGACCACGAATTTTGCTTATAATATGTGACGATATCTTGAGAAGACTTGCGTGATCTTGATTTTCTCGTAGAAAACATGCTCTACAGAATGCAAACCTGTGGTCATTTACTAGATACGGAATGAACATTCTCAAAGAACTAGGATCCAGTTAGAACAAAATTCAAATTTTAACCATTTTTCGCCCTAGATGTCTAAACATTTGGACCTGAATGGCTGAAATGATAAGACTTTGAAGTAGGCCTGATATGACCTTTTCTCAAAGTTTTACAATAAAATAATTTCACAAACCAATGGCACCCAGTCATATAATGACTGCTGCCACCTAACAGCTGATGGAAGTACTAATACTTCACACTAACTGTCTTGAGAAACAGTGCATCCATGTATTGAATAGAGGATTTTGCACAAGCATCTAGTACTAAATATATAATGCTTTTGTCTTAACTTTCAATGTGGAATTGAAACGTTTTACCCATCAACCAATTTAGAGCTTCCAATCATCCTCAGAAAGCAATATTTTAGCGAAGAATTTTCATGGAACGCAGTGCTAGGCACACATTCCACAAGGACAATTGTCATTTTCCCCCAAAATGTTCCATTGCGAATCTTTTGTTTCAAGTCAAACGATATTCCAAAATTTGCTCTACATCATAGTAATGAGAGAGAGCATTGAACAGCAAAGAGACCAGAAACAACTTATAGAATTCAAGTGCTCCACACTAAAACGTGTACACCCAACCACACATTCACTACTTAATTTACCAGCAATAAGAAACCACGAACAAAAAACAATTTTGCAAAAACTAAAATTAAATATGATACACAACAATGGGAAAACAATTGTACAAAAATGCAATGTTCACACATGAACATTATACAAAAATCATAATTTAAAATTAATGTGTAAATGAAAATACTCGAAACTGTCACTGATAGATTTACCTTTTGACGATATGACTGCATGAAATGACAGCAAGGAATGAGAAATAAATAGGACACCTTAAGCAACATATTCCACCATGAGAAACAAAGTAGGAGAATACATCCCGAAATGTTAACTTTTAATTAATTTAACAACTTGTTGTAAAGACAAACAGAGTGCCACAATTTAAAAATAATCCCATTGGCATGTGAGCCAGCCTACAATCCCATTGGCATGTGAGACAGCCTACAAACTTTGAGAAGGAAACAATACTGAAGAAGATCAAAAGTTTAAACAAAAAAATCACTGGCTTCAGTTTTCTAAATAAAGTCAGTATTAACTATCCGTTATAATAGGCATTCAAAAACACTATACTGAGAAATGCTAAAAAAGCTAGCAGCAGTTTTTCACCAGCTCGCCCCTAGTCTTCCAACACAGTGTGCTACCAACACCCGTCACAGAGTGCTTCCAACACCCGTCACAGTGTGCTACCTACCCTGCCATCCCCTGAACTGAAGTTACTGTCCTTTTTTCCCCTTAGATCCTTGAACTTTGTGTCCAGAGTCTTGTATTTTTCTTTCTCTCTCATCAATTGTCGTTTAGATTCCTTGGCTTCAACCTTTTAAGACAGAATAATAACTCATCATACTGAAAAACACTCGCTTTCAACAAGTGGATTCAAAGCACAAAGGTGAACCTAAATATCCATTTCACTCGAATTAATTCTAATTCAGAATATAATTTATCGAAATTTCGAAATTCTTTAAAATTTTTACGTATTAAGGACTTGCCTGTCAAACTTCCCTAACCACCAGAAATTGGACAGTTAGGCGCAACAACATTGAATAAAAAATTGGTTTAAATACAACACCACTATTTCTTTGCATCAAAAAATTGTGAGTTGTAAAAAACTTGGCATAAAATGTGTCAATGATTGGCTGCAGTGTTTGACATAGCTCTCATGAAGTCTTCCCAGTCTACGATAAAACATCACAAGTACTCGACAAAATTAATACCAGAAATTGATCTTTTTCATTTTACAGATTTTTAAAATTTTGAGTTCTAAGTTTCTCAAAGCATTGTCCCATGGAAGCTCTGATACAGAATTTAAATGTGAAAAATTATTTAATATGGTGCTACTTGCCTTTTAGGAAAGAAATAGAAACCCTGTCCTAAGTTGGTGAGATTTTAAAAGCACTTTTTCCACAAAAAGGGAGCTATAACACATGTATATTATGCACCATAAACGTGGAGTACCTGAAGTTTGGCGTTGTCATTCAACAACTTATCCTCAACCTCGGACAGTTTACTGGCCCTGTCAGCTCTCTCTTGATGAAGTCTCTCCTCTGTGATCTTTAACCTCTGTTCCAGAGACTTCACCTGAAACCACAAAGTGTCTCATTAGCAGTTATCCACCAGAGGGCATAACTGTCACTGAAAGCATGGGTATGGTACACATTGCCCATTTTCAAACATGAACTGTGTAAGAACTCCACAAGTCTTCTTTTACCTCTGAGCACTTAATAAGTTTTAGCACAACTTTTTTCAATTTAGTTCTCATTTTGGCTTAACTTCTTTACAATATTAATTCCTAAAATACAACTTTCACAAACAAAGCACTTCTCAACAACTGCAGGTCACCAACATGACCACAGATTTTTTGGCAGCCTGGTTAATATACTAGGTCACCATGAAATCACCACACAACAAAATACTACAAGAAGTAAACAGACGGAAGTCGGAAACGTTCAGCTAATTTTCCATTCCCACAAAAAACACGGTTCAGGCACTCTCGGCTGCATCGTGGTAACATTCGATCAGTTTGCCCGTTTCTCCTTTCAGGTATCTCGTTTATTTCATTTTCCGCTCTTGCCATGGTTTGGCGACTTCAGTCCTTGTCTGGCAAAATTCCCAGTTCATATTTGGTGACTTGACATTATGCTTAGTGTCAAGCCCTGAACCTGAATACAGCTAACGTTACCTTTTTCTCCGCTGTAGACCCTTCATTGCCAGAGTCAAGCTGCTGCTTCAAGATATTATTGAACTCTGTCACCTCGGCCAGTTTCTTGGCCGTCTCTTTCCGCAGGTCCACCTCCTGGTGAAGAGATCTCTCGCTCTGATTCAACAGTTCCTTGACCCGCTTCAGTTCATCCTGAAAAGACCAGCAAAATACCAATCTGAGCCAGAGGTATATCCGTTTCATTAGATGTGATATACGGAATTCCTGAAATTCTTTCAAGATACAAGGTAAAGCTCAATAAATGGTACTCAACGAGACCCACAGATTTTATCCTTGTTGGCAAAATGAAATTTATCCAAAGAGCGAATGCACAAACTAGAACACTGAGTGTAGAAAATATCCGACATATTCAACTTGCAAGAGCTTTTACACTCAAAGCTGCTCTTTTAGAAAATACACTGGCTAGTAAGTATATTGTAGATATTAAAAGTGAAAGATTTAACACCTATTCCAAGCATAACATTATCATGTTTCACCAAGTGAAACTTTCAAACCATTTATTATATGGTACATTCAGTTGTGTATATTACGTGAAAACAAATTAGAGCAATAAACATATTCTGCAAGCACAGGCAATTTGAAGTCAAAGTTAGCGGCAAAAAATCAGCTATTTGCTCAAAATGTGGAGCATTGCAAATGTGTTCCATTTTCTACCTTCAAAGATGTAGCTTCCATTTTGTAGGCATCCAGAATCTTGGATCGATCAGAAAATGACAGCGTGTGGAGGGCATCGCTGCTACTACGAGCCAACTCAAGTTGCTTCTCAAGAGAACCATTCTGAAAAAGCCAAAATACATTCTTGGAAAAAACAGCAAAACACTCAAAAAACTATGAATTTGAACACTGGATGTTAAATCAATAACAGAACTTACAACAGGCATATTCATGAGTTGGAAACAAGTAACGTTAGTCAGAAGGTCGTTGTGCAGTAAAAATATGTCAGTATTTGTCGTGAATGGGCGATATTCTGCAATGCGCAATGCAAGGGCCATGCCACACTTATCTGGTTATTTTTTGTAGTTGCAGTATAAATTATCTAGTCCATCTTCTCAGTGGTTTTCATAATTTTACTTTAGTTACGATGTCATATTGTGGCTAAGTTTGATCACTGCCGATAGGCCTTGCCAAAATCTCTGGCACAATAGATCATAGACAGCAGATTTGCAACTCAGATATATTGTTATGAAATTCTCAGAGGAAGCGCCATTTCCAGTTAGTTATTTTTTTGCCCGAAGTGAAACGCTACAGAGACTCACACCAGGAGACATTAATAAAATAGTGAAAATGGTCGCAGCTTGTGCGCAAGGCAAGATCACACGTGTAGTAGGCCTACATGAATCATGATACAGAACCCATAATATATTGTGGCACTGCTGACAATTCAGTAGGTTTTCATTTTACCCTCCTATAGAAGCTTGATGATTCTGGATCACTGAAGTCATAAAATATTTCTTCGACTCTATCATTTCTCGTCTGAGAGGCTCCCATATTTAAAAACTTGTGGTAAAATTAGTGTTCATGTCCCCAACTTTGATCCACAAAAACTGTCTGCTTGAGTGCAGAACTCTCAGAACCAAAACACATTTTGAGTATAATGACCAAAACAATCAAAGATCCAAAAAGTGTATTACCTGAAAATTACAGAATCTAAACCTTCTGAATTCTGAAAAGTGAAATTTTTCAAAAAACACAAAGAATAGTTTCAGTGTTTAGGTTTTCTAATTTATTTCAAACCACAGTTGGGAGCGTCATTGCTTTAAGGTCAAGTCACATCAACAGAATGTCTTAGTGTATTTTTTGTCTTTGTGCAGTAGGCTAAATGAGTTTCCACATTTTCAAGAATATCTCAAAAATATTGTTCTTCTTAGAGCATTTCAGCACGGTATTAATTAAGCACAGAGCAGAAACAGCCAAGAAGAAAATAGCCTTAAAACCAAACTGCAACCACAAAATTAATAATGTCACAATTCTAGTTTTTTTTCTTATGTCTACTGAAGTCATAGTAAGTACCAACACAGAATGAAATATGGTCTGTACTCTACGTTCATGCAATACTACTGAAAAAAACAGAAATGTTTTGTGGCTGAAACAAAATTATTCATAATTCCATAACGGTCCTTATTCCAAAATAAAAAAACGAAACATCTGGACTTGGGCTACACAACAAGGGGGCAATGTCCACCGCAACACTCAGAAAAGCCATGCCATGTGAAATATTAATCAGGCCACGGACTACATGCCAAGTTGAAAAGAGATTAATCTATAATTGCCAGCGACCCCTCATGAGAGGACAACCTTAGAATCGATGTCGTTAGGGATCTAAACAATAACACTGTGATGTGTGTCCGTTGTGATACTCAACTGATAACTACCCAGCTAACCACAGTGACTGATAGGAGTCTGTCTGAGTTTCAGGCAATGTCAAAAAAACAACACAACCACCTACAGGGCTAGAATGATGATCATAATCAGCATCAAAATTCAATTACAGTTCTCTAACTGACAAACTTAACCCACAAAAATGTTAACTTTTTCATTTTCTGTCTTAGAAATTCTCCCGCAAAAACAGGAAGCACGTTTGCGTACATAATTACAATTTACGAGAGAAAAATTAAACAGAATGAGAAAAACAGATTTGTAACTTTTAAAACCAATTGGTAATTGACCTTTTATTACTATCGCAACACTGAAATTGCAACTATTTTGTTTATGGCGTAAACATAAAATCATGGACTGTAAGATATCGAAATACTTGTTAGTGCAGTAAGAGTTAGGAAAGGCTCTTAAGGGGATTTGTGGTTTATGCAATTATGGGTACAGTGCTGAAAATAGGGGCCATAATAAGTCATTCACAGGGTCCTGCATTTTGTAATCTTCACAGAATAATAGACGGTCTGGTTCTTAAAATTGGGGGCCACTTTAAATGACTTTTGATGAAAAACCATACACTCTCACAATTTTTTTCCTCCTACAAAAAAGGACTAAAACCGCACAACCAATCTAATGAGTGCATCAAATTGCAGAAGTCTTACCTCAGCCTTTAGCATGTCGTTTTCCTTGGACAGTTTCACTAGCCTATCATTCAGCTGTTCTTGTTCTCTATCACTCGTTTCCCTAGACCGTCGCTTTAACTTCTGTAGTTCCCTACTGAGGTCGCCCTTAGACACATCTGCTTGGCTCAACGCTTCTTCCAATTGTACTTCCAAGTCCTGGATTTTTTCTACAAAACATGATCACATACTAACAAGCCATTTAATTTCTACAACTAGCAAATGGCTATAAACCCTAGCCTAGCATAGTTATCCACAACTTTATCATGATGTAAATTTAGTGATCGCACTGAACTCGCAGCTAACTTAATGATTGTGTACAAAAGTGTGAAAACACATGAAATTCAGGCTGTAATCCTCTCAAGTGATGTGCAATAATTCTCCAAGATCTTTAATCCAGAAAATAGCTTCAAGAACTCATCCTCCACAGCCAATCCTCCATTTCCACATGTCAAAGGGAACCATTTCTCTGGTAAATGACAGTAGAGGTGACGCGGTTATCATCCAAAAACATTTGAAAGATTTCACTACCAAGACGAAATTTCACTAAACCAGACAAAATCAGTGAAGCCGCCAAATAACAGAAAATACCCCTGCTGACAGCCAAGACCCCACTATCCTCTCACCTTAGAAGACAGCAGATTACCTGAACTGATTCAAAGCAGAAGTGTGTTGTATACACTATATATCCCAGTCTCTGCTGTATATTGTCAAATGTAAATGCCTGAACCTAATTATGCCTTGTTGAATTCACTGTCTATGCAGGCATTAGACAGCATCCTTAGCACACGTCAATGGATGGGTATAGTAACACAGTCAGACACTAACAATCCTGCTGGGATGACAACTATCACAGTCACCTTTTGTTATGTGGGCATTAGGGAAATATATCTGAACTCACAGTCGGGGAAATTGACAATATTGATTACTATTCCAGTGGCACTCATCATTAAGTGGAAGTGTCTATCACATATCAACTAGTTAAGATGAATATCCAAATTGTCTTCTTTTTACCCTGACCCGAAGGTCTTGCTGTGTTCCATGTTGCATGCATATCAAATTCAAATTTCATTTATTCAGATCTAAATACTTCACTATATACCTGTGTTCTCCCAACTGATGTTATTAATCACTGTATTACACTAAGGAGCATGCAAAACTTTTCTTATTTTGATGATTTCTGAGACTGTATCTTCAATATGAATGTCAAGCTGTTAAGGCATTTTATTGAAACCATGAGTTCTTTCCAAATTTTTGTTAAAATTTACAAGCAAGGCAATGTCACACCAATCAAGCAAAACAGTAAAATGCTTTTACAGGGTTCTTTTCCACAAAACTGTGCAGACCATGATATTGTAAAGCCACCACCAGAAATACCAGACATCACCTGAAAGGGTTTATACCCACCAGCGCTGACATCTGGTGGCAAAATTCCCACAACAATAATCAAGAGGACAAATAAACAGACCTGGGAGCGTATCCATATCAACCACTTCAGCATAAGATCATCTCCTTGAAAAACCTATTCAGTCCAAAATTAAATTTCATAGCTTTTTGCTTTCACAGATAAACTTCCAGATAAATCTATGGTAACTTGTAATATAAGGCTTGATGCAACTTACTGAATATTATTATTCATAATCTAAAGTACAAGGTGATGTCAGAATCAAAATAGCCTGTCACTGGTCTTACCCTGTGCCTTGTTGTATTTCTCCTTGAGCCATTTGTTTTCAGTTTGAAGACTGGAGTTTTCCACCTGCAGTCTTCTTACTTGACTCTCTATCACTTCCTGTTATGGAGGGAAATCGGACATCTTAAGAAATGCACACGTGTGACATGGAAAAAAACCTAGACAAATTTCATCAAAATGCATCTCGTTTCCAACAAGATGAGATTGTAGCTTGCAATAAATTATTTTAATTATAGTTAGTTGAAAATTTTGCAATGAAATTTAGTCAACATTTTGAAAATTATGCACACATATTACGAACTGTTAACTACACCGGATACTTTTCATATGAAACACAAAAATGATTTTTTAACACAAATATTAATTTCATTTTCTAAATAAAGCACTCAGCTGAAGTTGTGATTACAAGTATTTCTATTCTCTGAAAGAAGCAGGCTCGCATAAATAACAGAAATCAACACTCACACTAAAATGACATATTACAATTAAAAGCAACAATAACACCTCCGAGTTCATATGTGACACGGCAAGGGGCTTTTTGTAAAACACAAGCGTGACCATAACCCAAACAATTGTGGTCCACCTGCCTTCCCTCTACTAGACGGTCAAGTATTTTCGATGCCCTCCGAAATCAGTCCCTCAATATTTCTCTAAAAATATGTTGACTGGACACTTCCTGTTGTCTACCATTCATCATCTTTATGACACACGGCATATGATATTCACTCATTTTGGTGGACTTACTTGATCTGTCTCTTATTCTAATTCAACATTTTCCACCTATAGTCCTGATTACGGACCTGTTAGCAGACAAGTACGATGACTTTTACCATTGATCGCAGTCAAACCCCTTTCTTTCTTTAATATGCTGTACACAAAAAATCTTCTATTTGGGACAAAAATAATTGCTCAAATTGGCTTTTTTCTCCTTTCACATCCGCAACAATGGCTGCGGATGCTCAATACTTTAATTGTTTGGTAAAATTTGCACAGTCAGAGCAAGGCATGTTAGAAGTAATGTGAAATTTCTTGAATTTTTGTTAAGAAATTTCACAAAATATCCCTTCATCTCAAACTAAATAGGTTTTACCACATTAATTTTGCAAATGCATGTGGTGCACTCTACATCAAATTCACTAAAACAACCAAAGTCACTGCGAATAACACAGACACACAGTGACTGAAGACCATTTTGCACAAACACACACACACTGAATCCAAGTTACCTTGTGCAACTTCAAGTGGGTTTCAGACTGGCAGCATTAATATTGGAGAAAGTGTCCATGTAATAATTTTACGTGGAGTGAAGATTAACCACGGCCAAATTGGTATAAGCTTCCAAAACCGCAGCTCAAGTCGTTCAACACAAACCCGCATGCACGCACACAAAAATCCTGTAGTGCTTTGGTAGCATTGGTATTACTGGGTAACATTACACCTCTAAGGTAAAAAGTTGGAGGGGATTCTGGTTCGACGTTTTTGAAAAAAGCAGGGTTAAATGCCAAGAGCACTTAATTGGGAAAGCAAAAAAGAACAGCGAATGGGCGCTAAGCCGAGCATGGATGTTTAAAAACAAAATTGAGAATTCTCAAATTCACTCCTGAAAATGTCTCCACCAATTTTGCTCACGAGTACGGTATCAGAATGAATAAATAACCATAATTCATATCTCTATCACCAAAGAGTGGGTATTTCCCATTCACATGTCTAGACGGCACTGAGTATTCTTTACCAAAAAAGGTAAGTGAGTTGTGCAACATTTGGGAGCTCAAATTCTCACAAGATTAACTATCGCACCCTTATACTCTACCCACAAAATTTTGAAACGTGATTTCAGTTTGGCTACCTCAAGGAATAAGTTTGTTTCCTCACAACTGAGATTTAGCAGAAAAATTACATCCAAACAAAATAAAAGATGAATATCCTTTCCCGGGCATCATCTCTTACAGACACAGAACATTCATCTTGGACTGGACAATGACGTACAGTGTACAAGACAGTGGAGACGGACTCAACATAGCAACGGACACTCACCTTTTCTACAGCCAAAGACCGTTGGTCAATACCGCTACCCCGCGGCGTGCTGGATCGACTATTCAAGAACTGGAGGAGAGATTAAAGCATGCAAACACCATCACCATGGTTACTGGGTAAGCAAACAACAAACACCGATTATCCAATGACACAGTGAGGCTGTATATTTTGCAAAGCCTACTTTTTGTGATAAAATTGTCCAACCAATTCTTTTAAAAGGATACTAAACCCTGTTTTGATGATTTCAAAAAATACTCGTTCTAATGCCTGCTAATGCATCATTGGCGCCAATTTCCCAAGTTAAAGCCAGGAATCAACCAAAAACTCCCACTCCTTACGTCACAGACTGGACACTGTAGTCCTTGGTGGGCAGTTTTCCCACAGTTGCCGTGTAATTTGCTAAAAGCGTATGTCACGCTTGCCAGTTTAGAAGACTTTGAAAAGAGATTTCAAATTTTCCTCCAAACTTTTGAGGGTTGTTGAGGGTTACGAAGCATTATTTCGTTTCAAAGAACTGGATGGGAAAGTCGTTTTTAGTATCTGTTATTAGACCAACCGGGTTTGGTATCCTTTTAAGCATCTTCAAACCAAAACCACAAGATAGTGCGCAGCTTTTTTCCGATAAAATTTAAGCACGTTAAAAATCAAAATTTTACTGAATTTGCAGAGAGCAAACAGGAAATATTTTAATACAGTTCTGAAAATATACATATGTTTTAAAATCAAAGGCAAAATTAGAGACATTTTATTCGCTGAATCTAAAAGATGTGGAAAACGATTGCTTTGCAACATAAACAAGCCTTAATTACACAGTGCACTTACAGTAAAAATTCCTTAATTTCACACACAATAGTATAATTGTTATTCCTAAAAATTAGGGTTATGTATGAAACAACAGAGATAAATATTTTGTTATCCAGACTGAGACACCATAAATTTTGAAAATGCCCACAAGGAAAATGGCTTTGTCTCAAACAAGCTTCAAAGCCATTTTCAAATTTTTGCTGAAATTTCGAGTGCGCGAAAAGTGAAGTCTGTCACAAATTGAGGAATTTAACTTAAAATTAAAACCTGTATCAATATAAAAACGTGCAAATTTGGTTAAACATAACTTGTTAAAAAGAATTATTTAACTAAAATAGCAGTTTTTATCGTAATCCATGCCGTTTATTTCAGAATCTTTCAATATTTTCAGAATTTGAGAAAAGTATTGTTCAAGACGGTGATATTTCAGTCCATTAAAATGGCCAAAAACAAAAATGGAATAGGGCCTTTACACTCACAAAATTGTTCTCGTAATTAACATTCCTTACTGTGATAGGACTCCATTTCCGTAACCATAACGATTCGGGGGTTTACTGGGGTTGGCCATCCTTAAACTAATTATAATTTGAAGTTGGATGTGGAAATAGAATCCTATCACGGTAAAAAATAGTATGGGAGCGAGAGTAAAAGGCCATTTTCTACCAGCTACACAAACTGAAGTGCCACTTCAATTCTTAAATGTAATTGTACAAAAGAGATCTTTCTTAAAAACATTAACAAACAAGTTAATTTCATTATGGCACACACATTAATTCGATCTATCAAATTAACTCACATTTTCTGGCGACTTCAGACGTTCTGAAAAGCTTGTATTGCTCTCTTGTCTACTAATCTGCTGAAAAACCATGCAACAAGTTACGCCACCTATTGGTTAAAGTAGTACAAGAATACAGGGTGCACCACAGAAACTTACAATACTGCTACCAAAAAGAAATATAGATTTGCAGAAACAATAACAGCAGCGTCATCCACAAGCTCAGCAACAGACCAGGACTGTTGTCCTCAAGATAAGTGACACAGAGGTGGAGGCAGATCCACGGGACTCCATCACTGAGAAAGGATGTGATCAATCATTCATCTACTACGTCTGCTACTTGTATTTTAAGAAGAGAGCTCAGTGGCTATTCAGTGCTGGCTTTCAGAAGTAGTCACCAAAGTTTACAACTACGGAAAATGTAGAAAAATATGCACCTAGTTAGGCCCATGCGCCTGTATCCAAAATGAGTTGTTTTTTTAAAAAAGTTTTGGTCCAGTGTTGTGCAAACAAGCACGTGCAATTAAGCACGACTCCTTGAGAGTGTGTAGCTTTTGTCTGTATTTTCCACTCCCAGCAGTTGATGTTACATTGAAACACCAACATCTATCACTGCAACAAAAAAAAAACTTGCTCAGATGCTGGTTGAAAATTTCCTTCTCTTCATTCAGATGCCTTGTGTGAATGTGACTGTAGCCAACTCTGGATACAGGCACAGTAATTACACATACGTGGATGGCTAAAGTACGGGATACATGGTAGGGCAAATTCCTTGATTGAATTATAGGTTAAGGGAGTCCTGTGACGGTTTGCAAATGTAAAATTATCTGTTTCATAAATCACGACAGATCTTCTTTCCTCTGCTAGTTGTCATAGATTCTCCAACCTAGGCACCACCCATTCTCTGTCTGTACGTCAGCAACTGCCAATTCACCCCCACCCCCCACTTCCTCAGCTACCCCTAATCGGACCCATTTATCATTCACGACCGCAGATTCAGATTTAATTTCACGCTTCCGTTAGCTTTAAAAACAAGACCACGTTGAACATGCCATCTAACTCACGATTTAAGGGTACAAAAAATTACCACTTTCTTATTTATACAAACGGTTCACAAGAAAGACCTTCACCCCCCGGTGTGAAGTGAAGGACTAGAAAAAAAGGACTGATGCTGAGCTTGCTGATCTTGCCACAAAACAAAACAAAACAAAACACAAAAAAGACAAACAATTAGTTAAAATTACCAAAACTGAATTATACGCTTCAGCGATTGTTCTTTCAATATCGAGATAATCTTGCTGGATTTCACGAAGTCTCGCATCTGATAACTCGTTTGTTCGCATGGCTAACTCGATCTCCGAGTCACAAGACTGGTCATGGCAAGACACAGACATCGTGGAGCAGTTGTCAGAAATTTCCTCGTAGATATGGTCAGAGAGGACGTGGACATAGTTCTCCTCTCTACCANGTGACCTTCTGTCATCTAAAGCAAAGTTTCATTAAGACTATGACCTATTATGTCGAACCTCACAAGCAATTTTTTTCCACACCAAGTGAAGAGAAGTTTACCATGAAGGTCCGTTGGAAGATAAAGACTATTAAGGGGTTACAGGCATATTTAACTGTATCAGCTTTCCTCTCTTTCTCTCTCAAACTGAAATTCATCCAAGGCAACACACATTTCACAATTTCGAACTTGGCAGTTTCATTATATTTGACCATCCCAGTGTCACCCCTGATGACACAAATTATCGTACCCAACCCTAGATTCATGCAACCTGCAATTCTGTTTCAGAGGAGATCCAGTTACGGATTAAAAACCAGAGGACTGGCAAGGTGTTTTGGTACAGTAAAAATTCTCATATTTGGGACCGTAAGTCTCTAGAAATTTGGGACACTCATAATACCGCAGAAATTGAATGTTTCTTGATTCTAGAATTAAGGACAAGGTTGTAGGTTCCAACCACTACGGTTGAAATTTTTTACTAAGCACAGTAATCTGTAAACATTCATACATGTAGGTTGGGAAGCAACAACTATGTCAGAAATGGCATTCGAGTGAAAAACAAATAACATCAAGTTTTATTCTAAAATGATCCCAGGGATTCATCTCCTGAGAGAATAGTGAGCTTGACTGATGACATCACATATACGGGGTGCCCCAAAAACAGGCCCACAAAATGTCAACTCAAACTGGTAGACTAGAACTTTTGAATTTTAGTAGATGGATGATCTCTCCACAAAATTTTAATAACCAGTTACAATTTTGTTCTTTTCAGATTAATTATTTAGAACCTAATGCAATATTTTCTGGGTTTATTTATTGGGTAATCACATTCAACAGTTGAAACACATAAACATTTATTTAACAATTTTAAAATTATGAAGAAAAAATATTCAAGTATTTACCAGTAGCACAGGGCATATAATAACATACCATTCATGTTGTTATTGATACTAAAATGAAACATTGTGTCTCAGCTAGAAACAGTCCAGCTTCCAGGCTACTGCAACATTGTTTCAAAAAGTTTCAAACGTGTAGGGCTTTGAATAAAAACATGGAGTTGAAATTGTTCTTGAATTGCTTTTCAAATTGCAAACTTTGTAAAAAAGACAAGGTAAGATAGGGCTAAAGTACATATCATAACTTACTAGCAAAATCTGTACACATATCTAAGGGGAAATTTGTTAATTTCAGCATCTCTAAACAGGACTCACATTAGAAGAACAATGAAAAAAGTTGTCTCCCCATGCAGGACAAGCCACAAAATAATGCACCATTTTTATTTACATTCTCACCAACTATTCTAATCTGACAACAGAAAAAGGTTTCTTTTCAATTGTAAAAATACAAAAATATTTTTGCAGTAGAATATAATGCCGCACTTAAGACCATGTAAACTCAAAGCAATCCCTTATTTGAGAACACCCTGAGCCCAGACAGGCCCCATTGAGGCACTCACCTTTTGAGAGGACACTATTCCGCGATGACAGCCTGTCACGGTCAATGCGAGCAGAGTTGCGACTAGAACTTCTTGACCCAGGAGCCATGTCGAGTCTGGAGGACTCCAACTGTGCTACGGAGCCTGCTCGCGATCCCTCACGATCAGCATTTTCTGAATACCAAAAATATGGATAAAGATGAATACAAACCTCCATTGATTTTAATTTTAATTTAATTTAATTTAATTTAGAGCACAGATAAAATGAATTCAGATAAAACAAGAAGAAATTACTATTCAACTAAAACAGTCAAAACTTTTTAAAACGTTCATGAATTGTTAAATATGCAGGGATCATTTTAGGAGCGCACAACGCATCATGACCAGTGTACTGTGACTGCTTAACTCAGACCAACAGGACAATAAAACTGGAAGCGAGAAAAAGACAAAAACTAACACAGCCGAATAATCCTCCAAACTGGAGGCCGTCTGGGCCAGGTCATGCACACCCACAACTAATCTAATTTGATCCCTGAAAATTCAAATTCAAAAGTTATTGTTAGCCTATTATCCCATCGGTCCATAATCTACATTGTGCAACAGTTGCTTTCTTGTTCTGCTTTCAACCATAACCTAAAACTAAATAATCACTAAATGAATTGTTCACTTTTGATGAAAACCAAATTTGACTGTTTAGCTATTAAATACATTACATCCTTTTATCTCTAACATTAATCAAGAGAAATACTGAAGACTATATATCACTCAATTTTTTAAAATGAATCACAGGCACTGGACGATCCAAAAACTATTAATCATGACTACTTTTCCAAATGGTATTAGAACAGTAAGACCTTCAATAGCAAGCAGACCATTAATGAAAATCATTAGAGCGATCATTTAATGTGGGGAAAATTCAATCAAGATATATGAAAACACCTAACTCTATAGAAAAAGGTTCCATTAAGTTTTCAAGATCTCAATGACACATAACCATAAGCTCTACTTTACAATTGCATGTACAGACTCGTTAAATGTAACCTAACAAAAACACACACAAGCAGGTGCACTTGCAATACATATGGCTTACAATTCTTGCAATATTTCCAATAATCCTATCGCAAACCACTTAACAGTGAAGAGAAGACTAGCCATCAGCTTTTGATTATACACTGAAGATTCGAAATTATACTTATGGTGTATATATATCAACTGAGACCAATATCAAAGTTGACTAAATTTTCATTTCTTAATTTTTTCTATGCCTAACTACAATGCTGCATGTGCTCAACCATATAACGATTGCAGCAGTGACTTTTCCTTATAAGATGCATTTGCGGGCTCCAAACTATTTTGAAGTATAGCAGGAACTAAACGACAATGTTATTTGAACGCCATCTAAGCTAAACAAAGTCCAGTTGCATTAATTGACAACTTGTAAATGTGGCAACAAAAAAAATCTGCAAACAGGTGACATTTGCGCTAATGCCGTACCGTGGGGTCTCATATGCCCCGCACCATGCAGTGTTATTCCCCAACACCATGTCAGGATATTTTTTACAAGTTTCAAACATTGTCGCAAATACCAACATTTTATCAAAAATTTCTTTAATGGTAGCTGTCGCAAAGACATGAACATAAAAATTAAAGCATTTGATTTGGCGCTACATGTCATTCACAGAAAATGATAAAGTTTAACTCGTTGGTCATGCAGTGCAATTAAATTGGTGAGATTCTGGGATACTGCAATAATTTTACGGATAATTTCACCAGTTCTACAATAACGAGCCTTAATTGTGCGATAAACAAAGCATCCATTTCCATCGGTAAACCAACAATTTTCGATGATAAAACCCTAAACTCATAGTAAGTGAAAATATGCAGTCTCTGGCTTCAAGCACACACACATACCTGATGGCCTGTTATCCAATCCGCTTCTTGATGTGCGGCCACTAGGGGAGCCAGTGTTAGATATACCTCGCCGACGCTCTGAACTGAAACATTAGAGCACGAGAAGACTCATTATACACACTGTCACTGTGAGAGGTACAGAAGTATGGCCAATTGTTGGTCAACTTCAAAGCAGATCAAATCTAAACCCGAGGAAAACAATGATTTATCCACTGTGAGTTTGTAGCATACATGTGCAAAATATAATCTCTATATGTATGAGTTTCCCTTAAAAACTGCCGCCGCCTGTACCTTCCTTGTAAGTTGGAATTAAATAAATATTTGATTCCGGATTATCATCATTTTTTGACAAAAGTCAATATTTTTGCAAGCTTTTTAGTCCACCGATGACACTGGGTGAGGCTGTATACCTTCGTAACAAGTGACAAGCACACAAGGTAATCAAACACAATTAAACAGTGCGCAGGTAAACAGAGACACTGTCTTGTGTAGATAAACCAAGCAATATGTTTTCAATGTCACGCAACCAACAAGAAACCATTTGAAGCCAATGCAAATGGTATTAACAATCATTCAATATGGCTCTAATCAGTCACTATACAGAGAAGTAGTGAGAATTAACTACTTAAAATTACCTACAGTTCATGCCATGCGTATAATTACGAAGACAAAGGAGGTTTTCACAGGTAGACATGGAATGCATGTAATTTGCAGAAAGGATTGTCACCTATAACAGACACTAATGCATGTAGTAAAACTAACTCAGATGAACAAAATCAAAGCAGTGCAGGAAGACTGGGCAGCAGTTTTGTTTTTCATTACAATTTCTAGTTTATAGTTGTTCACAAGCAGAGTGGCGGAGAAATATCAAAATACTACCCGTTGACGTTCAGAAAGTGGCTAAAACGCTATTTCATTGGTGGCATAACATCAGTAATGCGAACGAATACAAGGCTCACTTTTGCTGCCGCTTTGCTGATGCAGTTGTACCTGGGGCATGTTTGATGAAAGAATCTAATGGATTTGTCCTGGCTTTTATCTAAAAATAAGCCTATGGACAAAAACAAAAGGTAAGGCTGCAGGTCAGAAAATATCAGTGTCCACAACGACAATTTTTGGCAATTAGTAGTCAAACGTCAAAACCTGATTGTCTTTTCAAGACTGATCCCAGATGCTATATTTTACAATGCAGGTGGAACAGTTCATTCGTATACATTACGTAAATCAGTGTTCTCCTTTTAATGATGCTAAGCCTCAAGGCATGTGGTATTTTCTCAGGCAGCATTTTTCATCACTTGACACTCACTCACACTTACACATCCAGGCAATGCGCTGGTTGGGATTTTTAATGCACGAGACCCCTTACAAGATATGGAATCTGAGAAGATTCCCAAGATGCATCTAGAGGACATTTTTTTGTAAGTGGAGACCGAGAGTTTTCCTCAATACTGGAGAAGACACCATAAACCAGGTAGTAAGTAGACAAGAACTGGGTCCAGGGTCTGACCTCTAAGCTCAAACTCAACTCATGACTCACCCATTATATGAGTACAAATTCATAAGTTTGGTCAAAGCAAATCATGCCATTAGTCAACTTTCGAGAACATGAATTAGAGCCCAGACCCTGACCAGCATATCCGTAATCCAAAAGTTCTAGAGTCACCACTGATCTTACCTTCCATCTGTTCGTCTTGAGCCTAGTCCAGCAAGGAACTCGGCTGCCCTGTTACTCGCAGACCCTTTCGACCTTGACGAAGGTCGTTCTTCACCAACCACACTCATTCTAAATACAAAATTTCAACATGTATAAAGCTGTGAGAGTCAAAATTATGGCAAATTTATGACTATAAAATTAATACCGCTAAAACTATGCATACATCATGCATGCATGCATGACATCAAAAATCATCCATTGTTTTGAATAATGGCATGAATCTGGTCTAGATGCAGTTGAAAATTTAAGAAAGTGCTGAAAATGGCTCAGTACTATTACGTTTAGCGTTTTCTGTTTCGCGCAGATTAGAAAACAGAAGCCTTCGCCTGAAAATGCATGAAGCTTGCCATGTTTTAAATGAAACTGAAACAGTTTGGAAGACAACAACACATTTAGAGCACTAAGGAAGCAGAAAGGTTTATTTAAGAACCAATCTCTCACTTAAGCCTCAAGAAAAGCAACCCATAGAAAATCCAGGCCCTATTAAAATGATGTTTACATTGTGATTGAAATATGTATATGCATTCCATTCATTCAGTGCTACACACATAAAAATCTCTCAATAAAGGTCAGTGTATATGACACACTGTTGCAAGCCATTGTGTTCACATGCTGAGAACAGTTTTAGATGTAGCAATGCATTATTAATTATGTACAACCCAGAGTGCATAATCTGTATAGCCCTCGAAAAGGATGTAATCACCATCTTTGTATTGTCAAGCTGAGAGATATTGAAGTAATCAATGGCCAAGATTTGAATTGATGCATAAACCTACAGCAGGGACTTCTTTGAAGTAAAATGCTGTTTGAGAAAAAATGCTTTAACGGATACAAGATCTTTGGCCAACAGCTGTTTCACTCTAAATCATACAGTACACAGTAAGAAGTTGAACTTAAACTTGTTGTAAAACCAATCTCAGTCCAAAATTAAGGTGTACCTGTTATAAAACTAGTGTCAACTTCTGATTGTCGCGACATCACTATGTCAACGAGTTTGAGAAGAGCGCATTGTTTGATGACATGCTCAATGCATGAAATGACCCTTCGGTCAGCTGGTCAAACAATAATGAACTGTGCAGGAATAGTAAAGTAAGTCAGCAGTTTTGGTAAATGTTTCGGGTACCTGTTTGCTAATGCCCAGGTATTACGCACCCAGGTACTGGTAATACATGTGGTACTGACTTAGTAGACATGTACAAGGTCCCACATTTTGATTGAGAACCAGTTCTCTACTGAAAAACAGACATCAAAATAGTTCTCATAATTGAGGACCACTGTCAGTGACTATTGCCCATCTGCATATTACTTGCGATAGGACCCCCCCCCCCCNGGCCTAGGCGTAAGTCAGTGGAAAGTAGGAATTCTAGTAGGCTGATTAAGTCAGCAGATTGGCTAAAGCGAACGATGGACATCCATTGAGAAGCATTCGGAAGTCAGCTTTCCATTCCATTGTTGCACTGGAGCCATTGATGGAGACCCCTTCAAAACTCTGAACTGTATCGGGGGCACAGTACTTCCGAAATGTCATAAACTTTTTTCAGTTTAAATGACAATAATCTGATAATTTCCGATGAACAAAACACTTGTGTGATATCAGTCACAAACTGAACGTCTTGTCTGGTCTCCACACGCCGAGGCCGGTGATAATGTGTTTCCTGATTTTCGATAAACTGAACGGGTTTGCCGTTCAAGCAAATGGACCACAACACCCTCCTAGTTTGTCGCCCTACCTTTTGCCTCAGTTATATCTTCTTTCACAACGGTCACACTAAATCTGTTAATAAGGCTGTGAACGAGAGTGACCTTGTTTACAAAACACCATTTGAATCGATTGACAGACTGAAAGAAAAACCAATTCAACCTAGATTTTAAATTTACCTGGTCTGCCCTCAAATTCTGAGGCGCTTGAAATCAGTCGGCCAGTATCTCAGCATCCTGAGTGAAGTTTCGACGACTACAGATCGGGTCAATCATGTCTCAAAAACGAAGAATGTTGACAATTATCGCTAAAATAGTCTCACAATTTCACACCGCAACAGCGATGAGCGTCCCGAGATACCTCTTGACAGTTTTACTGGTAACCTACTGCGCAGGCGTTGTTAGTCGATAACTCGATCGCCCCACTTATCTATTCATCCAGTTAACGTCCTGTGGGTGGACAATGGGAACCCGCGGAGTAGGGTATTGGGATAATCAGTCATTATTTACGACTTTGAAGGCTCCTAGCATCAGCTGGACGGCGGAGACTTCCTGACACACTACGATATTTGGAACGAGGGGTGCGCAGGTGCCAGATGTAAATTATGATCGTGCTCAACACGGATTTGTTCCAGACACACAATCTTATCCGTTGAAGTTATGAATTCGCTTTTGTAGGCGTTCTCAGGCTGCTACGTGTTTATTGTAAGCGGCTGACTTGGCAGGGTAAAAACAGGCGAAAACTTACCTTACGTCATGCTGTCAAAAATGCCGAGAGCATTCTGCAATCAGTAGACTATTTTGTAGTTGGAAAAGGGACACCGATTTGTAAATGTAATAAACTTTGGGTGCCATTGCATGTTGCCTCAGATTTATTTTTACAAAAATCCCAGAAACCCGGAAGCCATAAACACGTACTGCAAACAGACGATATTAAATCGGTACAATGAGCCATACCTCAGTGCCTCCCCGGCGTTCAGTAACGCTAGGACCTAGCTAAAAAGCAAGACTTCATGACGAGATTACGTGAGATATTGCCGTGTATTTTAAATACAAACACGTGACTTTGACTAGATTTTAGCTAGGTCCTAGCGAACGTCCTAGCGTCTACTGAACGCACGCCTGGTATAGCTCATTGATTGGTATTAGTGTGTTCTGACTGAACACGTTACATTCACGTAAATTTGACCAATAGATGTCACAACAGTACAGTCTGTTGCACCACTTCCTGTATAAGATTGCACAACAGCTGGCGAATCTTGATAAACGACTTTCTATTGATATTTTAACTAGGCGAGCCGTGGTGTAGTGGACAAACCTAGAAACTCATTTCCACTGAGACTAAAGCAGTTGGATTCTCTGCAGAAATGTGGAGAACCACTACTCCAAACCGACACTCGCCTTTTTGCTTCGAACGTATATGAAAAACTTGAAAACTGGCTCTTGTCGCCAAGAACATTTGTGCTTACCTTTCAAATTGTATTTCAAACACCTTTCAATTTTTATTACAAATTCAATTCACTAAATGTTGTTTGTCAATATCTTTACCTTCTTTACCCTACTTAAAAGACAATTGAAATTGAAAGGGTGCCGGAGCAAAATGACAACGTCGGTTGCAAACTGTTGCTATGGATGTCTGAAATCGATTGGAGGTTCGTGCATCGCCATTTGATAGGAACAGGAAGGTCCAAAAACCAACGGAAAGTGCCGTTACATGTTGTCTCTGATTTACTTTTACAAAAATTCCAGAACTACAAAAGATTTACAAACATCTATATATATGTACTGTAACGCTTTAAACACTGAAACAGTCGATGCCTAAATCGGTATTACTGTGTTTGACTGACACCACGTTACATCCATGTAAATTTGACCAATAGATGTCACAACAGTACAGTCTATTGCACCACTTCCTGTATAAGATTGCACAACAGCAGGCGAATCTTGATAAACGACTTTCTTTGATATTTTAACTAGGCGAGCCGTGGTGTAGTGGACAAACCTAGAAACTCATTTCCACTGAGACTAAAGCAGTTGGATTCTCTACAGATATGTAGAGAACCACTACTCCAAACCGACACTCGTCTTTTTGCTTCGAACGTATTTGTGAAAAAATTGACTCTCTTGTCCGCAATGCTTATTCATTTCAAATTGTATTTCAAACACTTTTCTGTTTTTATTGAATATACAATTCATTAAATAATGTTCTGTTGTCAATATATTCACCTTACCTAAAAGACAACTGATATTGAATTAAAGAGTGCCAGAGCACATTGACAACGTTGGTTGCATTTAAAACGTTTCATTTCAAATTATGTCTGACTTGAAAAATTCCCACTAAATAAGATTGGCCCAAGCCCCGCCTAACAGGGTAAACGGTGGGGTTTGGCAGATTGAACTAGACTGTATTTATCCACCTTGGCTGAGTCGCGCTCAGCTCACGATCAAAGGGATATCGCCAAGCTGCTCTATTCATCGAGTCACGAGCGAGCCATGATCAGCTGACAATCTAGCCTAGACTTTTAGTGATAGAGATAGACCGGGATCCCAGAGCTTTTTTGGGCATGAAAAGGTAACCAATTTTCTTTGGTGCCACAGTGCCCTGTGGGTATCCTGATGCTTGGAAAAGGCCGTCTGGCAGGTTCGCTCTGGTGGGTGTGGTCAGGCCCGGAGCCAAGAGAATTACACTCAAAAATTGAGCTAGATCAACTTTTCTGGTAACCACTTAAAACTGCTTTCGATACCTGCTACGTCATCCATTGTATCAAAATTGGTCACTGCCAGACAATTTCAGTGGTGGGGAGTACCCGCCAGACGAACATCATACAGGGTACAAAAATTGAGCTAGATCAACATAAGAGGTAACCGCTTGAAACCAGTCGCAAAATATTCACCGTAAGCCCAGGTATCACGAATGAGCACTGCCAGACAAATCTAGTGGTGGGTTACCCCCGCCAGACACGCCTAAATACCTGAATTGAGCTAGATCAACCCATCAGGTAACCGCTTGAAACCAATTGCACGATGTTCGGCATCACTGAACATGGCACAACAGTTAGATGCCAGACAATTTCAGTGGTGGGGTGCCCCTGTCAGACGATTATCAAAAAGGGTTAAAAATTGAGCTAGATCAACCCAAGAGGTAACCGCCTAAAACCAGTTCCAAAATATTCACCGTAAGCCAAGGTATCGCGAATAAACACTGCCAGACAAATCTAGTGGTGGGTTAGCCCCGCCAGACACGTCCAAATACATGAATTGAGCTAGATCAATCCAAGAGGTAACCGCATGAAACCAGTTGCAAAATATTCGCCGTAAGCCCAGGTATTAAGAATAAATNCCAATAGATGTCACAACAGTACAGTCTGTTGCACCACTTCCTGTATAAGATTGCACAACAGCTGGCGAATCTTGATAAACGACTTTCTATTGATATTTTAACTAGGCGAGCCGTGGTGTAGTGGACAAACCTAGAAACTCATTTCCACTGAGACTAAAGCAGTTGGATTCTCTGCAGAAATGTGGAGAACCACTACTCCAAACCGACACTCGCCTTTTTGCTTCGAACGTATATGAAAAACTTGAAAACTGGCTCTTGTCGCCAACTTTGTGCTTACCTTTCAAATTGTATTTCCGAAACAAATTTCAATTTTTTTTACAAATTCAATTCACCAATTCACTAAATGTTGTTTGTCAATATCTTTACCTTCTTTACCCTACTTAAAAGACAATTGAAATTGAAAGGGTGCCGGAGCAAAATGACAACGTCGGTCGGGTTGCAAACTGTTGCTAAACGATGTCTGAAATCGATTGGAGGTTCGTGCATCGCCATTTAATAAGAACAGGAAGGTCCAAAAACCAACGGAAAGTGCCGTTGCATGTTGTCTCTGATTTACTTTTACAAAAATTCCAGAACTACAATATATATGTACTGCAACGCTTTACTAAACAGTCGATGCCTAAATCGGTATTACTGTGTTCTGACTGACACCACGTTACATCCATGTAAATTTGACCAATAGATGTCACAACAGTACAGTCTGTTGCACCACTTCCTGTATAAGATTGCACAACTGCAGGCGAATCTTGATCAAAACGACTTTCTATTGATATCTTAACTAGGCGAGCCGTGGTGTAGTGGACAAACCTAGAAACTCATTTCCACTGAGACTAAAGCAGTTGGATTCTCTGCAGATATGTAGAGAACCACTACTCCAAACCGACACTCGTCTTTTTGCTTCGAACGTATTTGTGAAAAACTTGAAAACTCTTGTCCGCAATGCTTATTCATTTCAAATTGTATTTCAAACACTTTTCTGTTTATATTGAAAATACAATTCATTAAATAATGTTTGTCAATATCTTCACCTTACCTAAAAGACAACTGATATTGAAAGAGTGCCGGAGCACATTGACAACGTTGGTTGCATTTAAAACGTTTCTAAGTATCAAATATTTCAAATTATGTCTGACTTGAAAAATTCCCACTAAATAAGATTGGCCCAAACCCCGCCTATCAGGGTAAACGGTGGGGTTTGGCAGATTGAACTAGACCGTATTTATCCACCTTGGCTGAGTCGCGCTCAGCTCACGATCAAAAGGATACCGCCAAGCTGCTCTTCATCGAGTCACGCCGGAAGCGAGAATAATTGGCTTTGCTTATGCGGATATGATCAGCTGATTTCAATCTAGCCTAGACTTTTTATAGAGAGTTTTACGGAATTCGAACACTGAACTTTAATACATATGGGTTAGTTTTAATGACAAACGCTACTGAATATGAAGAATGTCCTATATATCTTGTATTTCAAGATCTACATGTATATGAAAAGTCGCTCATCGCGGACTGACGACATTTAGAAGAGAATAAAATAACGGAAATCGCTCCTCGCTATGTCAATACTGAGAATTGATGATACAAAAAGATTTTAGACGCCAATAAATTGCAGAACAAATAGACAGTTTAAATAATGTTTATTGTTTCTAATTCACAAGAATTACACCACATTGCAGTCAGACACATGAACAAAGTTGTATTTAATTTCGCAACCATTACACAATGTGGAAGCCAATTATCCGTATAGTGTGTTTGGCGGTCATAGTGTGTCTTGTTTCTAAGTGTAATTGAGTCTGTAGGCGTTTTTTTTTTCTTTTGGAGAGGTGGAGTGAATGTGTTTTGCGAGTTCGATCCCGTGTATTTGAGTCACTAACGGTGTTTTCAGGTACGTGTGTCGAGTTTTTGCGTGCGTTACTGTGTTTTGTAGTCCGTTAGGCGTGTAGTTTAGGTGCCTTGTATATGGCCCCGTTGCCCGCGGATTCTGACTAGAGTTCGAGCGGAAAGGAATCCTTTCTGACGGTCAGGAATACTAAACGAGATGGGAGTTAGTGAGAACATAGGGCTGATACGACGCGCCAGATTTTCGTTTTTAGTGACTAAACCTGGCGAAAGGTATCCCAATATTTAGTAAAATTATCAACTTATTATTATATAACTGTTTAATTATAATTTCTCGAAAAGTATTGATATATTGTTAAACTGCCCGCAAGGTCTCGCCTTCATGTCGTTATGAGACTGTAGGCCACATTGAGCCAAAACATTCGACGAGTTAAAATGAATTATGCTTTGTTTGTTATGTATTTCATTGAGTAATTATCAAAATAAAATTCGGTGACTTTTCTGCCATATTTTGTTCCGGCGTACGATATTCCACCCACTGTCAAGACGTTTCAAACGGTTTTTACACCTGACTATGTTCAAAGTTTCATCCGCCGTCAGAAGGCATGATAAATTAATCACAAACAGTTAAGAGTCAACAAAATTTCCAAATTTTTAATAATGATTTGAACGAAACTCCTTTGGTCAACTCTTGCCTTTGCCAATTTTTTCTCCCTTTGCCGGACCACATGGCCAATTGTTGGGCATCTCCATGACATTTGACCTACGTCTGTGTCTTAAAACATCAGCACAGCTGTTGCTGACCTTCGGAGGGGCATGGCAAAATTTTCTTTTACAACCGTTTTCTTAAACTTCCTAAAATCTTGACAGGTGTACTTGGCCTAGTGAACAAGTCTACTCTGTGATGTGGAGATCCTTGAACTAGTGGAAACCTAACGGGCAGTCGGCAAATCAATGTCTTTCTTATGCCCTCTGAAATTGTGGCTATTTCAGTAAATAGTCCACCAATTTTAACATCAAAGTAGATTAATTTTACTGGCTGAAAAACAACAGGCAGGTTATTTTCTCCAAGTTTTAATTATTAAGGTATTGTTAATTAGACCGAGTTGTTTCCCACTGCTTATAACCAGACAAGAGAGCGCTTCAACTCCATGCCAATTGTAACAACAGATCGGCCTTGGGCACGAGAGATTGGAGCCCAAGGCTTTTGGTGTGGTAACTTACAACTTTGAAAGGGCTTTGGGGGTAAAAAATCATTGAATCATGAAATGTGTGCAAAAGAAAAAATTGAAGACTTTTATTTATGGATCGGACTTGCATGGAAATATTTGAAAAAATGAGCAGATCCCCAATATCTTTAAAATTTGTGACGCACAAGGTGAGCACATATCAATGCACTGCATTGCTCTTGTTAAATTTACATGTATATTAGCACAAGTCATGAATCCACTGAAACAGGTCTGCAACTGATTAATTTGTCAGCATCTTACCCTGACACATAATCTAAACCTACACTGGTCATAAACACAGTAGCAGTCTGCCTGGGCTTCACACTCAATTAAGCATTACCAATTCATTCAAGTCGACTGGACATGTTTGGGTGTCATTTATTCAAACACCATCATCAGAAGAGAGAATGTAGACCAAACTAACAACAAGTACTTTAAAGTACCCTATGTTGGGTTTTACGCCAAGATTGCTCAACGAAAACTCAACAAATTGGTGAATGATTACTGTGTAAACTTAAGAGTTGTATTAACATTCAAGTCTTTGAAACTGTCGAATTTATTTAACACTAAGGACAAAATTCCTATGGGTCTACGGTCCAGGGTAGTGTACAAATTTATCTGTGCTGGATGTGGCTCCAGTTATATAGGCGAAACTGTTCGCCATTTGAAAACCAGGACCAAGGAACATCTAAATTCTGACAAAGGTTCACATGTAAAAATTCACCTACAGAACTCCAATCATTGTTATCAGCAGTGCTCTTTCAATGACTTTGCAATAATAGACCAGCAGTAACAACAAAGGAGCTTAAAATTCGTGGGGCTCTACACATCAGTTGGTGCAAGCCCAGTCTCAGTAGGCAACTGGCACACCACAGGTTGTCATTGTTGGTCTAGTTCATTGTCACTCCCTGTAACTGACAGTGTCTGTGCTTCATTACTTGTGGCTGGGCCTAGCTAGGTGGCCACTGTATTCTCTCTTCTGATGATGGTGTTTGAATAAATGACACCAAAACATGTCAAGTCGACTTAAAACCATTGTTGTTTTCTTTAATAATAAATGCTGCTACTTGATATCATGATTACCAATTCAAATTCAAATTTACTAACAGACGACCATCAAAGTAAGTTAGGCACAGAATTTGATAAATTGATGTATCGCCACGTCATATTTCATAAAAAAATTCCAATTTTACACGATGACATCACAAATGTAAGAGCAGAGTCTCAATTGAACTATGGTGATCATGGGCCTTTATGTTTGTTAAGTAGGTTAAAATTATGATTATAAACAGTGAAAAATGATTAGTTAATAGCCTCCTGAAGGGTAACAAACCTAACTACTATTGGAAGAAGTATTTGTTTGCATTAGAGGCATGTGGTCTGTTAAGTTCCATGTACCTAATGCATTCATAACGCTAAATCATCGTGAGAGACCGTCCGGAGTTGGTACATGGTGCAACTCAGGACGGTATGGGGTCAACAGAAAACCACAGTTCAACTGTGAGTCTACACCAATGTGATAAACGAGAGTAGTTCTACTTGCTGCGTCAGCTGCAGGTATGCTTATCTCTTTTATGACACCCAATGTGTGATTGGGCAAAGCGTTTTCAAAATAATGTGGATAGATCAGCGGAGTGTGAGACCCCTGAGGTCCCTGTCAAGTGCTCACGACAATTCTACATTATACATGTAGGTTTAATCCAGAGAATAGCCTTTACTAGGAGACCTGCCTTCCATTAGACAATTCATGACACATCCTGCATAATTAAGCCAGTCAAGAGGACATTGCATTCGCCACATTAAAGTTAAAGAAGTGTTTTTCATCACGTGAATGGCATCAATGTCAGGCTATTTCCCTCTCCATGTTGCTGTCTTCTCAAATCACACTCACTTCCTTGTTTAATCTTTAACATAGTAAACTTGATAACCAGTCTCCCAGTTAGTGGATTGTTGACTAGTCCAAAGCATTGTTCGAACACGCCCATAAACTCGTGTTTCCTGTGTACAGTGCCCGCCACGGTCACCACAACCAATCCGTGGGCGTCCTTTTTCTCCGCTGAATGTGACGGGTTGAATATCAAGCCCTCATCGCGCACCATTGCCAGAGAACGATTCACAACATTCTGAGCACCCAAAAAATCATGAGTCTCACAGCTTCCCATGACCTCAATGTTCAAGGAGCAGTCTTCGAAAAAGTGCTGAACACCAAATTCCTCTGAGGGTTCATTTCTAACCAATGAATTGTAGGAATTTAGCATGCAATAGTACCAGCTGGTAAACTTTTCAGCAAGCTCCATTGAGGATACCACTTCTGAGCAATGAGGCTTAGTAAGGCGTGACAACGGCGGTGGAGAATAATCAATCCTTATTCTAGACACAGGTGACGATTCAGGAAAGTCAACTTCCACCCTCGACGGGGTTTTTGGTGATGTAAAGTCAAGTTTAAAGTCAGCAACAGGGGAAGGAGGTACTGATGGATGCGCCACCTGCAAAAGAACAGGAAATTAAATATGTGACCTGAATGGATGAGTGTTTGTATTCATGGCAAAATTTTTCACTTGCGATATCTGATATACTGAATAATAACCCTGTGCACATCCCACACATGTATGTATATGCAGAAGGAGAGTCCTCTTCACTATGAAGCATTGAATAAGAGGTTCGTCAATAGCAGGATATAATCTAACTCATTAACTACAAACCTCCAAAAATGGACAACACCAAAACTTAAAGAAAGTGTTCTAGATATAACACAGTTGTGTTCAAACTGGCTTGTTGTGATGAAATGAGTGTCAAATGACTAGATTCTGGCTGTGTAGCATTTGAACAGTTGTCAGGGATACAGTATAAACCTGTAAGGATGGGAGATCTGTGCTTCATACAACAGCAGGCATTAGTGGCAAGATCTCATTCAAACAAACAGTATCTACTGCAGTCACCATGACCAAATAATTCAAATTACTGTAGCATCAAGAAAACTTCAAGTGCCTTAGAAATTAATCTCAAAGTGCAACCATGCCTAACCAATCATTGTCTGGCAGAATGATATAATGCAACTGAATTTAATGATGCTAGCATAAACAAACTGACAGATTTCTCGTGTTCAATCAAAACACTAGTGACTAGATGTCATGTTAATTTTCCTTCACCATGGTCATAACTCATAAATAAATAGTAGGATGAGCCACGTGACTTTGCAACATCTACAGAAATATTTCAACGAGTTTCCAGAGTTAATTTCGACATAAAGTGGCTATAAACCTGCCTTCCGCCACGAAAACCAACTTTTGATTTATACCACCGACCAATTTATATAAAATTGGTGTCAATTTGTTCATTACTCAAATTGCAGATGATGTCAGCATTTTCAAAGAATCGACACTTCATCATGCTCCATGAGATCAAGTCCTGCATTTGGCCTGTCACGGTGTATGTGTCATGGCGTACGTGTCACGGTGTATGTGTCACGGTGTACGTGTCACGGTGTATGTGTCATTTTACATGCCCAATATGCATGGTCTTGAGGAACAATGAAATGTCAGGTCTTTGTAAACCCGCTTCTCATCTGAGTCACGACAAATTAAAGTGGCAAATGATTTAAATCAAAGCTTACTTCTTCAACCCAATGAATTTCAGTGTCCCAATTTTACAGATTGTCTCAAACTGGAGATTTTCTATAGAACTGTGGAAACAGACCTACATAACTTCAAATCAACCAAAGATTTACACCAGAGAAAACTCATCTCCTAACAAAGCAAACATACGTCATACAAAATTATCATTAATTTCCATGGGCGTGTAACACTTTTTGCTAGGGGCCTTTCAATGAAAGGAAGTTAAAATGGCCACCTGCCCAGTATGGCTCAAGTGCTGGCCTTCGACTGCATACAAAGATTTCACGGTCAGTCATAAATAGTGAAGTCTATAACCAAACCTGCGAACTCCACATTGTTAGTATCTTGTCAACCAGGTCTGCCTTGGTGGAGTTTGTTGACACATCAATCTCCGTCTCTTTCAAGTACATCAGTAGGCATTCTCTCTTTAGTTTTTGTCTCTTGAGCAGTTGACTGGCACTGTCAGTGTAGAGTATGATAGCATCTTCGGCCTCTGAAAATGGTAGCATAAAGGACATAAACGGAGTCTTGAATTGTGAATGATCTGCACACTCAGGTGTTTATTATGTTGGGTAATTGTCTTATGATTAACGGGCAAGTCAAAGTGGTGTCACACATTCAAAGCCAAGATAAAAACAAAACCTGGGTGATGGTACTAAAAAGGACCACTTGAGATAAACAAAGTTGTAGAAAATCATAACAGTATCAACTCCAAGGCTATGCACACATTAAACACCCAAGATGACAAGAGTCACTTACACAGCTTTCCCAGATTTTAAGACCCAGTTTATTGTCAATTATTCAGCAGAGGTACGGGTTCGAATAATGCAGGAACCTTATTACCTACAAGATTCATACTCCTGCATGCAATCAAACATATTTCGAACAGCCCTTCAACTGGCCGTTTTAACACTGCTCTCACAAGGGAATATGATGGCATCCTAACATGTCCATGTGCAAAAAAGTACTTATAGCAACATTACTTTGACGATTTTATCAGTGTGAGCCACTGTGAGGCATAGTTTGCCGAAAAAGCTTCCGGCCCAAGGCGGGCCTATGGGATGGCCACCATATTAGGGTCAGTTGAGACTAGTAGTAGTAATAATTTTTATATAAAAGTCGGTCAGGTTTAACAATGAAACATTAGCATAATAAGTGCTAATGATGTAATATCCGACAATTTTTAAAAATCTACAAACTAAAACTACAAAAACTTAAAGTATTAATACAAGCTAACTGGTACAGAAAATAACTGAATCATAAAGACAAAAGTACATGCAAGCGTGGTAAATTCATTTAAGGCAGCACATTGTCTCATTGCCGATGGCAAGACTGTGGTAGTCTACACAGTCTGACATGTTGTAGATGTGTTTCTGGTGAATCACATGAGCCTCTGTTAGCTACTCGCTAACGGGCAATTGCCTATTAGCTGAATGGTTAGCACGCTTGCCGGTTTTATGGGGGTCGCTGATTCGATCCCCAGGTCGGGTAATCTCGGCTACTACAGACAACTCAAAACGAGAGTTGGTCTTTACCCCGTCTATTCACAGGATTAACAGCTTTTGTGGTTGAAGTATCACATAAGCTATAGATGTCGACAGTTGAGCATTTCTCTAAAATCTTCCTAAATTCTCTTTTCTCCGCCTTGGAGAGCATGGTCGCTGATTTCTGCTGGGTTTTGTCGATTCTTAGAAAACCACATAGTAGTCAATTCAAAACTTCCGGCGTACTACAGAAACATACTTTCGATGATTTAATTCGAACGCAAATAGGCTTCTGATCAACTTGAGAGAAACTGTTTCCTTTTTTTGCTAAGTTTTCCCTCTGAGACTTCAACAGGGGCATTTTTTTCAGTTTGACAAGTGGCGAAGGTTTATTTATCTGAGCAGCTAGAGTCCTCATGCGGGAAATATCAGAACTAAAAATCAGTGCAGGCGGATAGTAGCCTAACGAGGACAAGAAGAAACAAACATTGGATCAAAAATATGATTATCATGGCACATAATGATAAGATGAGTAAACAGATAATGAAAAAAATGTTGCAAACAAGGCTGCACATAACTACGAAATATCTCAAATAAGACTATAGAGTACATTACAAAATCCGACCTTTCGAAAACGTCACCGCCGGAAAGTGTACTGAACGCCGGTATTTTCGGAAACTGTGTCTAACTATGATGCAGCAATGTAAAACAAACAATAGCTGCGATTTTTTTAAATAAACAAGTCCGAAAATACGTCCATGATGGGTGTACTTTTGACTGGACCCATTTTCAGAAATTCCAGGTACGATATCAACTATAGAAATTGGAACTTGAGATAAAGAGGTAGCATTCAACAGTGAGAAGCGCAAGGCGATTCTTCCATCAGGCACACAGTAAATGGTGGATGGCCTTTTATTCGGCAGTCACCAGGTGGCGTGTGAATTTTATTTACACTGTTTTATTACTCTCGTGGTCTTCTTAGATAACGAAATTTCTATAAATAGTTTGAAATTGTCGTTGTTCTGGCGTTTGAAATTTTTGCTCATCCATTTCCAGTTTAATTATAACAGACTGTCAGAATAAAAAACTTGAAAATTCAGTCGCAGTCAAACGATATACTCCACACGTTCGTCCGTTGCTGATAATGTTTCTTCTAAAAAAGTTAAAACAGAGACCGGCAAGAGATCTTTTATGTATGCTGCTGATGCAATATGGAACTCTCTTAGCTCAGAAATTGAACTTTCAAACTTGTTATTAAAAAGAGTGGCTGTAATTTACGTACCCATTCTTACACCTTACTTGTCTTAATTATGTCAGTTTTCATTATCGTAAGTACACTCACTATTTAGTATCGTCTGTTTTCGTCCAATTTTCACCATCCTTGGTCATTTATTTATTATCTAAATTCTCAACCTGTATTAATTGTATCTTTGTTGCATGTATTTAATTATTGTTTTACTATTGTATTATATTACTGTTTTATATTTTGTTGTTGAGGGCTCTGTTGGAAAGCAGTGCTGTCACTGAAGAGGCCACCCTGATTTTAAATATCACAATAAATAAATAAATAAATAAATAAAAGACTAGCGGAAGGTGTTCCTTTAGTGCAGTCATCTCGGCAGCAAACCAATTACACTCTCCAGCTAAGCTGAGCACATTTTAACAATGGTTTATTTAGCAGTTTTATGGTGATCGTGTAATGCATGCGCGCACCCGGGGGGGGGCTCGGGGGGCTCGAACCCCATTTGGCGAAGTGGGCAAAAAAGGTCCGCCCCAGAGAGACAAAAAGTCCGAGAAAATGGGACAAAAGTCCACTAAATAAGCGCAAACGCGCACTTCACAGTGGTGGTCCCGTTTTTTTAGTCCGCCCGCTGTGTTGTTAACCGAAAAACGTCCACGACGTCAAGAATTCGAGCCCCCCCCCAGGCTGGGTGCGCGCATGTAATGTACGATGGGTGACGAACTGTGCGGGAACTAGAAACTAGCGTAGTGCATGTAATGGATTTAAACTGGAATAAACTCGGTGAATTCAGGAATTGCTTTAATTTTCTGGTGCATGTAAGTCCCAAGCCTTAGTTTTCATAAAGCGTAAACATATCTTGTCGATGATCGAGTGCAGGGCCTGCGGTATCAAGGAGCATTTTCTTCAAGCTCAAAGTTTACAAATACGTCGTACTTAAATAGTAGAAATATTTCTGTTTTGTGTTTTGAAAGTTACCTTCACGTTAAATTATCTTTGATGCACCCGTCATATTATTTTGAGAAACATGGCTTGAATTGTCATGAGGGTGATCTCCAGACGGATTTTGAAGTTATATTCTTGTCTCTATTATTGTAGCTTTATTTTTTTATTAGCCCAACCTGTGTCTCCTGTACTTTGTAACTAGTCACTAATGTTCACAAAGAATGCTCACTTAAATCTAATTTTCGCGCTTTATAAGCATTTGTTTCTGCCATTGTAATTCTCCTTGATGGACATGGTAGTCCGACGTACTGGAATGCTCTAACTGTTTGTCGTCATATTAAAATTGTAATCTCTTGACATATTTCCTTTCAGGTGACACCATTTTAAAGCCCCGTGAAATGTGTTTTATTACATTCTGTAATCTTTCCCAGAAATACCACTGAATATACATGGAAGTGCAAAATGCGACAAAAACGTGTCGAAAGTGAGAACACTCTCCAGGGTTTAAAATTTCCTTTTTTTAAGAGTATTTCTTCTTTTTTTGGTTTCAATATACTCTTATTTGATTCAAGTTTCTTCTTTTTTGTCTCATTTTTATCATTGTTTAGACTTTATTCCTACAAAAACGTTTATTTCTGTTAAATTTTAGAACCCAAAATTTTTCTTTCACACAAGCCTAATTATTTGTGGAAAATTCCCCTCATTTTTGTCATTGGTCATTCCAAGTCCTGTCTGTTGCTAAATCCCATTCGGTTTCTGGCTCAATTCCTCATGCCAACGAAGAATTCAGGTA
>NMRA01000556.1:13944-24230 GCA_002633005.1 Phoronis australis
GGGTCGGAGGTCGTGACCTTTTAAGAAAAGCCGGGCTATTTTTGTCAAATAATGCTTTTACTCAAAACCAATTGAAAACTTAAATATAATAGAAATAAACTGAATTTATAAATTAAGGTTTACCAACTATTATAGCATAAAACACGTTTTTTTTTCACGCTAAGCTTCGACCGGGAAATTATCGTCTGCTACAGTAGGTTACCACTGGTAACTGAATATAATTCTCAAGCCAAAGATCCTGACGACACGATACCCGCATTCAAACTGGAGATCGGTGATTTACAAGCAAGAGGACATGAGAGAAATATTTCATTGAATTAAGATATCATTTTTATGGAAATTATGTGTCTTATTTTTCGTAGTGTATACGTACAGTACAATGTGGTTTGTTGAACGTGCGATTATTGCGCGTGCTCATTTAAGTATTCTATTTTTATTTTTCACTCTTGATGACGTCAGCCGCTGCGTGGTGTAGCGGTTAAGGTCGGCGACCAGTAAACTCAACGTCCCGGCTTCGACTCCGTCCTCGGTTTCACGCCAAATCGATATCTCACTAGTGAGATAACTTTATGGGTTATTACACGGTTGTATCTGCCATTTGACGCCAATATTGTGGTATAAAACACAATATGAACTTATTTTTGAGTACTGACTTGGGTTGTCATGGTCCCTGCACGAACATCCTCTCAAATCTCCCTTCAATCCACACACACATCGCATGACGTGCACTTTACATGACGCACACGACACATGACGCACACGACACATGAGGCATACGTCACATGAAGCACACGTCAAATATTTATAAATACCTGTCATAATATGTTCATTGATTATTCAATTATACAATTTACAAAAGTATATACGCAATATTTCCTTGATGTACAAGACACAAAGAGACAATTCAGTTTAACTTGAAAAACAAATTTTAAACATCTTTGCAAATAGTCTTGGCTAAGACCAGGTAAACAATCCTACAATTATAACACAGTGGAGAAGTTTATACTGTTATTGAACAACTTGCCCCTTAATTGAGTTGTAGAATGGAAAAGTGCATTTGGTCTTCATAGATTCTAAATTTCAACACAGAAAAATTGCAATATTTCACAGAACAATAGTTGTTTACCAGTTTGCACATGAATCATTGAATTCAGTAAATAACTCTATTTCAAACAACTACTGGGCTTTAGGTGATTGTGTGGGGCTTAGTGGGATAAGTATCCGCTTCCTTTACTCAAAGTTGTGGGTTCGAGTCCCACTGGGACACACTGCTTGACCCTCCAGTCAGGTTTGTAGCTCCTCAGCACAATTTTAACTATATTGTAAAATGGTCCCTGAACGGCCCTGTGCACATCTGGTATAACATGAACCAGATCACCAGCAATTGTAATTTTAACTACTGGACTTCCTGTCTTGAAACTTCTTCAAGTCGGCACTGAAGAGGACCTGGAAAACCAAAATGGGGAAAACGCTTAAAGCCATGTTGTGATTGATGATCTGTTTGCAGATAGAAATTCTGAGCTGTTTCCAGGGTGAAGGGATGATTCAACCACACAAACTCAAAATGGAATAAATCTTGTGGTCGGATCTCCAAATCGAATGACAGGGTGTTGAAACACAAATCTACCCAATAGTTCCTTGTTCTAAGTTCCAATTACAGTACAGATAAGTAAGATCTATATCCACACACCTGTCAGTAAGATTTTACTGACAGGTGTGTGGATATAGCCAAATATCTAGTAAAGAAGCCTGAATTTGATTTTTGACTATTTGCCAATATGTAATCAATTGAGTCACATGACTATTTACAAATATGTTATCAATTGAGTCACATGACTATTTACCCATTAGTAATCAATTGGGTCGCATGACTATTTACCAATATGTTATTAATTGGGTCACATGACATGTCTTTTTAGTAAAATTTAGCAAAAATGAAAGGTATATGGATAGCAAAACAATAGTATCAGTAACATATCAAAGTTCATAGAAATTTTCAAGGTGAGATCTCGAAAATGCCATTACAGTTTTCTAAAATGTCGTTTCACTTTCGTTTTATTATATTTTTTATTTCTTTTTCATGAAAATCATAAAAGTCCTATTTTTGATAGCCCCTCAAGCAAAAGAGAACATTTTGAAAACAATCTCTAACAGCATTCTGAGGAACAATGTATAAAACATAGTATCTCAAACTTTCATAAATTATGAATACGATCAGCTGTTTCTGATATGATGATCCAAGTTAGCCAACTTTTAACATTTTCTATGGTCCTTCATAATCTTAGAAGCCCGGGTTTCGTCCAAAGAGTGAACTTTTGATTTAAACCACCATGTTGTTTTATGACACCTACTCAGTAGTATTAGACATTCGAGTTCTTGAGGTAAAATTCGACAACATAAAATTTCACTTGTTGGCCCTATTGGGTGCTAAATAAGCAACGAATTATGATAATGATTCACCACAAGTGGTGTGCTTCTATGGTAGTTAATTAGTGACATAAAGATGGCCACCTGATAGACAGTGCAGAATATGTCAAACCAGTTCTCAGTAGTCGGACAGGCCCAAAAACTAAGATTCAGTCGTGCTATTGTCTGTAGGAACATATCTGCCAATTTTCATGATCCCCTGAGCAGTTTTTGCACGTACAGAAGACGACAAAAATAATGAATATGGCCAACAGGTGATGCACAATATATCAAACCTGTCTGAAAATAGAAAGGTGCCATTGTCTGTATAATAGAACCCTATTTTCCAACTATACGAAAAAAACGTCAAGGAATTCTGAAGACACAGAGGGTAACATAAAAATAATAAATTGCCACTAGTGTGCACATCCGTTAAAAAGTTGTGGTCACCTGTTATCATATTCATAGGAAAAAATTGCCAAATCTCACAAAGATCCCATCTCAGATGTCAGACCTGTCTGACAATATCAGCAACAACGCATTTCCCAATCTTCATAATAATCCTTCGAGTGATTTGGCGAATAGAGAGGCGGACACCAAAATGGACACTGGCACAGTTTGAAATTGAAAAGGCGTCATCAGCTCTTTAATAAAAGTCCAAATTTCATAACAATCCATCAAGAAACTCCAAAGAACCAGATGGAAGCATAAAAATTAAAATTACCACTAGGGGACACAGAGGTAGTCAAATTGGTTTGAAACTCATTATCCGTTGCAAGCCTTATAGAAACACGTCTGCCAAATCACAGTAAAATCTTACAAGGAGTGCAGGAGACACATCACCAGACGGTGGATGTACAGAGAGATATGACGGCAAAACACATCAACATGGTGAGTGGATAAAAATTGCTCTTTGATTATTTACCAAATGCTTTACATAGATGCCCACAACTCTTCAAAACAATGTCTAACAGTGGCTGCCGTACACAGCTTGAACATGGAAAGGCATTTAATTTGGGGCTGAATATCCTTCATGGAAAACTGAGAAAACAAAATTTCAGTTGTCCGCCATATTGTGTCCTGAACCGATGAGATTTTACCATAAGCAGCTTTACTATCATGTCTGTCACCAGTCATAAGTCAGTGCCCACTAAAATGTTTGACCACAAAGCCTGCAGCAGTAATACTGTATGTTCACAAAATAAAAAGAAATGACCTAATGCTTTATAACATGTGGAGTGGGTGATTAATAATCCACAGGATCTGTGATATCTTCTGATCTACTGAGCCACCTATCTACGGGTTGTATCAAATCATCTCTTGAATACAATAAACCAAAGGTGTTGAGTCTTCGGGTGATTAGCATTCTGAAATGCATTAAAACTACTGGCCATGACGAATCTTCCTGTCAAAAAGAAAACATTGGATTGAACACACCTTTTGACTATCGGACATTTGGATTATCATAGCATCACTTACTGAATGAGCCCAACCTGCATACTCGCCCCATAGCTCACGGAAGTAGTCTCCTGGAAAGAAGGTAAGGAAATGAGTAATATCATGGGTAAACTTGAAATTATAGACGAAACAGGTCACCAAGTTTTGATCACCCCCCGCATGGATTTGATCCTGGAACCCCCCACGATTGATGCTTAGTGCTCTGCAGGTGGGACTTAATCGCAATCCATAATTGGCACAGTATATATTTAGCTAGTAGTCACTGGCCTTGATGACAGTGGATGTCTTGCAAACAAAGGCCATAATTGGCACAGTATATATTTAGCTAGTAGTCACTGGCTTTGATTTCAGTAAAAATCTTGCAAACAACAAACTTGGCCATTTGAGATATAATCACTAAAATGCAATCATGTGGAGAAATTCTTGCTTACACTGGTTACCACTAACAGTCCCTAAGCCCCAGAAAACTTTTACCACCTCTATTCATCACGCCCTGTGTACTGATGTAGATCTGAGCTAATGAAATGGAAGGTAATAACTAGCACTACTTTCTTAACAATGGTGGTTCTTATTACACCCAAATTTGCACAGAGTTAAAGCCTGCAATATGGAGAGCACTCAGAGCAGTTTTAAGTTGGTACGTTGGTATGTAGTAGCCCTTGGCCTTGGAGGAGGTATTAAGTCTGCATAGTAGCTTAGAATTTTTGGATAGTTGAACATCATGTGTGTTGATGAGTGTGGTTCACACACAACAGGCCTTTGGGAATTGACATACAAATCAGTGAATGTAGTTTCCTTAGCCATAGGACTGACCCAGCTGACCTGACCCAGCTGACCTGACCCAGCTGACCTGACCCAGCTGACCTGACCCAGCTGACCTGACCCAGCTGACCTGACCCAGCTGACCTATGTAAGTAAACACAGCTTAACAAAAAGTTTATGGTCCTAGGTGAGAAGACGATTGTTTCATTAATCCCTGCGGCCAAGCAAGGGGGGGTATGTAATATATCAGGGAGCATGATAGAATCATCAAATAATGGCACAAACCATAATCAAGTTTGGGTGCATTAAGCTACGTGAGAAGTACTGAGCTTCTATGTTCAATTTTGTACTAAGGAGAAAACTTCTTAGACAAGTACTCTTTCATTTTCAAACACGTATTGCATTGCTGCAAATGTACAATAACCTTCATGTTTCTTAAATGAGAAAGTTGACAAAATAAAACAATAGTTTCCACCACATTGTGTTGTAAATTGATGAGTTATTACGACATTTATCATAACTAAGCACAGTCTTTAGTCCCAAGCAACACCATCTTTGAAAACTACAGTTTGGGTTGACGTTTAAGGGTCGAGCACTCCGCTTGCATTCTTTAAGATGATGACTCAGCATTCCTAATAACTCATGATAAGAGAATGGACAGAAAGCAGTTCATTGTCCTCTTCAACAGCAATATTTACCATTGCTGCATTGATTAGTGTGAAATTACAGACATCAGCTCGACCTAACTCCGCAGCGCAGTGGGACTCTAAATCCAAAAAATTCTCATGTTCAGTGTACTAGTACCTTTACTGTATCATTTATGACCCCAAACAAATTGCCCCTTTGCTCAATAATCTCGCCAAACATCGATAAGACCATATCCAGCCAAGGTATCCATATACAAAGTAGTTCCATGGAGTCCCCAGTAAGTCTTAGAAGCATGGTATATAACTGTCATGTGTTTTGTGATCCAGACCAATAGGGGGCACCAAGACTAGACAACAGTCGAGGAAGATCCTATCGGATGTTCCCCGCTGCTAGTGCCTGGAACAGCAACTGATCAGAACAAAAAAACAGTAGTAATGGATTAAAAAAGGCACACACCGATTTCCTTGTACACGGATGCTGTCAGCGTCTTATTCTGCTGCGTGCCAGATAGCCTGTAGTCCCTCTTGGCAATTTGCCAGACATGTGTGTCGACGGGTATCGCCCCTGGCTTGTCTAGTGACATCAGACATACACAGTCCGCTACCTGAAGTGACAAGACACGTGTCAATCTAGGAAGTAGTTCACAATCCATGACACGACAGTGGTTGAACCGACAGTAACACCGTGTTACAACAAAGAAACTAAACTCTTGATTCAGATCACTTCCTGCAACAAATTGGCCCCAATTTGTTGCTGCTTACTCAAATGAAAAATGATCTTTGACCCTGCAAAGCAGTGGCAGTATGTTGCTGCTCATTATACTGATCTTCAGGAACATAATGACATCTTGTGACAAGTCAAATTGTAGAATCCGACTCGTCTCAAGCAAATCCATAATTTGACAATGCAAGTACAACTGATGTGCACAAATTTTGGGATTGCCAACCATTTTGATCATGCAAGTTGTCGTAAGCTGCTCTTGAATTAGGGTGTGCAGGCATTTTGAGAAGTTTGAACCAATGCATGTTCACAGCAACATAGTACTTAGTAAATAACGGCAACCGCCGACATTCGCTCAGTGCGGCGTCCTTTGAACATGAATTAGCTACAAACACAAGCTAAACAAATTTAACACGCACTTTTTCTAACCAGTTGTATTTTTGTAAGCCCCATATTTCGGCTCCATAACACAAGGTTGGGTAAACACTTTTATCAAATATCTCAAAAGCCACATGTACTTGAAAAATGGTCAAGCTTCTTCGTAGCTTGTCGAGTGTAATGGCGACCTTCATGGCTTGGGCTGACAGGGTCTGAGTAGCCATAGTCCACAACAACTTTGACATGAACACAACACCAAGATATGTTGTTACTTGAAACCACTTCACGATCATTTAAATTGCACGCACGCACATTATCAAGGCAGTGAATACTTCCTTCATGTAAGACATCCATGAAAGAGTCCTCAATCATTTGAAATGAATAGTTTCAATTTTCACAAGTCAATCAAACAACGTTATGACAAAGCCTCCTCAAGTGTGAATGTTCATTGTAGCAAAGTTCACTGTTCAAAATCAACAGTTAATATTAGGAAATGTGCAATTTTGTGGCGGTTTAACAAGAGGAATAGGAAATTTTCCTCAAAGTTATGACTGTTAAAGCTCATAAACATACCTTAGCCCCGACACCACACAGTTTGATGAGTTCAGCGTGTGCTTCCTTATACGGCCTTTGACGCAGTGAGTGCAACCAGGCCTCACTGTGGTGATTCACGATATACAGTGCCGTCTGGTGGATGTATTTGGCTCTGTAGGGAAAGGAAATTACAATACTTAGCCACGCTTGCAAAAAAAATAATGGGGTGAAACTACACTGGCTGTGTGATACAATGAAACTACACTGGCTGTGTGATACAATGAAACTACACTGGCTGTGTGATACAATGAAACTACACTGGCTGCGTGATACAATGACACTCCTTATGAAAAATTTGGTCAAATGTTCTCACATAACTATTTCTCAAAAATAATCCAATCTGAGTCACCAAATACTAAAGTTGCGAAGTGTCTGAGAATATAAATCAATATCATGCTAGTCAGTCAATTATTTTAGGCTAGCTAAAACTCATTCAGCAGTTACCTTAAGTTTTAAGTCACTTTCATGAAAGCGTCGTATTCAATATCTGGCGTCAATATTAGAAAAGGTTTGGAATCATAGGCATTTGGGCCCAGGTACAAGACATTAAGCTCCTATGATGTATACATACCATAGACAGTGACATTAAGCCCCTACGATGTACACATACCATACACAGTGACATTAAGCCCCTATGATATACACATACCATACACAATGACATTAAGCCCCTACGATGTATACATACCATAAACAATGACATTAAGCCCCTACGATGTATACATACCATACACAATGACATTAAGCCCCTATGATGTATACATACCATACACAGTGACATTAAACCCCTACGATGTATACATACCATACACAATGAATTCTGCATTCACTATTTTGGTACAAGTCTAGCTGATCACTAGAGTCAACTTTACAAGCCTTTTTAAAAAGGTGGCGCATTCTGGTCAAATGGGATTTTAATGTTGTGTTGCAATTGAGTAAAACTATTTTTATGTTCCAGGGATATTTCCTTGTTTTTCTCAAACTACAATACAAAATATCCGGTAAGTCATTTCTACATTTCACCTTCAAAAATCAAGGTTAAGCACAAAAAGTGTTTTTAACAGTTTGCGGTTAAGTTTTGTCTTCAAGACAGTTGACTTTGGCTATTTCAGTGGGTTAGAATTGTTCTCCAGAATAGAAAATCAGTATTTAGGCGTCCAAATGGACACACTGACTCAAATTTAGACACCTTGGCTAAGATGCCCTCTTCAGCACTTGACATCCATTGAAATAAATATGCAAGTGAGTAAATATAATTGTCTCTTAACTTCCCTGGGAGCTTATTGGCAAGACTAGAATAAAAAAATGGTTTAGAAATGACGAAAGATACAAAAAACTTTATTGCAAAATCATGACCCCAAACTTCTAATAAACTGAATGGTGAAAACTGTTATGCTACAAAAACTGAACTAAACTGGGTAAAACCAGATGAAAAATTTGCTAGCAAAATTCTTACAAAATTTTTCCAATGTCTGATACATTACCTGTATCCAAACCCAAGCTGCCTCAACCTGTCCTCGACTCCATCTGCAGATAGGGCCTCAACTGTTGGAAATGCATGGAACACCTGCCCATCCTGATCAAGTAACCTCTCACCATAAGACTGGCAAAGTTTCTCGACCATACCGCTGATACGCGATATGTGATTGTTGGACGAGCATATGAATGAAAACAAGTTCTCTATGGGGTCTTGTCTGAGCATTCTGACACCCGTAAAGTCAGAGGCGACCGTTTTGAAGTGAGGGTCAACAGTGCTCCACTGACGGTACAATGAGTGAAGGCAGACATCTAGCTGAAAATAGTCTCGCAATATCGTCTCATAAACTGATGTGTTATCTAAAGCTTCACATTTCAATTCTTGTTTTGAGACTTTAACACCTGCGTCTGATGTCGGTAGCTTAAATTTGCTACGTCGTTTCCTATTGGATATTTTTGTGGGCACCTTGTCGGAAGCCGAGTCTTGCTGAAGTGTGCTCTCGCACAGTTCTGGAAGCATTTCTGGTTGAATAAGAGCTTGTTTTGCGATTACGTGATCACCAGTGACATCAGGTTCGAAGACTTGATAGAATATATGCGTGTCGTTTTGCTTAAGTTTCCAAAGTCTCCTTGCCAGAACACTGGTCCACACTCCAGGTGAAGCTTCCTTCCACCTGAAATAAAAAATAACATCTTCAAGGGGGAAACTGGAAACGCACAAAAGTTTGGTAAACTTTTGAGCATTTTTATCAATGTATTCCCTTTTTGAAAAAATAACACACATTTTAAATGTTATCCCACATACATAGGCATACTACAGCTATATCCTATCGAGAATTCATTTCATCTGAGAATGTCCCAACGAGACCGAAGGTCGAGTTGGGTCATTCCTAGATGAAATGAATTCGAGATAGGATATCGCAGTAGTATTCCTATGTATTTGGTACAACCTATTTATCCCATATATTTAGACTTATTTGCATCACTGTGCCAATACATAGTTGCCGTGTACTCCATTTTGTTGTTACCTGACGTCGTATGTATGCCAAGTACAGTACCCATTGGGAACACTGCCCAAGCCGGTTAAGCGTTCAGACAATCTATGAAAGCGTTGAATAACCAGTAAAGTTTTATTTCACAATAAATTGACTAAAATTTTCAGTTTGTGAAATATACAAGTTAAAGCACTGAACCATTCAATAATAGATCAAAAGTTATTAGGAAACTTAGAAACAATCGATCCGGGAATATAGAAATTAAAACATTCCCTGAACCGAGTTGTGCAGCAACGTGTCGTTTTAGCTTTGATGAATTTCTTACTTTTCTTGGTCTATTTTCGTGTCTTAGCTTATGGACTGTAAATAGTTATAGAAATTAACATTTCCCCGTGTCGATCACAGCATTGGAACATAACTGTGGAAACTGTGCCGACTGGCAGAACGTGATGTAAGGACTGTATCGCATCAAGCAGATTTTACGCTACCACCGGCAGCGATGGAGAGTACGTTGAACACTGCGAGCAGATGATTGTCTCAGTAAAGAACACATACTCGTTATTAGGTCTTATGGTATATGGATTGGCTCTACTTTCCCATATTTCATAGTTCACAAAGTGACATATACAACATCCATATTGTCACATATACTGGGGAGCCCAATGTTCGTCCGCCTAAGCATAAAACCGACTTGCTGTTGTACTCACCGAATTATTCCACTTCAAAGTTATGATCTGAATAGGATTCGATTTAACTCTCACAGATATACCGCATTCATCGATTCGGAAGTTTTCTTTAATTTGTGCCGAGTTATTTCAAATGTGCACTGCCTTCGGCAGCCATTTTATT
>NMRA01000556.1:25073-181926 GCA_002633005.1 Phoronis australis
TGGCAGAACGTGATGTAAGGACTGTATCGCATCAAGCAGATTTTACGCTACCACCGGCAGCGATGGAGAGTACGTTGAACACTGCGAGCAGATGATTGTCTCAGTAAAGAACACATACTCGTTATTAGGTCTTATGGTATATGGATTGGCTCTACTTTCCCATATTTCATAGTTCACAAAGTGACATATACAACATCCATATTGTCACATATATGACTTGGGATTGAAATACGGGAAAAAGTGGAGTAAACTGGTTCTTCTTGAAAATGGCTGCCGGGAACTATTTTTCACTGAGTAAGGTCAATGTCCGTTATTCAGTGTAAAGTGGTTACCCGTAGCCATTTTGAAGAGGGACCCATTTACTCAACTTTTGCTGTAAAATGATTAACTGGAAGAGTTTTGTTAAACAGTTGTGGGAAAATGAGGAGACTGGAACCTGCAGTGGCAGTCGCACTGCCAGGTATGATTCTCCGATACATATTACTCCCAGTTTGCAGCACAGGCGTCCTCAGCTTCTGATCGTCCCCAATATACTGGTGTTATATGTAGTAAGTGTCCTGGGGACGCGATCAGAAGCTGAGGACGCCTGTGGTTTGCAGACGGTTACGTGTCTATGGAACACTAAAACACGATCAGAAATAACCTAAACGATTGTCCACAGGATAACAATATGTCAAGCCGTAGTTCAGATATGGGGCATTCTAGACGCCTCCAAGTCTTCATTATGAAAAAAATACAGTAATTCGACTAGTGTTCACGGTGTTTACGCTACGCTACAAGGGCGCAGACATCTTGAAACGTGACGTCACGTCACGTTCTTTCTCGCCGACCTGCGTTACTAATGACGATCACAAACATCATGGCGACCTAGTGCAGTTCGGAGGTGGAAGGTGGGTTGTGAGGAATTTTGTTGTGTTGCTCTGACCTAATATTTTAAGCCCTAGTTTTTTGTTCATAGTACAATTCCAAAGATTCCCAATGGTACGGATATCAAATAAATTTCTGTACGAAGTCAAATTGGACGGGCACTTGCTACAACCATCTTTAGTGAAGTTGGACAGTGACCACGTCTCTATCCTAGGCACTATACTGCGTAGCTGAATAGAGACGGTGTAGCTCCTATACTAGCTTCATACATCCGAAGCTTCTCAACGAGTAATGCCTTAAACTGACTAAAACAACAAATTCACATTGTTGGAAGTACCTTTTGTGAATAGAGGGACACCTTAGGAGGGCGTTGATGTATTATTTTAATTCCTTCCAAATCGAAGAAATACACACCCGTGACCTAAACTCTAAAGTCGTGAATGTAAGCATAATACGCAGCTGATTGTCATACTACCCAATATCCGTTAGCAACTGCTCATGTGATGTCATGGACATATATCAGCCTTCATAAATATACATGTTTTGAAAATCTTAATCCTTGTTTGTCCCTGTAAGCATGTGCAGAGTTTTGAAACAGTCGCTGATATCGCCAGCCATTTTGAATGAGGCCTTAAAGTCGTGACCGTTTTGTTTAGACGGAAATGCGCGAAGTAAGGCCACACAGGTCAACTACAGTGCTTACAGTTACTCTAGCCGACATAAAAATGCATTGCATTGTTTATTAATTCAGTTTCAATTGAAATAATGTTTTGCACCCAACTTTGATGTGCACAGATTTTTTAAATGAGGCTGTTCACGTAAAACGCTAAGAACCCAGCATCAAGTATCTCTCTGTATTTTATTGCTTTGGCCTTAAAAAACTTGATCGACCCTGGGACATTTTGATACATTGTTCAAGCTACCCATGGAGCGCGTGTTTGAGTAAACCTGAACGATGAATACCTTCGAAAATATATCCCAAAAATGTACAAAAAAGTAGATTAGTGAAATATGCTTTTTTAAGATACATTTGAAAAAAAGAAGCCACTCACTCACTGTTTGTTATCATATTGTGAACACCAACACGTCCGGGTATGCGTTTGACATTCGTAAGCAGACGAACGCTGGAAACTTCAATGCCGCGCAGAAGAGGAATAAGATCGTTCACGACTTAAGGGCACTCACGACTTTTGGACCTCTGACGGTACTTCTGTTATCAAACTTTTTATTCGAGCTGTCCCTTATTCAATTCCTGAAATTGGAAACTTGCCATTTTTATCACAGTGCACAGGTGGTATGATGTCATATCCCCTGGCATGTGAGGCGTTTTTCAAGTCTGTTTAACAATTTTATTTCAGTGTGGTTACTTCATGGGTCATACACAATTGAGTGATGTTTGTGAATCATCTGTTGAAGAGATGTATATATCAAGGGTGTGGCTTATTCAAAATTTGTGGGTATTGAAGTGAGTCACTGTTTGTCCTCATGGCGGTGTGCCTGTGTCTGATTTTTTTTTGAGGTATCCCACGTGTCTACACTACAAGACAAAATTATTCCTGAAGACAAAATATTGTATTCCCGTCATGACGCCTAAATCTATTAACAACAAAAATGACTGATAAGAACCTTAAAACAGCAACACACTTGCCTCACAATGGCTAATGGCTGTCTTATTGACTGTCCTCATACTCAGTTGTGAGAGAAGCCTATTGTAATCGGGACGCTTGGGGGTGTCTCGTTATTGAACCCAGACAGGACTTGTGATCTATTTCATTGTTAAAATGGACGTACTTTAAATCAAAGGAAACAATCGCCAAGTTGTAGTATATAGTATGTAGCTTTTATTACTAAATCAAACAGTACAGGGCTGGTACGTTTACTCACAAGCAATCTTGAGTTGCGTTGTCGGACATTGTCGGTCTTTGTTCTGGAATAAGTGCGGTGGGCGTGCGTTTGTGATTGATGCGTCTTGTTAGACAATTAAGCCTCAGCACTTCGCGGGGAGAACTTATACGAGAACGATCACTTGGTTTTGGAGTAAATAGGGATGAATTTGGATATATAGCCGAAAGCTCAAGGGGATAAACCTTAGTGGCTTTCGCATTCATAACTGCGAGCTCCGCTTCGGTTGAATTTGGTAGAGCCGAAATGTCGCGTCTGTACGACGCTAGGAAAAGTGACCGAACTCCTGAAACCACTAGGTGGCCCATTATTTATAGAGGGTGTCACATGACAAACTGGGCTAATGACAAGTCACCAGGTTAAAGTTCTTGGACTTGATGGTTCCTGACCAAATGAGGTATGATCAAATCATACAAACGCACTAGTACCGACGATAACCAACAGGTGTCATGCAAATACAGAGACAGAGATGAGATTATTCTTGCTACACTACTTTGTCAATGAATTCAACTACCACCTAGCAGTCATGTCAGGAACTCCTAGTCATTTTGTCAAAATGCTTTTGGTTAATTGTACTGCAGGTTTTAATGATTGACTCTTTCATTATAGAATGTGACGGCAGTGTTAGAGAATCGAGTCTCGCCTATCATGACTGCACCGCCAGACTGGGCCAAGTTTGGTCTTAATCAGGAGTCGCCTAGGTTTAATATTATTACACCAAGGGAAAAGTACTACCGTATGAGGGAGACAGAAGCTATAAAGCAAGCCCAGGACCATGGATATTTTACAACAGCCAGTAAAGAATACATCTTGGATAAATATGGGGCAGAAAGTAACAAGAGAAAGATCAGCCGCATAAAGCTAGTGAAGTTTCCAACTTGTCATTTAAAAGTTATTGGAGACATAAGTCTATGTAACCGGCTCAGAATTTGTATACTACACAATAATTATATTGTGAAGTTTGATGCATTGAAAGCTTGTCGAGAGTTGGTGAAATTAGACTTACACAGTAACTTGGTAAGTTCATTTTGTATTGAAAATCGGTTATTAAATAGCGAAAAAAGTGAAAGTAAAAATGTCGAACTTCAAACTGGTCTGCTGGGGTTCTTAAAAATAATTGCTGAATATCTTGGAAAATTTTCATGACGAAGCATTTGGTTATGTAATCATTTATTACATAGTATGGAATTAGATACTAGCTTTTTATAGAATTCAAAAACGTGTTGGAACATGAAAATGCATTCCATACCAATTGTCCTTTATGTCTTTATTTGCATGGATTGCTGCCTTGAGTGGGTCAAATGCAGGACTGTGTATAGTCAAGCAGAGTCATTACAGAATCATAAAATGCCAGGGAAACCTTTCATCTTGGTGGCATAACGTGATAAATATTAAGCACTTTTACATACAGTGGAGGCCATGCTAGTGTTTGGAGATGAATTTCACAAAGTTTCACTTTTGTGCTACTTATGTATTAAACAAAAAAAGAAAAACAAATTGACTGTAACACGGCTCTGTGGTTTCAATTTCAGATCAGTTCAATACCTGGTGCTGATTTCTGGGCTAATCTGCCGCACCTGATGATTCTCCATCTCCATGACAACCCTATTGGACACATCAGTAACCTTCATGACCTTGCCATTTGTCGCAATCTGGCGGTGAGTGTGAGGATGATAAAGAATTTTTTATGAATTTGATATTAGGTTCAGCCACTGAAAGGTCTCTGTTTAATGCTTGGTCTTAAATTGTCAAATACTTTTGACTTTCTTGCATTATATTTCATGGTTGTGTAAAAATTAAAAACCAGGATAACTGTTAAATGCAGGTCTTTGCCAACTCTATAAATACTGTTTGCAAAATCAGAGGTGATACTGCTTTTAACCCAGGCAAGTCGTATAGTAGTCATACATTTATGTCATTAATAATGACTAATGATTAAAATGTAACTTGCATGCGGGTTAAAAATGGTATCCTCTCATTTTACACTCAGTCACTTGATTGCTAACTATTACTCATTGCAATAATGTTTACCTGGCTGTCTATTGCACCTGTCATTATGGTATGAGTGACTATGGAAGAGACTCATGTAGCATTGGTGACTACATTTCCTCTGTAGATCTTGACCATGTACGACACGCCAGTTAGTCTGAAGAAGAACTACCGCCACCATGTGGTGAACACTGTGTGGTCACTGAAGGCGTTCGACCACCACATGATCTCAGACGAGGAGATCATAGAGGACGCTGCCTTCCGTCACGGTCCCTACGCCACTCTATCCCCCAAGATGTACATTGACCTTTGCCCTTCGTCTGATAGTCCGGTAATTGTTTGTAGTTATTATTTCCATTAATTGCTTTAATTTACAACATTGTTTAGCAGTATGATAAATGACAGTTGTTTACTTCCTTGAAAGAATGTTGAAAAATTAGAAGAAAAACTAACTTCTTGACAATCAGATTGTCAGATATTGTCACCATAATGAAGGCAAAGTAATTGAAGATGACAAATGGACAGACAGTGATCATTAGAACAAAAAGGGAACAGTACTCAGCTAGCATTGTAAGACAGTTCAGTGCTGACATTAAAATTCCACTTTGCTGTAGTCATATGTGTGCTGTAGTCAGATGTGTGCTGTAGTCAGGGGTGTGCTGTAGTGAGAAAATAAATATGAGCTATATTCAGGCGTTTAAAACATCAACTTTGTTGGACAGATGTGCTTTGTTGTTCCAAAACAGCGTCATTGCACTTTTGTCCTTTGTTTGAATAGACATGGGGATTACGATACATGTACGTCGCCTATAATTCTTTGGCAGCTGAAACTAAGCCACCATGACGAGCCACATTGTGGGCTTGGTCTGAAACAGTAATGACTAAAGGCAGGGGGTCTCAACTTTAGAACTCAGTTCTATGTAATCTGAGTAAGGAACGAGATGAGACAGAATTACCTTACCTTAAATTACCTTCTGTGAGTCGGTTCACAGAAGATGTTGGGCACAAATCCTCTCCTCATAGGTGCACCCACTGAGGACAAGCAGAAGAGCATTGGGGGTGATGTTTCCCATAGTGAGCTTATTGTGGAGTCTTCTCAGGGGACTGGCCAAAGGAAACCTTATGTCACAAATGGTGAAGGCTCTCGCTATATTCGCCCAGCTGTTCTGTTGTGCGGAGCATGATGAAACAGAAAGTGGTATAAATCAAACTTTGCTTTTTGACAGATTTCTCGGATTTTATTGCTCCCTTCAACTCTAATTGCACCTAATTTATGTTGCATTTCTTGCACAGAACTCGACATACCAAGAAGAAATACAAGTGATCAAGGAACTGTTGAGTAAGCTATCCAAGATCATGGCCCATTTCTCACCTGTGCTCATTGTACAAAGATACCTGCGTGGCTGGCTAACACGCAGACGGTACCGGCTCATCATGGAAACACGCATTTGGTTAGTACTAAAGAATCTGGCTTGAGTTTTCGACAGTGATAGCTTTCTTAAGTTCATCAAAAATGTATCAGTAGAAGTCCTGTGTAGTTCTTTCAAGTCTCTTGTACTGGGCAGGTGAAACATTCAGGACCAGCCTCTGGCTCGTCGTGTTTTCTCAAGTCTTTTTAATTCTGCTGCATCGATGTTAATTTTCAATCATTTTTCATAAGAAAATCTCCTGCACATTATTTCTTGGGTTATTTGCAACTCTGTGGAACCTTGCTTTGGGTCCTTGAATACATCAAAATACATTTGGCTTTCACGTTCTAGTCCCGAAAATGCCATAAGTGTCTGGTGGCTTCTCCTAGTGGACGTCCTATAAAGTATAAACAGCATATAAATTATAAATGCTAAGCTGTAGTTTTTGGAGCATGTATCATATGCAAAGCATTGGAAGGTTGTTATAAAAACTAAGACAAACCCGTTTTCTTCATTTTTGGGAGTGGTATGGACGATCTCCCTGGTAGGGCCCCATATTTTGGCAAGAGAATTCCCGAGTCTCCATAATTGTACTTGGAAGCCTTGAGAGCTCTACACGTCTTCATTTTGTTTCCTATGCTGGGATTTGGTTACAAAATGCAGATCAATTGGTTGACATATAGCACCATCTATTGTGTACTGCTAACATTATTTCACTAAAAATGTCTTAAATTCACCTTGCACCAAAACTTATGTCTTATTGTAAGTCTCTGTTTGGACTATGGGTAAAAACATTGTAAAGTTATGACACTTAGTAAGGGCTGTTCCAGCAAAATCTGTATGGGAGGGGGGGGGAAGGCACTTTTATTTCGTACCCACCGCCCATATTTTTCATTTATTTCTCCAACCCATGACCCATAATTTTTTAATTATTTTTAATAGGTTAAAATATAAAACCCAACACTTGCAAACAAATTGCCTCCAGGAGGACCTGTTAAGAACTTAGATGATTGACAGACAAGAACTAGTTGTCTTGTCCAACATTGTCAAAAATTAAAGTAGCCTGTGAACAATACTTTTGGCAGCCACCAGGTGTCTCTGTTCACCATGTGTCTATAATTTCAATGAACATTTTTGCAATTATAAGGATCTATGAATCTCAAACTGNAAGTGAAACAGGCCCCTGTTTAGACTAATTACATTTTTCTTGCTGGTGTCAAACCTTTGGAAGGCTTACAAACCGAACACTGTGATTTTTTGGTAAGCGCATTTTATTGTACCTCACAGAGAATAACATTCGATTGACTTTTAGTTGGACTATTATTAATGTTTAAAATGCTGCTGAGCTAAGAGAAATATTTCTGTTTGTGGCGCTAATCTACTGTCTCATTAGTTTGCCTTAATGGTGCTATGTTAGATTATTGCGAATGTCTTTATAACTTAATAGGGCTGCGGTCACTGTTCAACGATGGATACGCAACCTTAAGGGATGGAAGCTTCCAGCAGCCAAGAGAGTAGACCAGCAGTCAGTTAATGGCACCCCTGTGGCCTCGCCCTCACCCACGTCAAGAAGTCGGCCAAATATCGACGCCTATAAAGTGGACTATGACAACTACATGCAGAACAGAAGACCAGGTTCTACAACATCTGTGGTGAGCTGTTCCGTGCTTTTGCAAACACCAGGTTCCTAGAAAAACTGACTAAGTCAGGCTATGGTCTAAATCAAAACTGGGGGCATGGTTTTAATATTGATGTAGGTATTGGCCACTAGATGGTGGTGATGATGGTGATACAACCATGTTTTCTGAATTCGTGCTCTGTTTAGCTGTGTTCAAAACTACTATGAACCTATTGCCTGCCTGTCACAGGTGATAAATAATGAATGAATTATACAATGGATACAACAGAATGTATAGCATCACAGAGAAACTGGTGTATACAATATGCAATATATGCATTTGCTTCAAGTCAAAGGAGGACAGAAAATGTACATTAAATTTTCAATGAAATAACATTTGATGCATTGATGTTTGAAGACTCAGGCGCCATTTACATCAATTTCTACTTTGGTGGCTTTTGAGAATCAAATAGAAACCTTTTGTTATCACATCATCAAATTAAGTTGTATTCGACTAAGTTGAAGAACTTTTAATTAGAAAAAGTCTTAAAATTCATTAGGAAACAACATTCTCTAAGTTTTGATTTTGGCTTCATATGTTTATCTTGTATTTTCCAGTCAATGTCTTCAAAGGGAGGTAGTGCTAAAAAGAAGCGGAGGAACATCACTATCAACCTCAGCAAATTGGAGCAAGGCCCATTCTCTAGCCGGGCTGAGGATCGAGCTACACCTCATGATAGCGCCCGCGATGTTGTTCGCAAGCCAACACTCAGGAAGACGGGACTAATGAGTAAGGAAGAAAAGAGAAAGAGGCACAATGCAATGAGCTTGTTTAAGGTCGAAGAGGACGAGATGCCAAAGAAGATAAAAATTAAAGATGTTCGGCAGTTTTTCGGTCCTGTTGCGGATCGTTTTCCATCACCGGAACCAGTTATGTCTTCCGTTCTAGCTGAAGAGGGAGCTGGGGAGACGCCTTTTCGTTTGCGTGGCTTCAAAAAGACAATTTACATGGACTACTGTCCCATAGCCGATGTGATGAGAGCAAATATGGACGTTGGGAAGGATATGAGGGAATTTGAAAGTTATTACCACTCAAGGAAGTTACGAGAGCCGAAAAAGCAAGCTAAGAGGCATAACTTCACAACGAATGAGCAGAGGATGTTTAACAGAGTTCAAGGAACTATGGGATTGTCATGTTTAACCGCTGTTGGACAAGCGTACCGGGACAGGAAACGAGCAGAAAAGATGGCTTCCAAAATGGAGCACATTTTGAACATGCGGGAATCTCGGGAAGAAGCGAAAGAGAGAGTCAAGTTGTATCATGAAGAAAAACGTCAGCTTACTCTTAAACAGCGGGAAAGAGACTCGAAGAAAGCTGTTGAAGTGCTGGAGCGTAGGGAACTGCAGCAGATTGGTTACTTGGAGAAGGTACAAGAGAACAGGGCTAAAACAGGTGAAAAGAGAAAGCTGTTCACGGCAGACAAGTCGTTTGCTTCTGATTTCAATGCACAGCAGACGTCGATCTCGCTGGCACTGCAGAAGCATGACCGTCTGTCGAAACGTGAAGATACACTGCACAACAAGTACGACCTTGTCGAGGACATCCGAGAGTCTGAACGGCAGCAGCAGGAGCTGGTGAAGACATATCTAGAACACAGGAAGTTGATGCGGCAGTCAGAGAATGAGATGGCGAGAGCGGCATTGGACACTAGGCTCCTTCAGGAGGCCAATGAGAGAATCATGCAAGCGCGGCAAAGGGTGGCCAAGTTGAAGGCGAAGCAGAAACAGGTACAAGCCTTTTATCCATTGCCTCTGGCACCGGATGGAACCCCGCCCATGGCAGACACTGGAGCAGGGAGAATTCAGGCTCTGGGTAAAACTTCATAGTCGACATAAGGTCAAGCATTCAGTTCACATCATGGCTTTCAACTTGACAGTTTTCAACAATCAATAAGAACATTTGTAAGGTTGTCAGCATTGTACCTTGTTGAAGTGTACTCAGAACCGTAATGGTGGTTTACAAAGTTTTCATCTGATTGGACAAGTCGTCGATTATCTGTTGTGTGTTTGACCAATGGCGTTGTTACGATGTGCCAACAGGTAACACTATAGTTTACACATGGCTTGACCCACGACTATCAATAAATGCTTCCTCTGTTGTCATAGATTATGGTTTGGGACATTTGTATATATGAAGCGACTTGTATTTCCACTCTGATTTTATGGAATTCTTAACTTATGCAATATGTTGCAGAACTGCTCAGGACCAACAACTTTCAACTTCTATCTTACTGATGAGGGGGACCACGCCACTTTTAACTATTATCGTACTGACGAGGGGGACCACACCACTTTTAACTACTATCTTACTGACGAGTGGACCATGTCACTTTTAATTACTACCTTACTGACAAGGGGGTCCACACCACTTTTCTACTAAGTTCATAACTTATTCCGGAATACAACAAGCGATGCATTTGATNCTGTTGTGTGTTTGACCAATGGCATTGTTACGATGTGCCAACAGGTAACACTATAGTTTACACATGGCTTGACCCACGACTATCAATGAATGCTTCCTCTGTTGTCATAGATTATGGTTTGGGACATTTGTATATATGAAGTGACTTGTATTTCCACTCTGATTTTATGGAATTCTTAACTTATGCAATATGTTGCAGAACTGCTCAGGACCAACAACTTTCAACTTCTATCTTACTGACGAGGGGGACCATGCCACTTTTAACTATTATCGTACTGACGAGGGGGACCACACCACTTTTAACTACTATCTTACTGACGAGTGGACCATGTCACTTTTAATTACTACCTTACTGACAAGGGGGTCCACACCACTTTTCTACTAAGTTCATAACTTATTCCGGAATACAACAAGCGATGCATTTGATTAAGGCAAACTGTCCCTCTATCACTCCCTAACTGATTGTACAAACTACAAGTGACAGTATGTTTCATAGATCACATGTGATCAGGTACAGTTTTGCCATAATCACAAATCCTTATTCTACTTATTCTACAGGAAAAGAACTTATGGCGAAGCACAACTTAAAAGTTATTAAACTGTCTGGTGTGTGGATAATCCTTTGTGGTGATCTCACGACTATTTTCACATTTACCAATGGTTATTTTCTATTGGTTCTGCAATGCCACACTGTATGGCTAAACCTGGGGTTGTGGTACACTTAGACTATTTCCATTCAATACTTTGTTTCAAAAGAGTTCTTATACAGTGTATAATATAGTTGTTTGAAATGTGGATGAAGGTTACACTTAAATTATGGGCGCTTGAGTATTGTCGACTTAGTCAACATCGAGGTGTTTTTTTGTTAACATTTGCAGATTTTTGTTAAGAATTGCACCCATTTGTTGTACTATTTCTAGTGCCTTTTTTGAAAATATTTTGTAATGTACAGTTTTGTGTAGTGTGTTGCTTTGTTGTAGTCTTGTTAATGGTGGTTCTCATTCCTACCTAAGTTACTCAAAAGACATTTAATTTTTACCATGACTCCAAGATTTTTAACTAAAGCTTAAAAATCAAACCTGAATCTTCCAGCTGTCAGATGCATAGCATTCATTCATATGAAGAATTTTTAAGGTACTTTGTTCTCATTCCGTTTCAAACTTGGGTTGCAATGAAATAGCGTTTTCATCGTACTTTGGTCAGAGCTGAGTGTTGTGTTATTGTGCCTGGCACCGATTTGTTTATTTGTGAAGAGGTTCGCACAGTGCTGCAGTTAGTCGCGATATTGACAGAGAGCCTGGAAAAACTCTTTGTCAAGATTTGGTCAAAATTTTGGCAGAATCGAAAAGAACTGGATATTTATTCACAGCTTTGTAGTTCCACATTTTTCAAACTTTTAGGTAAACTTTTATTTTTAAACTTTCAGTACCACGCCTAGTTCCTCTTGTTAAGAAATTGTGTTTATGAACTAAACCCAAACTAATTTTTCTTCCTCTTCCTACTATGAAAGTTGCTGCTCAAGTCTCGTCTTTCCATTTTTAACCGACTGGTGTGGGTGTAACACAACACAAAGGTGAATCAGGTTGCAGGAACAGGTCAAGTGTTCGGCACCCTCGAGACACCACTGCTTCACAGTGAGCCTGGATGCACACAATGTCTCATCTATAATTGCGATTGATTGACCAGTGGATTTAAGGGTCTGGCCTGTACTGTGTTTTGGTCACAGCATTTGATCTTTAACTTGGCTCCAAAATGCAGCTGTTAGATGTAGAAATCAAACACTAGTCTGGTCACTTGTTGTTTCTCAACCCTAGTTGCCTCTGTTGTTTCAGTGTCTTGTTCAATAAAGTGTTTATTTTTGTACACAAAATTTGCCTTTCTTTAGTTATTGTAGTTTTAGGCGTGACCAAGATTCAGGTATGCGAGTGCACACTTTAAGGGGAAATGGCATTGATCACAAAAGTGTCCCAGTCAATTCTGTTGTGAAAGTCTCCATTTTACTACATTTCAAAGGCTGACTTGACAACAGGGAAACATCTAGAGGGCTGCCAAATAGACGCCCTAGCTCAAATCTAGACAACCTAGCTCAAATCTAGACAACCTAGCCCAAATCTAGACATCCTACCCCAAATCTAGACACCCTAGCCCAAATCTAGACACCCTGACTAGGACTTTCTCTTCAGCATTTTATGCCCTATTCAACAATGCAAACCTAAAGAAGAGTAAGCATTATGAAAACATTGGCGTATCTTATAACACTAGAACGGGGAATTCACTGGCCTGTCCAGAATAAAAAGTTGTCTGTGAAATGCCATGCATTTTATTGCAGACCTACGAGTCCACAGTAACATACCACACTATAACCACAGTACAACCACAGTATAACCACAGTATAACCACACTTGACTTGAGCCAATGTAAATGCAGCCATGCATCACTGATAATGGGTGCTCTGAGAAATTGGCGAACCCATTTTGGACACTCTCTTGTTGAAATAACGTATGAACACCTCAACGCAAATAATGTTTTCATTTGTTTAATGATGTTTACAATATTTTAGAAGTTGTGTTGATCCAACAGAAATCACCAGTTTGCAACGTGGAGTGAAACTTGAGGTCAGGGCTGTAGTCGAGGGGAGGGGAGGGTTGTAGTAAAAAGGGAAGTGCTCCCGGGGTAAATTCCAGTTACCATGTTATTGTGGTAAAAAAGTACACCTCGTGTACTACTTCAATTTTAGCGAAACCAAGGATTTTTACACGTTTGACTTGGCAGCTTGAGAATAGATAATTTTATGTCTGTTGAATCTAGGAATGTGTTTCCTGGAAGATGACTTAAGTCGGGCATTTGGATTTCTGCTACATCCATTGATTTTGAAAAATATGTAAATATGAACAAAAGTGAAGACTGAGAATAATATACACATTACTGCTAGTTACTGATCAGAGATAATTTCCATAAAAATAATTATTTTAATGTTGCGTTGATAATTACTTGACTAAACCTTTATTCAGCTACACTGAAGTGGGAACATCAGATCAAATTTGTGCCTTAAATCAAATATTTTCAAAAATAGGGTCCCTTGTTTCTGCTCAATGACTGTCTCTTGGCGTACAGCTATTGGAGGGCCGAGTCCCAGAGCATTGACAAGTATTTATGCCAACCTCATGACTGCCTGTCAGTGTTGAATATCTCTTCCATGTCTTTCCTTTTTTCTTTTCCTTTGAGAATGGCTTCTTTAAACAGCCTACAGTACAGCTGAACTGCGCACGCTGTGTCGTCATTCCCTGGCACTGGATACGTGATTAGCGACGGATCACTATTAGTGTCAACTATTCCCACCGTGGGTATGAGCATCTTGGCCGAATCACGTACTGCCACGTGTTGTTCAAATACACTGTTCAGGGTCGAAAGGAAGATGCACAAATCGGGTAACCGCGTCACTGCACCAAACTGAATGGCAGCGTTAGTGAAAACGCCCCCTCGCCAATAGCGACAGTGAGCGTACTCACCACAGTCTCGGGCAGTCTGTTCAACTAGAGGCATCATGTGGTGGCTGCGACTAATGAAAAGCACAATACCGTTGCGGTATGCAACATGTGCGGTGAAATTTAATGCATTTTGTAACATCGGCAGAGTCTGATCGAGATCGACGATGTCGATGCCTAAACGATTGCCGAAAATAAATGGCTTCATTCGCTCGTTGCGGACACCATGTTTATGACCAAAATGGACGCGAGCATTGAACAGTTCTTCCTTGGTGACCAGTTGGTGTACATCAAAAAAGTCAACGTGCTTCAGCGATTCTGCTTCAAGCCAGCTGTCAATGTCTGAAAGTAAAAAAGATAAAGTTTTTAAAGAATGGAAGACACCCGTCCAATCAGCACACACAAAAGCTGATGTGCAATCTATTTAAATTACAAAAAAATCTAGATTTTAACAGTAAAAGTATACTATATTCTCTACAAGTAGGAAGTGTGTAGAATTTTTTGCTTTTTACCAATCTTCCATTAGGTGGGTCATGTGATCATATCTTTTAAAACTAAAACGAGGAAAAAGAAAGGTACATTAATAGGGAAACAATGATACTAATCAAATTTTATTTGACATAAATGTTCAAGAAGAGATGTGAAAAACACTCAAGTTAGAGCTTTTTAAAATATAAGTTCGTTTTATTTTTCATGAAAATGATAAATACACAAAATGTACTGAGGTATGTTTTGTATTTATCCTACACACTTCCAATTCCTCTTAAGTTTCTTTCATTTTTTTGGCAGATTTTTAAAATATTTTACCCACGTGACATCTTATACGTATGTAGGCTACTTTCGCCTTAGGTTACAAGTTTTCTCTAGTAAATGAAACAGTTTTAAATGTACAAATTTACTACTTGAAAAAGAAAAAGATGAAAACAATGGGAATTGTGCATTGAACTTTTAACATTTCCTCAAAAAAAGTTAAACAACAACAACATTTGATATCGTAGTTACCGAGGAATTGGTGCCTGAGTTGCAGATAATATAATATTTAGCAATTGAAAACTGAGACAGAAGTGTCATATAATTAACAGTTTTTTCCAGATGTTACGTTTGGGATCTGATTGCATGTTAAGTGGTACTACCATAATGGTGCAATTACATTTATTTACTTATAACTATTTAGGGAAAGTTTGACAATTGAACCATAAAACCATATCGACAATAACCTACTTTTTGATTTTTCCATGTCAGAGGTCACTGTTGAAGTAGTCTGGGAGGGGAATACAGAAAGCAATATCACATGGTCATATTGCACTTGACTGATTCAATGTACGTGAGACAACCCCTCACACAAATGTGGAAGTTTGATAACACCCAAACAGCTTTTTGGAGAACAATTAAAGCCTATCTGCCATTTCTGAAGTTGTGAAGTTAGATGAAACAGGTCATTTTTCTATGGTCCTTCATGACCTAAACTTATTTCAAGTTCATCATGTGTTTGCTGAATACATCAAGCTGCTATCAAAGTGAAATCTTCTCTTACATCATATCTTAACAGGAAAGCCCATTAGGAACTGTTTTGCATGTCTAACACTGGCAAATTGAACATTTTCTCAAAGCAATGTTTCCCTTTATTTGAACTGTCTTTATTAATGAACGTAGATCCCACGTCCACGGGAACACTTCTTTCTTCAAGAAAGGACTTCGAAACACATTTCTTTAAATACAAACGGACGTTGTCTTAGCACTGCCTCACTTTCAAATGTGTGATATGAGTTGCTCAGGTTCTAATTCACAAGTCTCTACTAGACTGTCTCTACTAGACTGTCTCTACTAGACTGTCTCTACTAGACTGTCTCTACTAGACTGTCTCTACTAGACTGTCTCTACTAGACTGTCTCTACTAGACTGTCTCTACTAGACTGTCTCTACTAGACTTCAGTGTCCAGCTCGACCATTGTTCATGTAAAGTGCACCGCAATGCAAGTAATGGGAGGTGCTTTTTATAAACCATGGATCACCATGTTCCCAAATTCCAAAGGATCGCTCACTCGCTCAGTGTAATACTTTTTCTACAATTTGCGATGTGAGCTGTCAAAAATTAAAGAATTGTGATGATAAAAAACAATTCCTAAAATCTAGGTTCACAAGCCTCCAACTGTTACTTTTTAAAAATATTCACAGACTATACACAAGGCATAACAAAATGTCTTGAACACCAGAAACCACTTTCTAGACAGCAGAGATGATGTCTAGTAGTAAACATGCCAAGGCCAGAATCACATGGTAGCGCACTAAGCTCTCTAGTCTTACAAAGATTGAAAGGGTCAGCATTACGTCACATGACTATTGAGTCATACCGTACCATGACTCCGACAGTTACTGGAAGATACTGGTCATTTACTGCTGCTGGTTTATTAAGCACTAAATAAATAGGCCTCACATAATCAAAGATTGATCATTATGTTGATTTAAATGGATGCAACTTTTCTGTGAAACCTAATCCCATTACTTTATCAGACTTGGGTACGCTAGAATAACATTTAATATGAGCATAGACCAGTTTTGGAAGTTATTTCTAATCCAGTTTAAACGAGTGTTCCCAAAATTTCACCAGTAACTATCACGACATTGCTGATTAAGACAATGCATTTTGCCACTAAGCTTGCCATCAACATTGTGTGTACTAGCATTAAAATGGCCACCACTACAAATTAGTAATGGGACGGAGGGTATGTTGAATGAAGGCTATGAGGGACCCCATAAAAATGTTGAATTTTGGCCAAATTTGCAACATGTCATATCTCAGAAACGGCCGACTGTATTCATATGTAACTTTCAGATACCTTGCTTTATGCGCTGTTATCCAAAAAACTGTCAGGGATTGTCTTTAAAATGTTCCACTTTTGCATGAGGAGCTATCAAAAATACATCGGAAATGAAATGATAATTTAGAAAACTACAGTGTTTTTGACATTTTAATTTGAAACTTATATCATACAAAATTTGGTCATTTATTCATACCGTTGTTTTGCTATGAATGTGTCTTTCATTCTTGCTAATTTTTTCTAAAAGGCAAGGTCATGTGTTTGATATGAAGCCAAAAGTCAAATTCTGCAAAATCTCCACTTTCAGAAAACGTATACTTCTGCTCAGTTAAATTCTATAGTTTTGTAGATCTTTACCTACATGTGCAGACTTATCAGTAAAGTCCTTACCAGAGAAACCAAACAAACACACAGTTTCCACTTAGCATATCAAACATTTCACACGTTTGTTATGACTGCCTAGCTTTATGTAATGCCAGATTCCATCCCGCATTCAACAACATGATGAAAAATTGTTTGAAGCTGTTGAAAAATTTTGATCATACCATGATTTTAGTTGGTTGGACACCATATTTACAGGTTATAGTGTGGTAAAAAATGTCAAGTGGCTCAGAGAACAGGTTTTAAGAATGACTTTCTAAAACCGCTCTGAGGTGGTAGCATATTACTATTTAATTATAAAAAGCTGTTGGTCTATTTATACCGACCTCTTGTCTATTTAAACTGTTACAATGTTTCGGTCGGTCTATTCTCCGCCCATCATCAGGTGTTCCCGCGTTCTTAGAAGAACGAGCACGGATATGTGGTACAATCATGGTGTGATTTTTAAAAAAGAGATTTTAATAATAGGCTTTAAGAAGCACACACTAGGCCTTTAAGATAACTGTGTGCTTTCCAGTGATAATGTTTTTAGTGAAATATTTTTTATGACTTCTAAAGAGAACAATGCTAGCGATAGATTGAAATTTTCTGTTCTTTATTTTTATGAAAAGAACTGACAAAATAGAATTTCACAAGATGGCCATGTTGACTAAGTGAAGACATACGGCTTGTCAGGGATTATGAGGTTACCTTATGTCACATTAACTTATAGTTTAATGTGTTTTACATATAACTATGGTTATATTATGTGAGTTGAGCGTGTTCGTGTGAGTGATTGTGGCTGGCAACTTTCATCCAATTTCATCCAGAATGATGCAAATAGCAAGCGTATGACAAAGATGTCAAAAATATTTTAAAAGCTGGAACTAGACATTGGAGAATTGTCAACTAGAATTCGAGAACACTCTCCAACCTTTAACACTGAAAGTTTAGGCAGGTTGTTTATCACAACATTCAATCTACAGACATGTGCACATAGTTATATCATAATGCAAAGCCCAAAATCGAATAAGCAATTAATTATAACGATGGAGGATGGTGAGCGGAGAAATGCGTACCAGGTACCAAACCCTTACACCTGCAGCCCACTATAAACTTGATTATTACCTGTAATGCCTCCCACAATTAGATGGTAATAAGAATCCAGGTCAATTGCATAACGGGACATGTGAAATCTAACCACTGGGCAGCTAGATGACTAAGACCTGTTGACAACTAGTACATTGGTTCTCAATCAACCAAAATCATATAATCATAGAGGTTATAGAATTTTACAGACTGGTGGAGAAAATAATTATATTTACCAATTCAATATTTGTCCAGAAAGAGCAGTTGAACACCTGGCATGTTGCATAGGGAGGTGTTACAATATAAGTAAGTCAAATTTTATGACAGACCAGCGAGAGCGACCGCAAGTTAACACAGAAAACCCAGAAATACACAGGCATGAGCCAGTTGAAATCTACGCAAGGAGCTAGATCGGATTTAAAAAGATCAAAAGCATAATTCAGACAAACACCATATGGCCAAGAATGGTCAGCAAAGACTTTAACATAATACAATCTGTACAGGGGAGGGCATACAAAAAAATTCAAGAAAATTCAACTATTACAGTCAAACCGTAGCAAGTCTAGTTCATATTTATTCTCTTGTATTACTCAATTCCACAAGTCCAAATTTATCTGCAATAAGTAAATTATTATGGGAAATCCTATTTCATGCAGTGTCATTTGTCAAACAATTTGATTAAATTTCTGCAATGGTCGCACAAACTGAGTAGTGAAATAAAGTAAGAGATACAACTTCAGTTTTCTACGGTTACACTGCAGTCGCAATGGATTTCCTAGATATTACTTTTGGCTAAATAGACCATTTTATTTTTACACTACTTTGAAATTGACCATTTCTGATTGAAGCAGAGCTCAGTAGCAATTAATTTGGCTACAACGAATTTTGATTGGGATGTTTTGATGTAACTTGATTTGACTGCTAACAGTACAAACTTTGAATTTCATCCGTCAGCAACTTCCGCAACAACGTTGAGAGACAAAAGTCTGACCAAGAAAAAATCCATTGATGAAACACAGGCAAATCCATCTGAATAACAATTGACCAGTAGTGTAACAAACCTGACATATAAGGGTCCCTTGCTCATAACATGCCATTCTAAATCTCTCAAGCCACCTACATTACATACAATTTAACTTCAAATTAGTTTTACATAACAAACTGGGAAGTCACATTCCATGATGGCTAAATTATTGTTGTTTGACTGATCTTGGAAAATAACAACAAGAATTGCCTACCATCTGACGTTATACTCGACTTTTCTATTTGTTGAACGCTCAAGTCAGCTTCATATTGAGTGACCGTACTCATGTGTCGAGTGACCATTCTCATGCGTTGAGTGACCGTACTACTTGATTTGGTCAAAGAGCACAATGCAACTTTCAGATGTCGCTGCAGTTTCCCGAGAGCTGAAAATAAAATGAGACATAAAAAATTTGTCTGAAATGCATTGGACATGCATGGGTTACATATGTCAGGCCCACTGATATAAAGACTGTGTTAAAACTCATGAGAACCCTCTTATATGTACATTTAGTAGTTGCCAGGCTCTTCCTGAAACAGGTTGCTGAATATTAGTCCATAGCCATGAAGGTTCATTCTTGGCAGTTAATTCAAGTTGAAATAAGTTTACAGCTTCCAAAGTCACTACTGCTTCCACTTGTCTGGTCCTCGTTTGACACTCTCTACCTAGCAAAGTGGAATCTAGTGATTCTTATGGTAGACCAAGCCTAGCCATCTGACTTTTACTCCATAAAGATGAGACCACTGATTACCAGAGCAAGTGTTCACAGGCAGAGTGGTTCCACTTTTATTGTATTTGAAAACCTTAGAAGGAGTATTTGAGAAGACAAAGGTCAGCAGCCAGATAGGCCTATTTTCTCCACTTTGCATGTTTGGCACTTAAACCAAGTTACCATCAACATATGGCATCCAAATCAGATACTACAGCTTCTGTTTATCAGGCCACCTCACTTATCCTTTGACACAAAAGGATTCATGGTGACTGCTCAGACCAAGTCTGGTCATCTCATTTTCACTTCTGTCCATGACAGGAGGGTCTAGAGATTCCCCAGAACAAGTGTCCACACCGCTAGCTGGAGTTGCTTCTACACACTGTTCACCAAATCCTTGCAAGGAGTTTAAAAGACGACGAACATCCAGAGAAACATTCAATTTGGTAGCCAGTAAGGCCACACTAATCTGTCCTCTGTCCTTGGTTCAAGGTACTAGTACTGTGCTGTAGCGAACATTCAAACATGGAGAAACGGGACATCTGCACATTGCAGAAAGCAAAGGTATATGGATCTACAGCAGGACATCTTGATCTATAGTGAACTAAACAAAGGTCAAATGTCCGCTGCAATAGGCAGAAATGCATAGATGGTGATTTCCAGAAACGGAAATAAACTGGGTCAATGATGTGAAGAATCTCAAAATATGTAAGCAATGCACCAATTTTTTCACCACTTGTCAAAAAGTGGAACCTTTTGAGAGAAAACACAGGCTAATTGAGGCAGAGCTTATGAGACCTTGCAATAGGGAGGTGTTATCTATGGTGATTTGGGGGGGGAGGGGAATTTTCTCTTTACCCCTAAAATTCCCATCTCGAAAAGCAGTCAAGCACTTTCCCCCTCGGGTGTTCGAAGACCCTGTCTAAAGCTGTAACAAACTGTACGCTCTTTCCAAGCTCAGAAAGCACGTTGAGCGAATACAGCGAGGGCCTTCACCCGCTACGACTAGAGGTTCCCTTTGGCCAGCCAGCTTCTAGNGACGAACATCCAGAGAAACATTCAATTTGGTAGCCAGTAAGGCCACACTAATCTGTCCTCTGTACTTGGTTCAAGGTACTAGTACTGTGCTGAAGCTAACATTCAAACATGGAGAAACGGGACATCTGCACATTGCAGAAAGCAAACGTATATGGATCTACAGCAGGACATCTTGATCTATAGTGAACTACACAAAAGTTAAATGTCCGCTGGATTAGGCAGAAATGCATAGATGGTGATTTCCAGAAACGGAAATAAACTGGGTCAATGATGTGAAGAATCTCAGAAATATGTAAGCAATGCACCAATTTTTTCACCACTTGTCAAAAAGTGGAACCTTTTGAGAGAAAACACAGGCTAATTGAGGCAGAGCTTATGAGAGCTTGCAATAGGGAGGTGTTATCTATGGTGATTTGGGGGGGGAGGGGAATTTTCTCTTTACCCCTAAAATTCCCATCTCGAAAAGCAGTCAAGCACTTTCCCCCTCGGGTGTTCGAAGACCCTGTCTAAAGCTGTAACAAACTGTACGCTCTTTCCAAGCTCAGAAAGCACGTTGAGCGAATACAGCGAGGGCCTTCACCCGCTACGACTAGAGGTTCCCTTTGGCCAGCCAGCTTCTAGCCACCAAAAACATCCTGTGAGAAGACTTCACAATCAGCTCAATACGGGAAACATCGCCCCCAATACCCTTCAGTTTATCTTCAGCGGGTATACCTACGGGGAGAGGATATACACCCAACATCTTCCGTGAACCCACTTGCAGAGGGTATTTCAGAAAGCGCACCATTAAAGCTACATAAAGTACCATATCACAACATCAAGTACAGAGTAATTCACTTTCGCCTGTGAGGACATTTCCAAAACAATCACAAATTCAGGATTTTTGAAATATGCGCGAAGGAAAAACTCGGTGGTTGCCACAGAGTTTCCAGTCTCCCTCCCAGTCATGATACATGTAAATGCATGAATGTGCTCACAGTCAATTGCTTGAAGTCGATTGAGGTCAAAGGTCAGATTTTCCAAATAAGGAGACATGCTTTGCCTTGTGGGAGAAATATCGACGAAGTGGCGAGCACTTGGCAGACCATCTTATGAAATTTGAAAGTAAAAGACAATGCTTTGATATCAGAAATTAAAAGTTTTAACAAACAAATCCTAAAAATACCTGGTGAGCAAGTTGAATTCTGTTTCAGTGGCAGAGAAACACTTTCAATATTGCAATTCAGTCTGTTTATCATGTTCCAGGCCTCTTTAAGGAACAATTTAAGACCAACATGATAAATGTCTAGAAAATGCTCTTTTAAACAAGAAATGTCTGCTGTGGATATTAATGTTACTATTTGGCAGATTTGTATTTAATTCTGATTTTTTGGCAAAATTATTTGCGAAGGTCACTAGAATACAACAGAGGTGGTTCTTCTATAATACAGGTAGGTTGGGTAACAACTGTGAAGGTAGCACATTTTGAATTTCTTTGAAAAAATTCAAATGCTCAAGAGAACCCAAGACATAACTTCCAAGCAAAACTGAGCTATTTTTGCAAGTGACAGGTCACATACTTCGATCAGTGTTACACTTATAGAGTGTACTAAGCCCGTAGACAGGCAGCCCAGGGGCTACATGTTGCCCAGCCCTGGCCTAGGTTAGGGTCTACTACCTTCTGCAGCAAGTCACAAAGCACTGCTATACGAAAATGCTGGTTTTACTTGAAGTTTTTTCAAACGGCTGTTTTAAAAGAAATTTGACGAAAAGTGGAATGTGCAACCTTCAGCTACATTATAAAATAATCGTCCTCGTCCTCCTTCCTGTTCCAGAATTAGCAAACCAAAATTAAAGAATTTGTCGATAAAAATGACCACATTCAAAATGAAGATTTTGACATTTGGTTCCGATTCCACCAGATTAAGATTTCGAGAGTCGGTCTAGTTTCTAAATCAACCAATGGCATACAAGAACAAACTACAATTTTGATACCAGTAAACCAAATTTCAGAAAAAAATTTGTTACTGCGTAGGATTTTGAAAATAGGGTGTCCAAAATGGGGTTCCCAGTATTCCAGGGCATCCAGGATTCCAATGACGCGTTACCACCACCAACTATCACCATTCACCAGTAACCCCCCAACTACTATCATTTACCAGTAACCCCCATACAGTGAATTTTTTTACAAAAAAAAATGGATCAAGACTTTTATGTTTTGATTTACGAAAAAACAGCCAAACAGCTTACCAAACGCATATTACAGATATTGGTTGAACGATGAGCGCACTGTTTTTGGTGATCTCGAATTGCTGGTTATAAAATTTATCATATGATCTTCACCAGCTTTACATTCTGTACAATGAGTCATCTGAGCTGCAGTTACCAACACAAGAAAAATGCACAGATGATGTGTGGTTTATATTTTGGCAACAGGTGTCACTGCAGCTCCATATTACAACACGTATAGAAAAGCATGAAATGGGCGCAAACTCAAACACTTTAAATGGGAATATCTTGTGGCACAATATAATATTAAAATAATGAAATTTATTTCGCTTTTGATAATTTTAAAAAGATGAAAAACATTAGACAACAGCTCTGAAACACCAGTTTGGAGTTAACTAAGGTCAGTGTCCCTGTATAAAGCACAGAATTACAATTACAGATAAGACCACTGAAAGCAGAAACTGTAGTGGTATACACTTTGGTAAACTGTTGCTTGCTAATGATTGGCAGGTCTTCTCCATACTTTGAACCTAGTAACATTGTAACATTTTATATACATAGTATACTTCTTTGAGTTGAAAGGGTCAATATTTCTCTCTTGAACTATCCACATCTTTCATTAACTAGGAGTCCTAGTAATCTTACAATGTGGGTGTCCAAACTGGTGAAATTCTGATTAACAGTGGGCCTCCTAATGATACAATGGAGGTCCTTGGCAGGGCATTAAGACGTCCAGGAAGTACGCTGCACGAAGGCCTGCAGCGAGGCTGTCATCATATCCTGAGAAGTGACGCAAAAACTAAGGAAATGGTGGAGGTACAGGTCACGAGAGTAGTGTTTTCAAAACCATGACATGCTTTTCATTGTTACAAAAGGCAAGAAAATGACGTTTATTTGATTCTTTTTCACTTAAACAGCTGTAACGGGCAACACATGAGTGTCAGTTGACTCCCAGATTTTGCTAGGCAACATGTAGCCCCTCGGTTGGCAGGTTAGGGGCTACAATACTTCCTATCGCTTTCTGTACGAATTTCATCCCGTGTATTTTAAACGGATGGTAGGCCAAATCCGATTGCCATTTTTACCTCATCAAAAATACATTCTACACTTAAAACTACGACATAAAAAAGCGCTTACTTTCTTCAGAGGTCCTTTCTACTTTTTCACATATCTTTGATGAAGTATAGCTACGACAATTAAGGTAAATTTGGCGAAGAATTCCAACTCCACTTTTTGGACATCTTGAACTTTTTCACCACACGCGCGATAACCACAAAGTATTTCAACCGAGTCACGTGACTTAGGCAAAGGCTAGCGCGAGACTGAACGAAGCGTACATTTGATGCTCTCACGTGACACTTGCAGAATAGCATGGGAAGGTATCCTGTGAAACTTGTAAGGTTTGTGTCCCTTGGACTTTTTATTCGTCAACATGTGTGATTTCACGTAACTTCCTCAAAATGGCACCCGGTAAAGGAAGGTCGAGCAAACCGCAACAGATTTTCATGTATGTGTTCAATTTATGGTGCCTAAATTGTATCCAGAATCTTATGGTATGAGTTACTTAAAACTCCATGTTGCTATGTATGGTTCATTTGATTTTATTTTCTGTATTTTGAAATGAGTAACTTCTTATGGGTGATGTACTATCGCCCCTGCAGCATCCAGGCCGATGTAATTGCCTAAGATTTTGCATGCACTCCCGCCAGTCCTTACGTTACGACTTTAGATCTATATATTGATACAAGTTTCATGGTGGGCTGTATGCAATTTCGAGGAACCTAGCTGTATTTTGACAATAGTCTTCATNTTTATTCGTCAACATGTGTGATTTCACGTAACTTCCTCAAAATAGCACCCGGTAAAGGAAGGTCGAGCAAACCGCAACAGATTTTCATGTATATGTTCAATTTATGGTGCCTAAATTGTATCCAGAATCTTATGGTATGAGTTACTTAAAACTCCATGTTGCTATGTATGGTTCATTTGATTTTATTTGCTGTATTTTGAAATGAGTAACTTCTTATGGGTGATGTACTATCGCCCCTGCAGCATCCAGGCCGATGTAATTGCCTAAGATTTTGCATGCACTCCCGCCAGTCCTTACGTTACGACTTTAGATCTACATATTGATACAAGTTTCATGGTGGGCTGTATGCAATTTCGAGGAACCTAGCTGTATTTTGACAATAGTCTTCATACAGCTTGCTGCCTTGTTGGCTGACTAACATTGCCTACACGGGTACAGTGACACTGCGCTCGAGAAGCCTGACGAGAACACTGACACTAGTATCAGTGTTCTCGTCAGGCTGCTCGAACGCGGTCGTAAGTAGTTGTCTACAGACAACTTAAAAAATAGGCTATACAGATTGCCTGGATATTAAAAAAAGAAACAGGAGTACAGCTAAGAGCTCATACAACACTCATTTGACAACAAAAAACGTGGTTCACTCTGATATGAAGCGAACAAACCTCGAGCACTGGGGGCCGCCATATTTGTTCTGTGACAATAAGTGATACGAACAACGCGATATTTTGGAATAGCAATCTTTATTGTACAGTTGTATCAATCAATGTTTAAAAATACTCCAAATGAAATGCATTTAAAATTATTGAAAGTGACAAAAACATTTTTGAATTGCGGGTCATGTTTTCGTTTTGCTTTTCTTTTCCAACTGTTTCGGCCCAACGTGCCCAAGTCGTTCTAATAATAAAATACTCCCATCAATATGTGGTAAGTTAATCTACAAAAGCACAATTCGTCGCACTTCATATCCTGATTTTTCAATTTTTTAAATGCAATATTAAAATTCTTGTATTCGTTTGAAAAAGTTACTCTTAGACTTATATAAGAGTTAAGCCAAAATGTCTAAGCATCTGAAAACTTTTACTAGAGCCTTCTAGCCAAACACATTCTGATCTTTTCCCAACACCCGCAACTGATCAAACTGCAGTTACACAGTATGAACTTTTCATGTTTCAGGATATGCACAGGTTGTTTTTATAATGTACATAAAAGATATTTGCCTTACTTGAGAAAAAATGATAAACATTCCAAGGCCTTGAAGGCTTGATAGCAAAGAGGAGGGCACTGGTGGGATATAGCGGTCCCTGGTTTAGAGAACCAGTTTCATCCACTAAATAAGGGGCCCATTATTCAGTGATTGGTTCTCATTATCCGACCAGTGCTAAGAGGAGACAGTTAGGTTTAGGGGCATGAGCTCCGGCTCCCGTTTGGGAGACCTGGGTTCGAATCCTGGCTTCACTGGAAGACAATTGAGCATTGCACAAAAGTGTCTCCTACTCCTCTGAACTAGTGAGTAAATGAATGTATGCGAACCACTTCAGAATTCTCGGCTTCAAGTGTGAAGTGCAAAAGAAGAGGAAGAAAGAAAAACACTAGTAAGTGTTAGGCTGTGGCTGTCTCACTGATAACGCACCTTCTATAATGCACCTAAGGGGTGTCAGTGATTAAATAATAGGTAATGAGACTAAGCCATATCAAACTCTAGCGTGTCCAACTTAAGGCGCTTTCCCATTAGAGGCGAAACTTTGCTTTTTACAGTATCGAAGTTTCGGTATGTGGGAAGGGTCAACTCTGGTAGCTTTACATGTAGTATTAAAGTCTGCTAGTGATGCTTCACTAAGATAGTAGGATTTAAAAGCGAAGGTAGCTTCGGTACTTGCCAAAACTTCAGTGTAGTGGGAACTCTCAAAACGAACCTTCGTCGAAGTTACTGGTTGAGGTCGTGGCAACGATATACGATGACACGTGACTCACAAAATGTGTTCTTTGTTATAAAGCGTTGCTAACTCACTCTCCTTAAATAAATGAAAGAAAGCATATCTGATGAAGAAACACACTGATAAATACATAAACACTCGTAAATAGCAAAACAATGTTCAGTTAACTTCCAAGCCACTACTCAATATTCGTTTGAAAGTACAAATTTAATGCATTGTCTGGTGTCTTCTTGGACCGCTGTCTAGTCGGAGACGTAAGCGAAGTTGTGGCTAAGCTTCAGTACGCTGAAGCGACCCTACTGAAAAAGTGCCTTTAGAAAACAACATGACTTGTTTCCATTTCATTGATGTTGACCCCAAAAGAAATTGGTCAGGGCTTCCTCTCAATCTCATGGTCTCGGCGGGGATATGCCTGGTTAATCTTGCCAGTAAGAGTTTTTCAATCTCCGAATTTAATGTAAATTTATTGGTTCTTGTTAAAATTTAAAAAAATAGTGACGCCAAGAAAATGACCACCACTGTCAATTTTTAGTATGTAGAACTTCGAAGATTTGATAGCACAAACCAATGAGATAAATTAAGGAGAGTTGAAGTCACATGGTTTATGATGAGCAGAGTGGTCTGCTATACTGGTTGGGGGTGATACTGAGTCGACCTGTTCGTACGCTGCAGTACTAGTATTTATCTGCAAAAATAGTCGGAACAGAAGAATCAGAGGGACAAGACACCACATTTCAGAGGTAATTATGCTGCAGTACTTTGTCATTGTTAGTGTTTGATAGGTGTCTCTGTGATTGAATATTGACAGAATTGGTTTATATGTAGGATGTTTCCCAAATATTGTGCAGTCACCTGTGATTATGCAATGTGAAGCTGTAATGCAGTTTGGCATTTCCTGGTTTTAAATTGTAGCTGCCAGCCACACTTTGAATTCAATTGAATATCACATTTCACAGTTCTCTGTGTCAGTTTTTTTCAAATCCCACCCCACCCCCAGCACAACCATTTTTACAAGTTGTAATGAAGCAATCTTAGGTTACCATCCACAGACACCCTCCTCTTTTCCAGTTTATGAGACACCTTTGGCGAGAGCTAAATCAATTAAAGTCTGTCCTAAACTAGTTTTAAATACCGGTAATGCATTCTTCCTCTGCATTTTTTCTATAGCAGTATTCCTTACCTAAATTTTTATTTTCAACTCCAAGGGCGTTGTATTTCTAATTTTTCATTCATATTGTGGCAGGTTTCCCAAAGATAATCGTTGCATAAAAAATGGACGCAAGCTGTTGGATGAAGCTAGCCTGGTGACAGTTTGTGCTAGTCAGTTCTGTAGTAAGTGTTTTGTGCTAGTCAGTTCTGTAGTGTTTTGCGCTCCCAGTACTTTTCTGTATTGGTATGTCGGTTAGCCTGAGTGTGCTGTTTAGATGTGGACTATGCTGTCCCATAACTGTTTCTCTTTCACATCTACAGGTAAGTGTAGGGATATCTGTCTAAATTTAGGTATGACGTGGCACCTATGTTACTGTCATTTTATACCAAGGTCACCTTGAGCTATTATTCAGCTCAGTGCATAGAGTAGGTAATGACATTGAAGGACACCAGTTTTCTATTGGATTAGCTGAAACACTGACTGAATGCAGTCAAATCTGGTTCTACCTTTCTTCCGCTGCCAACACTCTATTACCTGGTATCAAACAAACAAGCCGAGCGCAGAGCCATTGAAAACTCGGAGCATCAGTGGTGTTTTTGGTGCTTGCTGTTCATGCTGCCTTGGTTGCTTCTCACCTGTTCCATTTGTGTTTTATGAAAATTATACCACCTCCATCTCATTCATTGTTGTATTGCTTTTTCAGGGGATTGGAACAACAAATTTTTCTGGTGACAGTTTTTGAGTAATTTTCATCACCTGATTGTCCACAGTGACATTACTCCTGGCCAGCAAGGCAATGTTAGAAGCTGTTTGTATTGCCAGAGTCCGTCAAGATCAGCTGCCAACAACATCCAAAACCAATGAGCATGATTACAGCCAGTATTTGATGAGAATAGTATGGCAAGTTTTGTTCTTGAAGCTTTTGCAATCATTTCATGCCGTGATTGCCGGGAGACCCTCAGTCAAGCGAAGTTCTATCATTTGCTGAGGTTGAAGAACAACATCGGACTAATGGTGCCAACACCTGGAGTCATACACATCTTCATCTGTGCAGAGATGGTCTGCAGAAGAGGCTTGAGTGTTTTGTTTAACACTTTTTCAATCTGCTTTGTTCAGAAAATTGGTGTAAAGCATAAAAGCAGATTGTTTTGTTTTACTATTTTATCTTTTAAGCTATAACAATTGTGGCATGGTTTATGTTGGTTTGACTACATGATTGTGTAAAGTATGCCAATCGTTGTTCCCTGCTTACAGGTTATGAGGTAGCATTCTTAGAGGTAGTTTAATAGGAACATTCCAATTTGATGTGTCTTCTAAGAGTTTAGTGACCATATTCTCTCCACAACATTGGTATAGCGAGGTTGTAATGTCTGACGGAGCAGGGTTGTAAGTCACAGTACAATATCCTAAATATAAGTGATGTCTTTCAATTACATATTTGTTGAAAGCTAGTCAAAATCAAGGACCTAATACAGGGATATACCCAGGTTTCAAAACCCTGCTTGCCAGATGGGCAAGTGAGCCAGAAAATTTACTTCTGTTGCTGAGCCCTTTGCGTCTGTCACCACAAACTTGCTGCCAGTGTTAATAAAATTTAATGCTTAATGTGTTGATGTCACCATCTATTAGGGCTACCGTTTTTGCCCTAATAAGCGCCCAGGGTGCTTAGAAAAACTCATTTTGGAAGGGGGGCGCTTGTAGCCTAAGGCGGTTGAAACCCGGTCTCCGAAACGGGTGAAATCGGAAGCTAGGATTCATCAAATTTACACACTGTGACATATCTGTAACCTATGACAAACTTTCTACAAAACTGTGGTGCATTGCTATCAAGCTTTGTTGTTAAATTATAATCTTTTTATTCAAAAAATGTGCTGAAATCCTAGGCGAAAACTTGCCGACTGATGCGTCGTCGCCTCACAATCGTCGATAGGGCATCTTGAATTCTTGAGTAAAAATAGTTTTGACTCAACAAATTACCTGAAATCCTCCTTAAAGAGATTGGTTCACAGCTATTTAGTTGTAGTTAATGTGTATACACATGTGTTGACTGTTGATGAAGTTTGCTTATAAACCACATTTCTTTTTAGTTCATACCCTATATTCTTCAATTATTCGTTTAAAGCACACTCCCACTTCCCCACAAAATTTTGAGTGAGAACAGAAGATTTTGAACTTGGGCTATCTTCAGGAACACATCAGGAATTCCTGACCCAATCCCTGCTGAGTCTGTCCATAGGTTTGTACTCTTGGCTGGGACTATCTGGCACAAATGGAATCTTTGTGTTTGTTAGAACAGGTTTATTATGCAACTTTTGCCCATTAATTTTCTGAAATGTGACACATATGCACATGATCTAGTGTGTTGCCATAAACTTTTACAGTTAGTGGGGACGTGACCTGCGTCCATTGCTGTGTGCCAAGAGGAGTACTTTTTTCATATGTAGTCGGATTTTTAGATTTAAACTGGTCAGGAGTAAATATTTGAATAAGAATGCCTGACCGTTGTGTAGTTGGAGGCTGTGGCAATACGCCTAGGTCTGGGGTATCTTGGCACAAGTTTCCCACTGATCCAAGACTGCGTTGCAAGTGAGAATACTTTGCGAAGTCCACAAGTGGAGCGTCACCGTATTCGGTAGTATGTAGCGAACATATTTCTATGAACTGCTTCTAGATTGACAGCCTGTGATCAGATTATAATTATAAACCAGGATGGGTGAACTTTTAGAGAGTATTCAGAACAATACATGTCGTCGCTTTCCACAAGCTAGTGAGCCTTGAGCTAGTATTAACAACCTAACATTCAAAACGGTGGATAGCATCGACGGACACTGTCGGACAGGATTAGAAGTAACCAGTAGATTGCTTTTCTTTTGAAGTACAGTTTTTGCAACATACCGGTAAGTGTTTGTAGGTGGATATGTTGAATTGCTTGATGCTCGTTACCTGTCATTGCAATCCATTGAATTTTAGCCTAGTCGATCGCCAGCTGGACTAAATGAACAGTAAGAGTAGGGCTGTCCAACCGATTTTTTTCGATTTGCAAAAATATTTCAATATAATCGGAAAGATAATGCATCCCACTCAATAAAAATTGAAAAAGTATCAAAATAGGGTTAAGCAGTGCTCATTTATTGCATTTTTGGTGGCAAAATTTGGGTCACTTGTTTGGACCTGGTTGGTCATCTTGAACAAGCGGCATAAGTTACGAGTTTAATACCGTGCATAATTTATTTTCACCAACAATTTATGATGAAATTTAGTGAGAAAGATCTACACCTACTATTCTGAGCGATTCAATAGTTTTCATTGGATTTCAGCCAAGCAGATGTTACTTTTTGAGTGGTAAAAAAGCTTACAATTCCTGTTGGGCTTGGTGTCATGTCCGGCGGCTCCTACAACATGGCGACTTTTGCTGAACTGAAGGGCATGCTCAATCGGCTATTTTGTACTTGGTGAAGTTTTAACTTTATTGATACATTTTGATTAAAGCTGCTACAAGAAAGCAACTTTGCACAATGTTTATGTTTTTGTGCAAAAAATAGAAGGAATATTCTAATTATTGCAGTGTGAATATCCCATTCAGTTGACCATACACTCAGCTTAAAAACAGTTGGAAATGTTTTGAAATCGTTTTTTCTTTGAAAGTCAATTACGCTTCAAGGTTTGATTATGTGTCACAACATAATTCATATTTTTCCAAATTTTACGAATGAATCGTTTTTTCAATACATGGGTTGTAACTTTTTGCTTTCTTAATTCAAGTTATCAAGGCCCAAAATGTAAAGGCTCTTAATTAGAGTAATAGGCCATGTTGGATTGTGAAGCTTCCAGCCTCCAATCCTTTTTCCACAGCAACTTCTTATTTTTTCAAGTCTTGCTTGTCGAATTCTAATGTAACAAAATACCTGGTCGCATTGGTACTAGTTAGTCATATCCACTTTCGTATCCTGTAAATTTGTCTTGTTGTTGGACAACGTTTGTAATGGTTAAATGTTAAAGTACTGTGCATTCTAAGTTACTTATTTTGGTAAGATCACATATAAACTTTGCTGTACTGAGATTATTTCAGTTGTGACTTATGTACAGTAGCGGTAACCTTCAACTACCTTGAAAGCCTTTCACTGTAGAAACAAAATAGATATTTCCGACTGAAAGCACTTGATTTTAATTTGAACTGTGGATTAAATCATAATCGTCCTCTGATTTGTTCTTTGACTTCTATGACTCAGTGATCAAAGCATGGTGGAATTAACTTGTAATGAATGGCTGAAATAATATGTTCACTGGCATCGTCAGGTAATATTTTTTGATGCCTTGGGTTTGTTATTATTTCAATACATTAACACATGGATTTAAAAAACCAGGTTCAGAAGACTTCCATTTCAAGTGTCCTTGTAATTCTGTCATTGAGATTGCCACCTCCACTCAAATTTCAATTATATACGTGGTTAAATTAAAATGTGACGCCCTTTTTACTCACTGCTGAAAATGAAAAAAATTAAAACTGCACTATTTTGTATAAGGCTTGATTATCTGTGATACACTGGTCCTTACTTGGCGAAAAACAATTTAATTATGCCAACGAATGGAGTTGAAAGAAATTATCAAATGAAGCAAGCAAAATTTTGAAGGGTTGACAATACACAGCTGTCTTTCTGAACTGGCATCACAGACGGTTATGTAATCACATATGCCTGTTCTCAGAATTGACTCCCCTGAAGTTTTAATATTACTTCAGACTACTTAATAGATTCTTACTTATTTGGAGGAACAATATTTTAAATGTCTCTGTTCAAAGACAAAGAAAAAAATAAAGCAGATATCTCGTGAAAAAATAAAGACCATGACGGCGACATCCCCTTGCTCCCAACTTGTTGGATTCTATAGTCGAACAACAAGTTGGGAAGTTTACCCCCATAGCCAATTTCTTACACGATTGATTAACTCTAGTTTGGCATGTATGGTTGGAGGGCCTACGCTCTTTTGTTTGTTATTTGCTCTAATCTCCGATAAGATCATATCTAGCTGGATTGGGCTGGGCTGATAAAAATGAAAGTTAAGTTATAACATATTTGAGCTTAAACCAATAGCATTTCTGAATTCCTCGTCAAATGCTAATCATGTTCCGTTTTTGAATCACCAAAATCGCCAAACTACAACAGAAGTTAAGACAATGTATTCTGTTCAAACAGATTACCAATGCACTGGGTTTGACTGTGTTCATAGGCATTTGGTAATAGTGTGCAACCACCATACATAGGCTTCCATTGAAGCCTGAGTGATAAATTGGCCTGCTTGTTATCATCCAGGACAAAAGACTGACCTGGGCAGTTAACAAAAGAGCCAGATGTTATGGCATGTTCAGCACCCTTTACCTCTGGAAAAGTTACTGAATGACAGGACGCTGTAATGCAAGTATATACGAATAGTAAATTTGGTTAGGAAATTTATTCACCTTTCAGAAAATATGTACTTTGTAGGAGTTAAAGCTAACAGAATTAAGATATGTGCACATTATTTCAAGTACAACCTGGCAAACAAGGTTCACAGTTCCGTTAAACAATTGACCTCATTTCAGGCATAACTTGCATTATCTGTGACAAGTTGTCAACCTGCCAGTCACTATGTTGAGTGCAGTGAGTGTAATAAGTTCAACAACTGTATCCAAGGACCTGTTGCTGACAGGCCACATTCAAAATTTCTGTGAAAACATGGCAGTCTGTGCTGAATTTTCTAAATCATACCGTAACCTTAGACTTGACTTCGATTAATTGTCTGATGAGATTATTTGATTCTACTTGAAGTTTAAGCACATGTAATTTCTGCAATCTTGACTCGCTCAAAGTGTGGTCACGCACTGGTTTCTGGTGTTTTTTGATGGATATTATGGCGTCACACTACATGCAGATTTTTTAGTCTGCTATTCATGATAACCAGTTTGTATTTTGCCAAGATAACTCTGGTGATTGTCAGAGTCAAGTTTGAAGTCATTGAAGTGCTGTTTGAACTGCTAGCAAAACATTACATTTTGGATGTTTGGCAATAGTTCAGTACACTGATTCCAGTGCCTTAAACAGGCAATTCCCTTTGTGCCGGGTGTACAATTTGAATTGTGAATAATTGTTTCTATCTAGAAATTAAAACTAATTTCATCAATTGTTAGGTCTCATCGATATCTCTACTCTCAATGCAATTTATGTAGTTTGTCAAGTGTGTTTCTGTGAATGTTACAACAGTTGACCACAACTTTTGGTTGTATCTCACTACCGCTGTGCCTCCTAGTGGTAGTTTTATTTTTTACGATCATGGGTGGTGTCTTCTTATTGAGGGGAGCGTTGCTGGTTTGGTATGCAACCCCGGGAGACATCTAAGTTACGCATTTCTGCCTTTAGTGTAAATAGGTAAATAAAACAACAAGAATGTATCAACTGAAATTTTCGGATATAATAACGTCATTTGTCAACAGAAACAGAAATAAAGTAAAATCAAACACAATTGACATTTAATATGTGGCGTGATGAATATGATACATTTTTGCGTAAAAAATTCAATGATATAATTTAAGAAGTTGTTATGTTTAATCCATTAGGTTCTAGTGGGAATGTTTAAGATGGTAACATGGTAATCATCCTATGTTTGTGTTTTGCAGTTAGAATATATACGCATTGCATTCTGCGGGCTAATAACGAACTATTGTGTTGTTCCGTCTTCGAAATGTTTTAGGCATTAACAGTAAGCTTAAGTTACATTATAAGATCCTATTTTAATCACTGCCCCCTCGTTTGGCACCTATGTGGAATATAGAAAAGTAGGAAAATGGAAAAGATACAACACCGTGCTTTAAAATTTGTGTTCAATGACAGCGAGTCCAGCTACTCACAACTCTTAGTTAAGGCTAGGAGCTGCTCTCTAACTAGTTGGCGTATGAAATGTTTATCTATTGAAGTATTCAAAAATGTTCATATTATTGTACCCTGTCCTTTGTCAGGAAAGCTTGAATTTAGAGAGTCTGGATACAGTCTCAGAGGTGAAAACTGTCTCTATGTGAAGTGCTTTAATACGATGACTTATGGATGTAACTCAATCTCCCATAAAGGTACTTTGCTGTGGAACTCATTGCCATCAGTAATGAGACAATGTACTACCTTAAATGAATTTGTCACTCTTGCTCATGACTTTTTCTCTGAGATCTGCTCTTGTGAAAACTGCTATGGATGCTAACACGCTCCGTAACATGTATGTGTACTTTTGTTTTTATATTTATGTTTAAGTTCTGTATATTCTCCGTACTGTAGAATTAGCTAGTATTTTAGCTCTGTTCATTTTGTAGATTTTAAATTTTTCGGATAATAGCACTTGTGCTAACGTTTCATTGTTAATGCTCACCGACTTTTAAATAAAGATTATTACTACATTACTACTACTCTTGTTACCAATCCGTGAAATGAATGATGACGTGATCCTTCAGCTTTGAATTTGCAGACCTTAAACTACCGTAAACTCACGGGTTATGCCCTAGGCGATTAAATTAGGAAACCCCGAGACGGAGTGGGCGATTACCCGAGCAGTAGTCGCTTAAACCGAAAAATTGGCAAAAAGTTGATCAGGGGTGGGCGCTTACGTCCAAATTTTAGCCGAACTGGACAAGCTCGCAGGATGTTAATTCGAGCACTGAACTTGTAAGTTTGGTCAAACAGCGGGAGCCGACAACCACAAAAATTCTCACGGCTCAAACAGAGATAGAATTTTGACATTGAAAAGGTGGTTTCGCGAGAACGTTGGTAGAATCTCTGGTGTTTCCTAGTATATTAGCACACTTCAAAATTTCATACCACGGAACTTCATGAAACTTGGATGGCAGTCCACTTACCGTATCAGCAAGCACCATTTCAGATCAGTGAACAGGGCTACTTTTCGTTTGCAGCGCCATTGTATTGTTAGTGTTGTTCGTAGGACCACATTATGAGCAGCTAAGTCAGCAGGATGCTTACTGTGGTCAACAACACTTGTCAGCTAAGAACAGTTAAGCATTGCTCTTCTTGTCTATTGCACTGAGGTGAAAGAAGGACCGAATGGTCAAATTTGAGGATATGTGACACTGTACATTGTTGTGAGAAAAAACATTTTTTAACTAAAACCCTTATTGTGCCAGCATTGAGTGGTCTTGTGGTACAAGACAGGTTCCTGTTTCTTTCAGAATTAGCTTCACTCACTTTATGGTGTAGTAGTGCTGCCATATTCAGTCGCTAGTTTTTAAAGCTTTTCTCCGTTGGATGTTTACTAACTACTATCATTGCTCTGTGCTTGTGCAAATATATACAAAAACGTGGTGTTGCCTTCATAGAGCCAAGCAATGTGGCAATGTAAAATAGTAAAAAGCAGTGCAGTAAATAAGCATCTCAAAAATACTGTTTTAAGTTAAGAAAATAATGCGAAACTCTCCTCTTACTAAAAACAACACAAAAATTCCCCTTTTATAAGGTACAAGCACCTTTCCCCTCAGGTGAGTGAGGAGCCTAAATCAGATTAGAGTGTTAGTCATGACTAGAAAATTTTAATGTAAACAGTTTAGTCATTGATTAGGGGTTGAGTATGTCCTAATTATGTAAATGGAGTGACTAAAACACGGTTAACAGACCGCCAAACACGGGTCACGGACTCATTGGCTTCCTGGGTCAGCTGACATCTACATTTTGTCCGTAAACCGTGTTTGGCGGTCCGTTAATCGCGTTTCTTCGTGAATGTGAATCTTGTGTCCCGTCTATTTGGGTGAATGGATCGTGTTTTGTGAGTCCGTTCCCGTGTTAGTGAGTCAGTGGATGGTGTTTGCAGGTCCGTGAGTCATGATCATGCGTCCATGACGGTGTTTATGAGTCCGTTTACCATGTAGTTTAGGTACCTTGGGCTTTACTTGTTACCTGTGTTGCAATGGAGAAAACGTGCCTCCAGCAAGGGAAAATATGAACAAAAATGGAGAGATATGTCACTCCCTCCATCTGAGTCGATATGATTCACACTGACGAGAGACATGTCTGCTAAGGCTTAAAGGAGAATGCCACCCGATTTAATTAGTCTTTTTTGCCGTCTTAATCGGTCTATATCCACATCGCCTCGCATACGGTCGACCTTACCTTGCCAAGAGGTGTCGCGTTCACCTGCGAAGATGGTGAGAAACGACGCTAGCGACGTCAGTGGTTCATATGCAGTGTGAATGCCGCTTCGTTGCGGTGCATCGTTCCCGCTTGTCCGAACTAAGCAGCTCCGAGGAAAGCGGGTATATCGTTTTTGTTTTACTTCCTCGAGAGTCCGAAATGCTTAGGAAGTGGCTCATGGTACTGAAGAATAAAATGTATGCTGTAAATAGCAAGTATAAGGCCGTGAAACATCTCTGTGTCTGTGGCCTGCAGACGTCGACAGTGCCTGAGGAATGCTGTCTTACCAAATAACTCCATACGTTCCGTTGTCTGAGCTTTTTCACGGCGCCTCTCTAGTATTTCTTCATCACTGTATTCCTGTTCGAATTGATTGCCTGTAAAACTTAACGATCCACCAGCGAAGTCGGGTGTGATGAGCTCTAGCTCGTCCTGTCGGGATTGCGAGTTGCCGTGTTGGCGTTTTTTACTGAGCGTTCTGTTTCAAAATGAACTATTCTCACCCTAACCAATACTTATATAAAACTGAAACAAAGTCTGTCACATTAGATTCAATTTGTAATGCCTTTGGAGCAGGCCTTTATCCAGGATTTCGAAAATAGGGTGTCCAAAATGGGGTTCCCAATATTCCAGGGCATCCATAATTCCAAGGTTTTTACATCTAAGTTTGCAAAACAGTCTTCTGTAGTGAGCATTTTAAATAAAATTTGGTGTAAACCAAGACTTTTACAATGCTATCAACAAAGTATGAGCATAGCAACATTATATATTGTATATTTCTTCCTGCTTTGAAAAAAGAGCCCCCACTGAGCCTTCAGAGGCTTCCTAGTAATCACTACAATGTGTGTGTTCAAACTTGAAAGGTTCCTATTGACAGTGGGCATCCAAATGATACATTGGGCGTCCTTGCCAGAGCATCCATATTAGTGCCAGGAGGTATGCTGCATAAAGGCCTGCTTTGGAGTGTTCGTGAGTGCAAATGATTTGAGAAGCCAGCAATGAATAAATCACTGCGTTACCGGCTTTAGGTGCAATAAAACTAGTTGACGGGACACGGAGGCCATGTGAGCTCATGCTAATTTAGTGTTTGCTGGCAGAAACTGTTGTGACACAACTCGATTTCCATCCCTCGGCCAGGTGTTAGGGTAATCTTCATTTACATTTACATTACTCAAATAATGATTGTCAATGTACAACTTCTGCCCTGGCGATGCTGTGGCCAAAGCGGAACCTGAATTTGCGGCCCCCGACGAGTAAGTAGATTTGCAGTTTCGTGGGTAATTCACCAACCTAATCACGTGCACATTACTTTGGCTCACTAGTATAGTATTTTCTTGACTGGAAGTTTAGTTTCCACTGAACTTTGGCTGGTTTATGTTCGTGATGTCTGATCAGTTTCCGAGCCACTGGCCGGGATAACTCCGACCGGCCGCGACGGGCCTGATCGGGCTCCGACCCACTGGCCAGGATAACGAGCGTTTTGTGTTTAGAACTCAAAAATCGCAAGTCTAAACAACACAGATCTAGGTTCTCCTGTCTGTATCTCACGGAAAATACTTCGAAATTATCTCCGAACAGACCCCAAACTCCTGCTACGGACCTTATTGGCCTGCCGAACTTTGTAGGCTACGGTGTGTCCAAATACCAATAAATCCATTAGAGCAAAATAAAACAACACGTTTTTATAAGAGCTCGGTGTATTTTCAAGGGGTTTACATCGAAGTTTGATGATTTATTGGTGTTAAACGATGACTTCAAGCGATAAGCTGACATCAGTAACCCGTGTTGTGAACTGCTGAACAGACTGCGTGTTAAACCGATGACGTCATTGGATTATTTCGACACCTCCGTCTTCCGTCAGGTGTCAGGTAACGCAACCGTACGTGTCGTTATGGAGTAGAACTACTCGATCTAAATTGATACAAATTAGGTTGTTTTTTGGGTGGCATGCTCCTTTAATTCAGTTCACAACCACCTACTCAAGTGGGTTTGGCTTGAGCCCATTACAGCTACACTAGTTCTGAGTCCGGTTTTCACACAAACCCTCCACTTGAATTAAAGTTTGTAGCATAAACTAGGTTTAAGTAAACCCTTGTGATCAGGGTTTAATTGTTTGAGCAATGGTCCAATCGTATCCTGGACAACAGGGTATAACACATAAATTCAACATTCATGTGTCAAGCCCAGATCGTGGATCTTAGGGCCATAAGGTTTCATTTCATCTTTCCATGTGAATGCAACAAACTAAAAGTGATGCATCTTGTCAGATTTTTAACACTTCAAGACAGGACTGTTACCAAACTATGGTATTGAATAAAAGGCAATTTTTTGCTGACAAGTTCGAGACCAGTCTTGCTGCTTACGTTTGTTGAAGAGATTTCATACCCACATCCTAGGTACACTAATATCTCTTTTTTCCAACTATATGGTACTTCCCCTATTTTGAAGTTGACATGCTGCGGGGAGTAGGCGTTGGTGGATCTAAATCTGTCTACTCTGTTGTAGGTTCATTAAGCGTGCTCGAAGGTCTCTCACAATGCTGGTCCATTGTAAGCTGAGCAAGGCTGCCAGGTAAGTCAGTCTGTTTTACCCGTAAGCTCTGTACTAGACAATGTTGGACTAAAATAATTGTTAGAAATTGATGTTTTCCATGGCGTATAACATTTTGAATGGCCAGAAAACCTTGAATACTTGTCAGGTGATAGTACTCAAGTTGTGTGGTAACTCTTTACTAATTTGGCACCCGCTATGGTCGACAAGTGGAATTTGATTTTGTCAATTATTTTCCTCAAAAATAACAGATAAAGAAAAATTTAGTGTGTTAACAGCAGCAAGTTTGATCTCCTTAGATGTTACAAACCTACATTTTGCAAAATTTCTATTATTTGTAGCAAAGTAATCTGCCTTTGAAAAATGTAAACTGGCAGTTTTTCATTTTTATGCGCCCACATATTTATATGTGGTCACATATTGCGGTCATCTCTGTCTGGGCATCCAGCGTCCACAGCTGTATCTCCTAAACCCCTCACAGGATCTTGATGAGATAGATGCCTTTTTTGTGACAGATGACAACGAATTTCGGACCTCTTCAATTAACGGTGTGCCCTCTAGTGGCAATCGTAATTTCTTATGCTTACTTCTGTATCTTCGGAGGTCCTCAATGGATTTTCACAAAATTTGGTAGTTAAGCATCTATTACTGAGATGAAGCCATCCTCCTATTTTTGGACAGATTCAAGGTAATTTGTGCCATCTAGTGGCCATTTTACTGTCTTCGAGTGGGCTGAGGATGATTTTCTGACGACTTCGACCACTGTGGCGCCTCCTAGTGACAGTTTTGTTTGTTTTTGAGCCCATGGCTGTATCTCCTAAACGTTCTACAGGATCTTTTTGAATTTTGCTGGCATATTTGTATGAAGTTGACAACATAGGACGATGACTTTCGCATGTATTGAATTACGAGTGTGCTCCCTAGTGGCAATTTTAGTTGTTTACGTCTACCTATGTTTTCAAATGTCCTCAACAGATTTTCATAAAATTTGGCAAATAGGCATCTATTAGTGAGCTGACGTTATCGTCTGGTCTTCGGTTTGGTTCGTGATATTTTGCGCCAGTTAGTGACTATTTTTACTGTTTTTGAGTCTTGTTACTTGGCATCTGCCCCTCTGTCAACGAAACCCCTCTAAGGATGGTTGTGGAAATTGTTATATATGTTCCTAATGTGAGGAGGATGTCCGATCATGATTTTCTGACGACTTCATCTACTGTGGCACCTCTTAGTGGCAATTATGTTGTTTTTTGCACCTATAGCCTCCTATTGGCAAATTCATTTTTTTTCTCGATTTCCACAGTTCCTCAGAAGTTCCTGGCTTTTTATGAAATTTGGTAAATAGTTTTGATGACTCATACTAGTTTTCAGACAGAGTCGACAAATTTTGCGTCATCTATTGGCCATTTTTATGTTCCAAATAAACACCACTAGAAGCACACCGTTTGCGGTGCATTCGTGGGTGCATTTCAGCACTCTGCATTCCTCTTTTTTGAAATTGGTTGGGAATTACCTGTATGTGGAATAGGTTGCCAACATTCCCTCCTATACACAAAACTGAATAAACACAAGCACAATGTTTTTTGCTTTCAATTTCAATGGACACTCACTCCAACTCGCAATTCATTTTAGTACATATACATATCTGGCATGTGTTATGGACATGTAGCTTAACTTTGACCTTAAATGTCTTTTATGAAAAAGTGGCAACTTAAAATGGCTCTTGTTTGCCATGTCAGAAATCGATGACATTCTTTTATTACGTTTTTTGCCACCATTTCGGTGATTTTTGTGGTAAGGACTTAAGTGTTACTTATGTGTTGCTCATGACATTTGTATGCTGTGTGATGTATGTTGAGTATCTGTTCTGTTTGTTTTCATTTGGTTATGTCTATCATTAGAGTAAAAAAAAATCACCTCTGTATGAGGAGTGACGTGTTACTATGGTAACCAAGCTCACTTTTTTATAGTGGCTGTGAACCTGTTAAAGGGTTCAGGCTTGTTGTGGAATAGGGCGACGGAATGTTTAACTAATGCCCTTTTCACACCAAAGCGATTATAGCCGTAGAAGCTTACATTATTGGAGTTTTTTTATTTTAGATGCCTTGGGCTAAACAGATAGTCCTAGCAAAGCCTTAGCAAAGTAAGAAAACAAGTTTAATCAGTCAAATGTAGGCCCATCAAATGTAGGCCTATGAAATGTAGGCCCATCAAATTTAGGCCCATCAAATGTAGGCCCATGAAATGTTGGCCCATCAAATGTAGGCCCATCAAATGATAGGTGAAGTTGCCTTTTCCTGCTATTCTGCATCCCTGTCACAACCCCGCACAAACATCAAAAGGGAACAACAGTTGTGTGGAATAGGGGTCTCAATAGATCACTGTAATGTTTGCTGGTGGTGTTCACAGCTGTTTGAATAGCTGACTTTCCAAAGATCTGAGCCACATTGAAATTCACTAACAGGCTAGAGGGCAATCAGGTCTTTGGTGGACAGGCGTTCAGCGCCACCTACAGATTCCATGTAATGTGGATGGGAGGTTTCAACCTACTGGCATTAAAGTGTTCTAAAACCTTTCTCGCCATTATAATGCTGGCAAAATTGTAATGCTATGCAGTGAGATGCATTAATGTCTTATGCCATAAGGCAAACCTTTGAAGTATCGATGGATGAACAAGGACATATGATGTTCCGTACATTTCCCACTCCGAAGATATATCCGCGACAAAGCCAGTGGCTGCGACTGATAAAGCAGGAGAGTTTCTATTCCAGCTGGTGTCAAAAAGCTAAACTAAATTAGTGAAGTCAAACTAACCAAACGATGGGAGGGCTGACAGTGGAATTTATTCCTCTGTTTTTAAATTGATGAACCACTGTGTAGTAATTGAATATATGTATGGTAAATATGATATTTTGCTTTCGTTTTAATCAACCGACAATCGTCATCACGTTTGTGGTATGACACATTTACCACTCCATGGCGGTGAGCAACACTGAAATTTATACCGTAATCGTTCTGGTTAACGCCCATGCTCAGTTAACCGCCCACCCCTACTTTAGGTGGATTTTCGATTTAACCGCCCACTGCTCGGTTAACCGCCCCCCTGCTATTTTTGAAGATTTCCAATTAAGCGCCCACCTCTCGGTTAAGCGCCCATCCCCTACTTTTGACGATTGGTGATTACCGCCCTGTGCTAATAGGAAACGGGAATCCCCGACCTTTTAGATTAAGATCGATGATAACATTGAGTGCAACGACGGCCTCAGAGACCGCGGTTTAGCAATGTGAATTATGATACCAGTAACAAATTATTGTAACGGGTCATCGATTAACTTCAAAATGTAATACTTGAACACTTTGTCACTTTCTTTTCTTCTCATGTTCGCAAACTTTAGGAACCGCGCTGGCGTCTACACCTCCACTTTCAGCCACAATCTCTGCCGCACTGAGTTATCGACTACAGTGCACTATATAAAAGATGCATTCGAAATAACCAGGTCAGAGAAATGTGACATTGGTTTTGCCAACCCTCTCAATGCGCTTTAGGTTGTAAGCTCTCGGGATTTTGAAGAATTCCCATAAACCGCGAAAAGTTGATAAATTCTTTATATTTTGGTGAGTGTAATTGCCGGGTTATCGAGATCCCCGTCTTTCGAGTACTCTCGTCACAGTGCATGGCAACTGAATAGTTGAACCCGATTTCGTGATTGATTATACATTTTTATGCTTTTTGACCATTCAGACCAGGAGTACATTCTGTTATCTCGAAATAATTTTGAACTGAAATTCGGAACTGCTGGTAGTCCTTGTCTACGTGACCGTCAGTTAAGTTGTTTATTATGGGAGTGCACTGATCAAACAGGAAAAATGGGTCAGCACGTGACCACAACTGGGTTAAAACGACAGCACAGCTACCGTCTGCTACGCAGGTGAACATGTTCAACGTCTGCGAAGTATAGTGAAATAATGAGCATAATTCGCAATAATCGGTCTCACCTGAGGCGCCATATTATGCAGCAAACTTTCTATGCAAGCGTTCGGAGTTTGACCACACTCTACATTTTCGAAACTATTTGTTAATTAGAGTGCGCAGAGTACGCACTTGGTGGCGATAAAGTTCTTTTCAAAGTGTTAGGCGATCCCAGTATGTGGCTTAGTACGTGTGGTGACTCAGATCATAAGGTAAGATTAACCGCCCAGGGCGGTTGCCTGTCGTAATAAGCGCCCATGTTCAGTTAACCGCCCCCCCCCCACGATTTCTTGAAATTTCACGTTTAAGCGCCCATGTCTGGTTAACCGCCCACCCCCGATTTTTTGGGTTCGCCAATTTAACCGCCCAGGGCGTTAACCCGAACGATTACGGTAAATGTTCATAACAAACATTTGAAGAATGCATTTATCTTAAGTAGCAATAGCATTGTGCAGTTGTTTGAAATAACACTGAAGGTAAAATTTCTTTTATTGGTAGTAGTATCACAAGGTAGTCATATTCTGATGAATAAAACATGGCATTTTTAATGTGGAATATAAAATCAGAGAAATTAAAAGCTCTTATAAGTTTAAATGTAACTGGTTTGAAACGTTTCCCACTTACTGTATTAGTTCTGCAAATACTTGTGGTGAAAGTAAAAATAAACTTGGTGCACTTAAATTCCATTGGTATGTGTGAACCATCTGAAGGTAGTATTATTGTATGAAAGTATTTTTCCAAACATTTCTTGAATGAACTTGATGTGACGTTCACACGCTCACATGCAAACACACATGCACGCACGCACGCACACACACACACACACACACAGTGAGCTGATTATGCTATCATCCCCAGCAGTCTGCACCTGTGTCTCTGCAACCTGTGGTGAATGTTCGTGAAATTTGCAGCCGTGTTCCTATCATGGATGCAACGACATGATCAAGTTTTCAGACGGATTCAACAACATCTACCCCAAGTTGCAATTTTAGCTTTTCTCGTTAGTCTCTATCGGTGGCCCCTAGTGCGCAACAGATGGACGCGGCTGACGTTTCTTCTCGGATAGTTCGGAATTGTGCTATTGCTGCACGCACATGGCAATTTAGCTACACTATGCGCATGCCTGTATATCTAGCGAATGATTGGATTTGTAGGAAATTTGGCAAATAGTTCTCTATTATGTATATTGAGAGACACAATGATTTTAGGTGGAGCTGCCGTCTATTGGTCATTTTAATGATTTATAATTTTTTTCGTCTTTCAATCCACCTCTGTATCCTCCAAAGCTATTGATGGATTATCGTGACATCTTACAGATGTGTTTACATTGAGATGACCATGACTGACATAGATTTATGAACAGGTCCAAATCCTGTGAACTCTAATCTAAAATTTGTATTTGCCTGTGCCTCAGTATGTACCATGTCCCCTGTGGATCTTCGTAAAACTTAGTATATGGGTCTTCCAGTTGAGGAGAGTATGTCTGGTGTTGGTTTTTGCTTCCCCTCGTGGCACTTTAGATTTTCAGAGGGCCCCCATGGATATCAGTGTGAACTGATGGGGCTACCCTCATTGCACATATTACATTATTATTAATAATAATAATAATAATAATAATAATCAAGTTTTTTGGCAAATTTTCACAAAATTTAGCTAACACGTTTCCATCAAAGGGACAACACTGCACTCGCTGTGCTTTATGAATTTGACTTATGCTGCATCCTCTATATACAGTGCAGCTTATCGACAAGATGCCAATAACGCGTGCAATGAACTCTCCAAGTACATGATTATTACCAACAACATCGGTATCTCAGTTCTTACATTGAGCTCCAAAATTTAAAATAGGAGTTTATCAACAAGAAGGAGTTTGGAATAGCAAACTTACAACCTTTTGAGAATCCAGTGGATATATTTCTAGAAATATTGGTTTTAACTGGCCTTACTCTTCTGAAAATTTGGACTCCCAATTATGGAATCCTGTATAAACCTCTCCTGCACTGGCGGATTTTGTCTGGCTGATTTTCAAAATCTCCTGACACATTTTGACACTTCAGGACAAATTTCTAATGTCTATGACCAAGAGAAATCTCCAAATTTTAAGCTCAAGGAAAGTAAGTACTTGTGTCTACTTAATTTGACAGTCAGCTAACAGTAGCTGTTGGAGCTCAATGGCCTATCCAGAATAAAAAAGTTAGTAAAAATGGTATGTGAGAATAAACTGTTAAACTACAAGTTTTTTATATGGGTGTGTTATTAGCCGAGGTTGATGTGCCTTCGGCGTCGTGAAAATACTCACAGGGAGCAACTACCTTGGCTTAAATAACAAACCCATATGAAAACATTCATTTGACCTCGAATGTGTACCAATGTCAAGGCCACGATTACCGTGAACAGCATTTACTTCTTGGTGATTATGTTACTTTGGTGGAACTGTGAAGTAAATTTATTTAATGCAAACAACCTAAGCCTAGATGTTTCTTCGTTAATAAATTCAAACTTGCCATTTGAACTATGTTAGTTAGTCGCACTTGGGTTTGCCTTTTGTTTATTTTTTTGCAAATTGTATCAAAACCACTTTAAAAGCAAAAATTAAATCCTGACACCAAACATCAAACAAACAAAGATTAACCAGCAAATTGCATGGCTATTTTGTCACTGTGGCAAGTACCCCCCCTGTCCAGTTGCTGTATAATAAGTTTAGCAGACAATAACTTTGTAATTAGAATCCCGGAAAGATTGCATAGTTGTTACATAATGGAGGTATTCAGTTCCTTGCACCATAATTGGCAAACCTGGGAGTTTCACTATCGCTTCTGATGTTAAGTAGATGCAATAGTGCGGCACGCAATTCCTTTTGAAATGAGGACTATTACTGCACGGAAGTTATGGAGAACAATATGGCACAGAAGTTGTTTTGAGTGCTTCATGTTGTGGGGGGTTAGCTCCCCTAGGTTATATGCACACTAAAGGGTGTTTTGCTGTCCATTGGTTCATTCTGTAGGGAATCAATATTCAAACTACCTATGAAAAGGCAGACTTTGGTATAAGGTTATGTAATATAGACAGGTGAAACACCTATGAAACTGGGTTTTAACTCAGTCAAGGTACATATTTCTGAAAGTAGAATTTGGTTTTTTACTTAAACCAGTCTGTTAACAATTGGGTCAGGTGACCATGTTGTTTTAGTAAAAATTTAGCAAAAAAGAAAGGCCCAGTGAAAGCGCAACAACTATTGTCAATTACTTGATCAAATTTTATTGATATAAACATTCAAAGTGGGATCTCAAAAGCACTGTTTCAATTTTCTAAAATATCGTTAATTTATCTTAAAGGTTTTTCATGAAAATCATCAAAGTAGCAGTACGGTAGCGCTCGATGCTTAGTTTAGCGCCAAGCGGCATTTGGCATCTTGTGGTTGCCAAACAAAATCCGAAGTCGCCAAAGCTCAAAATTCCAGGTTGCCAAATGAAATCTGAGTTTTAATCCGGCGTTGAAATCGTCGACCAAAAAAAAAAAACAAATAAAGAAATTGAAAAATGATCGTACTGTACTTCGTTCTCAGATTGTTACTCATACCCAGTGTTGCAACTTTAGGTGCTGCTGGAAAATATTTAGGATACCTTCCACCCTTCTAGAGAATTGTCAGTGTAAAAACACTGTCCCTCATTAGCCAGTTAGCAAATAGATATTTTTGTCTAGAACTTCCGGAGAGATTTCCTACTTCACATGCCACACCCCTCTAACCAAATAATGGATTCTCCCTGGTGCTTCCCTTTTGCTTCATCAAAAACAAATAACATGACTGTTAAAATGACAAAATACTGTCACGAGGGCTAATTCTGTTAACAACAAAAATGATTGGTGATAACTTTTAAGGCAGCAAAATTTTAATCCTAACGTGGCTTAGCCTCATTAACTTTCCTGTTAACTTCCTTTGGTTCTCGGTCATGATTGAAGACTACTCTGACAAAAATTCGGCTTCCGCCCAGCCATTCAGGGAATAGTGTCCCTGAAAGGGAATGTGACTATGCAAATTGGCTTGAGTACAGCTGACATATGGTTATAAAACTGCTTGTTGGGTCAAAAATCACCTTTTAAGTGACATTAACAGAGGCATATCTCAGTCTTTGTGTGCACAGGCTCGTCGGCAATAGTCTGACTTACAGGGGTCCTGGATTTTGAGAACCAGTTTGATACCTGGTATTCAGTGGAGAAAACTGGTTATCAAAATGCGGAATTCCAGTACCGTATTCGCCGTAATAATCGCCCATGCCCCTATAAGCCCCCCCGTGCCATGCGTTTTCAGACTTTGCTAAAATTAGCGCCTAGTCCATGAACGTGTACGTGCGAAAAATGCCTTACATATAGTTCTAAAATTCTACAGTAACGTCTTCAATTTATCTAGTAATATCCGACAGTCCTGAAAAAAATTATTGTGCGCAGAATTTGTAGATCACGAGCCTCACCGCTATGTCGGTATTTAGCCGTGACTATATACTTCAAACTTCTGCCATGCCTCAAAACGAACACAAAAGTTCTCCTGATATTGCAAGGACCAATGGTCTGGCCTTTCAGAACAGAAGTAGTGTACTTGTCTACGGCATTGCTTTGTAGATATTTCCCGCTTTCAACAGGACTCCAAATTTCTTTGTAGGCCTACATGTGAAAACCGCAAACCGAAGACTAATAGAAAGCTTGGCCAGTGTTAAAAGCACGTGGCCAGGAAGTGCGCGCTACATCCATGAACCTGTCATCAAAGACATTAGTCGGGAACTATCCATTCATGAAACGGGTAGCATAGCATCGGCAAGAAATGAATATTGGCACTAATTTCCGACAGTTTCTAATACTATAAAAAATGTTTGCGTTATTTTTAAGATGAATTGTTTGATTAACCATAATCGGTGTTTTTAAGCCAAATATCCGTTAAAATGACCACTGACAGTGAATGCACCCTTACACCGAAAAATAACTGTCAGATAGTCATGTACGCTGCATCCAGCCACACGGCGACTACTAATGCGCTCGCTTACTCACAAACGCAGACAATTTTGAAACAAACGTCACGTGACAACAACATGACTGTGTGTTCGTCCAGACATTTTTCTCATGTTGCCGATCATACATGTAGATGGCACGATTTAGAGCACAGATTTGTACTTAAACATGCCGTGTTCCCGACTCCAGGGGAACTTAAAAATCTGAGGGACGCTACTTGGAAAACTTAAGGAGGATTTCAGGTAATTTGCTTGAGTCAAAACTGTATTTTTATTTAAGCATTCAAATCGCCATCTCGACGATTGCGAGGCAGGCAATCGGCGAGTTTTCGCCCAGGGATTTCAGCATAATTTTCTGTAACATGATCATAATTTAGCAGCAAAGTTTGATAGCAATGCACCACGGTTTTGTAGAAAGTCTTTCATATATTACAGATACGTCACTGAGGGTAAATATCAAGGCTTGGAATTTTCCGCGGAAACGCGGATTTCCGCTTTTTTCAAATGTTCTGTCCGCGCATTTTATTATATTTCCGCGTAAAAGAATCGGATTTGATATAAAATTTCCGCGACAAAATTCCTTTCTTACTGTGGCGTTGCCGACGACGTTCACCTCGAAAAGCGAAAGTTGTTCTTTATGTTTCCGAGGAACGTAAATTGTTAACATTGCCGGGGCATCTGGGATAGCGTGGTGGGATTTTCAATGGCGTCACGTGTGATTGTAAACCGCGGTGACAAGTACTACTGCTCTTGCAGCCAAAAATGTGTGGGGGTGGGAGTGGACGGACGATATAAAAAGACGCAGACGCATGCTACTGATGGTGGTAACTTTTTTTTTTAGTCCTCGAGATTTTTGTCGGCGAAAAGTTCACATCGACTATTTCAAGGCTGGGTAGCGCGCATGTTTTGGGCCATAAAAGTTTCCGCGAGTTTTGTCATAGGTCATTCCAAGCCCTGAAATATGATGAATCTTAGCATCCGATTTCACCCGTTTCGGAGACCGGGTTGCAACGGCTTTGGGTTATAATAAGCGCCCCCCTGAAACGAACTTTTCTAAGCACCCTGGGTGGTTATTACGGCAAATACGGTAAGTGGTTATTACTGGCTTGTGTAACATGTGTCTAACCATTGTAGTGTTGTGTTAAACACAAGATAATCGGGTTGTTCTGTTGGAGTCAGTGTTTAATGTATTTATTGCACCAAATGCTACATGACTAAAGTACCGTTTGCACTACAAAAGTTGACCCAGATCAGCTGTGTGTAAACGTGACTGAACTGGTGCCAATTGACACCGCAGTGACAACTTTTGCCACCGGTTTTGTGAGGTAGAGCAATTTGCGTTAGACCATCTTGCTGCGTGTCAATTTGTCGAAATGCGAAACTGGGGCAAGGCGGAAAGGATCATTGCTTACTGCGCTTGTGCAATGACCAAAATACAGGTTCTCTGTCCCTTCAACTCCTTTCATTTGTAAACCTGCGCACGTGTGATCCATTCTCCAGCCTACAGTTTCCTTCTTGCCGCAGTTAGTGAGTTGTGTGTGTAAACGGACGCTTGACACCGATCAATTTGCTCCATGTCAGTTGCGTCGGGCCAAAAGTTGATGTCTAAACGGGACTTAAATAGAAAACATTTTGCAAACCACTGTTTAGCATTGCTATAGAGAAATTAGACGTTCTACTAGAAATAACCAAGAATTAAAGCACGTAGCTCGTGTGGCGCCATCTTGTTGTGTGGAAGTTCACTTGGTAAACAAACCAGCGTGGTCGTAGGTGGATATGAGGGACCTTCCTATGTTAAATGCAAAATACTGATATATAGAGACAAATAAAACAAAAATACATAGCAATGTAAATAGAATACTTAAAATAATGACTTAGGAGTATTTTCATTTTAATTTGAAAATTCTCGGAAATGATATCAATGTATAAAGATTACGAAAATATAAGCATTTTTGTTCCTGCATCATTAAAATCGACCCAACGAATTCAAAGTTGAACCTGTTAGTCCACTGGCTTGCAAGGTCTGTAACACTCAGTTCCACCCTACTATGCATACAAAGTTACATGATACCAAATCTCTGTCTTTATGTCCATAATTGTGAGAGCGGTGAATTTTCTTTTGCTTGAACCAATATCCAAGACTGCCATGCGGGATGATTGGGTTCATAGGGATGATATAAATTTCTTTCATTCATAGAGATTTTAAGATGTCGGACAGTTTTGTGTGAACGTTTGAATGCCCCACAGCAGATCTGTGGTAACTTGAGGTTCAATAGGATCTCAAAGCATTTGAAAATAACTAGAAATATCACACTGCATTAAAGTGTTACTGGACGTGCACAACGCCGTCTTCAATTGCCCTGTTGCCATCTTGTGACAAGGTGTGTTTCATCTTGTCACTGCTTAGCATAACACTCTGTTCACCATGTGCTTGTTTTTATTGATAGCTGTTAGCACACGTGAAAATACTACTTTCATCCCTTCCTTTGTATTTAGCTTGCTTATACCTTGCTCTCCTGCTGAAGTGGAACAGCCCACCTAGCCAGTTTACCATTCCCTGACACCCCTTGCCACGGCCATGAGACAGTCCACAAAAATGAATGAGTGCTTGCCCCTGTAGAATTCCTGCCTTGACTCTCTTTGTCATGATTGGCTCTCTCTTCTAACTTGCATTCCTGCAATACTATATAAAACATGATTTCTCACAAAAATGCAAATGCTTCTCTGTAATACTTAGGCATAACTTTTTAAATTGCAACTCGGATTTTTCTCAAGCCCCAGGCTTCCTGAGTGTTCTGCTACTGGTGAGACTGATTTGCATGTTTATTATTTCTGCTTTGACTTTTAAAAGATATCTTTGCTTAGAATTTTCGGATGGCAAACATATTTGGAATGTTTGCTAGCTGGCTAGGATTTGCAAATTTGCATATAAGTGCATTTTAGTTTTTTAGCCGAGTCTGGTGTCCTATGATGCACTGGACAACTAGGTGTAATGCTGCTGTGACTTTGTCACAGTTAAAACGCCTCAACACTTAGATTATTATAAGTCTGCTGTTAGGCCTTGTGGGTCATGCAGCTGAAATGTTTTAACAGTTTTGGATTGAGGTATTGGACTGGGTCCTTGTGACAGGATATCATTTCAGTGAGCTTTGCAGTTGTAGGAAACATTTGTTTACAAGAATTGAGTTGTGATATATTTTCCACCTGCAAAATGTATTTGAAACTTTCAAAAAATTGTGTTTTAGATTGTTAATTTATGGTGAAAAGTTTTCTTAACTTTGGACAACGATACATGTCTTTATTAAAGTAAAATTTCTTTTTAATTTATGGCAATGTTTAGAACTTCATTGTGGTAACGTGTCGTCAATTTCAGACAAAAATATTGCCAAATTTGCCCTTTTATACTTTTCCAGGTCTTGCAACATTGTTGTGAATACCCACTAATAATGAAGCCAGATTTGCATAGCGCAGTGAATTACTATACACTTGAAAAATTATAACCTAGCTGGACCTGGTCAATTGTAATCCTTCAATGGGTGCATAATATGTGTTAGGAACAACGATTTATCCAAACACGTAAAAACTTTTTAAACATTTCTAGTGCTAAGTTTCCCCCATAGTTGTAAAACATGAATCACAAAAAAACTCTCAAGACCTGAAATTTTTTTGAAAATTTGGTGTGACTACAAATCTGTTCGTGTTTTGTGTCTATCTCATGTCGTATTTGTGCCAGGTACGTCACCACGAAACATTAGAATTATTCACAACAATTAACTACTCATAATACTGTTGTTTTCCTTCCTCACTGGGTTTGTGAAATTAATTAGTAGCTATGGGGAATTATCATGTTTTCACTTAAGGGTTGCTTAAATCATGCTCCCTGTTGTGTTAATGCCACCCGTGGTGAAGACGTCATTAACTCCCAGAAAGCACCATAGGTCCATTCTGGCAGTTAACGGCTTCCTCATTTCCAAGGTCAACTGGGCAAACTTAGGGGAGGTGTGATGTCTGAAGTTTGCCCCAGTGTGTAGCGGTCCAAAGTGAGGTCCTTAAGGCCAGTGTTTCGACACATCCGTGGGCGCTGTTGTAATGAAATAATCTCTATCCTGTCCTTTGTATTGTGTTTGGATTGCGCTGGTGCGGATATGGAACCATCGCCCATTTTGTCACGTAACCTAATTTATTAGCCATTATTGGCAACAGAAAATTCAAAATCGATGTGAATAATTTTTTGTGCTTGTTAGAAAGTCCATACTGTGAGAAGGTTGTGTCTTTTAAGAGACTTAGAAGTTTTAAAATGCATTTTGCTGATGTGAAAAGTAAAAAAAATTCTAATTTACTCAAACTTGTATTAATTTTCTAATTCCAGGCACGTAGGGCAAAATTCAAACTCATTGGTGCAATGAATCAAAAGAGGTTGTTTAGAATATTGTTAAAGGGTCATTGTCAGCCTCCTTGTGAAATCTAACCAGGAACGCCCCACGGTCACAATATAAGTCTCTGCTTTTATAGCTATACCATCTCAATAAATGGCAGAGTTGTTAAAGTGTATTGAAGTGGTAATATATTTCAACTAACGTCTGGCAGACAACGGCAAGATTTGGTGATTTGTAATAAAATTACAAAAACATCTGATTTTGTTATTTGGTAGTTCTGGTCAAAGCTAATAATTTCAAGAAGTCTATCCCATGTTACACTTAATCCCAAAAATACATTTTTCATCCATGAAGCCTGGTGGTGTCCTGTTGTCACCATAGTAATCCAGATTACAGCATTGGTGGGTTACACTTTGCCTGTGTGAATAATCATGGTTGATAATGATCTGAAGTTTGTTTCTTGGTGTCTTTAGAGGTGGCATTCTGTTGATCCTCGAATCATACCAATTATGTAGTAGTGTTTTCATAATCAACCAGATGGCAGTAGTGACCAGGTCATCGCTGCCGGCGTGTGCAGTCACTGATAGTTCCTACTCTTCAAAGAGAGCTTCAGAACCTAGAAAGTGGGTAAATGATGACCGTGCATGGTTGGCCAACGTAGACAATTCATGAAAAACTCATTCGAAGAATTAAAAAGCGTGATCATGCATTTAGAAAAAGGGACTTTGCCAGAAATACAAGATTGAGATTATTGCTGGATATGATGACTTGTTGAAGTTAATTACCTTAAACCTGAGCTATAACACTACAGATGTTTTGTGGTCTATCTGCCATTTGTTAAAAACAAGGCCGAATGCTATATACGTAAACTGCGTTTGTCCATGACGACTGAAATTGCGAGTTAAATTCTACGTTAGGACTGATTTCACAAACAAACGTTTCAATCGTGCCTACGTAATGTCAATTTAACAAAAAAATAACTTGTGGCAACTTATGTGCTAAAAAATGTGTGGCAAATGGAAATTTCTCGAGGGAAATGATATCACAGCAGGGAACAACATTATTCATGCTCACTGCGGATGTCCCCTGTTACATCCCTCAATGGAAAGGTACGAGACCCACCTGGTTTTACCCATGACAGTACGTAAGATTATGTTCATCCTCTTTTACACTGTCATTAAGTTGACAAGCTTGAAGAACACCCCCAACAAAGTGACTTTTAGATTAATGACTTGGAACTGGGTTTTAATTAACTTGTTTCTTGGCCCTGGAGTCCAAACATCTCTGGTGTTCTTGACCAGATCCCTCATTATCATAATGAGATATACAAATGAAATTTGTTGAGATAATACAAAGATTTTGTAAACAGGGTGTTGCATATTTGACCTTAATGGAACTTTGCATTTAGGGTTGATACCTGAATAACCCTGCCGGTTTCGTATGTTATTTGTTGCATTGTTTTTGCTAGAAATTTTATTTCAGTTGCAATTTGTTTCGTTCTGCCCCTTGTAATTAATACCGGTTCTTTTTCTACATGTATGTCATTGGCTATTGCAGATATGGTTTGTGTTATTGTTTATTTTACGAAGGAGTCGCATAACACAAAGGCTTATTTGCAATATAAATTTTGAGTATCCTAGTCATTCTGCTGCTGTCATTCTCAAAGGTGCGCTGATTGCACTGGTGAATGTTTTCATTATAGGATCTCGCCTGAATCTGGAGATCCCTGGCAGTGAAGTTTACCTTTACAATAGACATTTCAAATAACTCATGCAAAGGATTGCATCATGTCACTTTTGGCTGGGATTAAACCACCCTGTTAATAACTATACTGGGGGTAAACAAATCCAATTTGGAACAGTCTCTATAAAGTTTGGGACTTAGAAACTCCTGGAAAAATTGAATGTTTTTTATCCTGGGTATTGGGACAAGGGTTATTTGGGTGTTCACCATATTTCTCAATTTTTTTGACAATGAGGGCACCCAGCAATGAAGCTCACATCTTGCTTCTGCAATCACTTCAGTCAAGGAAGCATTATGTCATACTTTGTAACTCAATCCGTAAGTAAATATTTACTATGATATGTACTATTGACTTTCATTTTTTCTCGGATTGTAAAATGACACAAACAATTTTGGATCATATCTTTTTTGACAAAAGATTGCCGAACAATACAATAATTGATTTCAGCGTTTACTTCACTCCTCCCATTTATTGCCCACGCTTGTCATGAAGGGAAAGCAACCATTTTTTAATGTTTGATATATATACAGATATATATACACATCCCTGTTCATCTCGGAAATGCATGAACTTTTTCCCTGTGTGTATATTTCGTATCAAACAATAGAAGTTGTTCACCTTGTGTTATTCTCCTCATTCCTCCCTGCTATTTACTGGTACCTCAACAGTACCCTCCACCAACATGATGTATTGTGTTGTTTACTGGATTACTGATATACCAAGAAATAACATCAAGTGCTTGTTGTCTTGCGCAACCTCCCACCAAGCGCTATCAGTGCCAATGACTTGGCTGGAATTTTATTTACAGGTTGTGGTACCTGTTGAAACTGCCGTTACTATGGAGTTTAACCAGTACTTCTTAGTAATACATTGTACTGAACCCTGTAAACCGCAGAATCCAAGTGTTTCCTTCTTTTGTTTGACATTTTCTAGTGGGCAAGATTTGGAAAATATTTTCCAGGGTTGACTTAGCTCCTGGTATAATTATATGACCTGTTTTCGCAAATAGTTTTTCAAACATGTATTTGAATTATTGGAATGTATGTCCAAGGTGACCTTAGCTCCTGGTTCCACCAGTTCAACTTTTACAGTATGTCACGAATCACAGTGCTTTCCTATACATCTCTATTGATGTGGGTATATTCAATCGCTTACCGAGACCTCTCTTCTATTTGAGACCTAAACTAAGGAGGTCGTAGACCTGGGACTCTGTCTTTTCTGGGATTTTGTCTCTGTTGAGCGCAGTTTTATTGATTTGCCGAAAATCTTTGATTGTCATTAGCTCCCATGCCAGAACCTTCGAGAAGCCCACTTCGTGAATGCTACAGCGCCATCACTGATTCTACATCCGTTCGCGGGACACACGTCCCACTGCTCGATTTCAAAGATGAGTCTTATATTTGGTTAACATATTTTTAAGCCTACCTGGACCTGGCACAATAACATCGGTCATTTTCGCTGCTATAGTTCTTTTCAGTGACCAAAATGTTTCCCAGGGTCTTCTTAAGTGTGCTTGTTTTGGCAATTGCAGCCAACTTCAATTATTACAACACCAGGAGATAGGTTGAAGTTGGAAAACAATTTTCCAAGACCAACCTGTCCCCTGGTACATGTTTGGCATATTGCGGTGCCAGATCAGCACTGCCAGGCAGAAATGTCTTTGAAGACATAATTAGGTCAAGCCTGTCAGTTCTGTCCAGTCAGGCCAAGTGCCACACTAAGTCTTGATTCTACTTCTGGTTCCCATTAAGCCAGTTGTTATGATCCCCAGCTTTACATAGCTGAGGGAATGTCTGCACCTGTATGATATTTAGCTGGAGTTTCTTCAGGCTATTGTCTTCAGTATAGTTGAAAGAATTTGGATTGTTTTTGTTGATTTTGACATGATTGATTTGTGAACACAGTCATTTTGGTTAGATATCTGGTGATGGCTTTGGTGAATATTAAACTTTTAAATTTTGATTTTAAGTTTTACTGTTGAGATTAGTTAAATCACAATAATGGCCACACCCCCTAAGTCGTGTCAAGAGAGATCCCCCACACTGTGTCTAGTTTATGTGAGTTGCTTTTACATAATTATATCACCATTTCAATAACAGTAATCATCTGCTTGTTATTCATTTCACCCAACAAAGCTTCTGAAGCTAAGTCGTTTCTGGGTGTTAATAACCAACAAACAAAGGGATGGCATAAGAATTGTCATTAGTCTTCTCGGCTTCTAATAGCCGACTTTTCATATTGGTTCTCACTACAGTAATGAGAATGCGAAAGCGACTTCCGTTTTATCCCAACTCAGATTTGGCGGAAGGAAATTCGGTTACTACATAGTGATTCATTTATGTAAAAACAGGAATATATCCCACTGTTTTCATCTTCCATTATTTGATTAGGTTGAGTTCAATAATTTGTTTTAACTGTTTGACTTTGGCTGGGATTGAAATTCTCTCGCTTTTATCAGTGGCATTAGCCATGTTTGCAGGACACGAAATCTTTTTGCTGTCTGTGTATGGAACACAAGGTCCTGGTTCATCCATTTAGATTTCTAAAAGTTCGCCTTTTTCACAAGGCGTCTGTACATCACAAAGCACAGCAGTGGAAATTTGACTGCATTATAATAGCAGGAATGGGGTTAAAATGATGGTTATACAAATACTGTATTGCACCCTAATGAGTGCTCATGCTCGTATGAGCACCCCCCACGCATTTTTAGACTTTGCTAAAATAAGCGCCCACCCCATGAACGTGTATACATGCGAAAAATGCCTTACCTACAGTTCTAAAATTCTACAGTTATGTTTTCAATTCATCAATGATATCCGACAGTCCTGACAAAATCGTTCTGCGCGAAATTGCTAGACCACGAGCCTCGCTGCTATGTCTGTATTAGATAGCTGAGACTATATACTTCAAACTTCCGCAGTGTTTCAAAAAGATCGCAAAACTTTTGCTGATCTTGCGAGGAACGTGTCCCACCATGGTCAGGCCTTTCAGAACAGACGCAATGTACTCGTCTATGGGGTTGTATCTTTCCCGGCGAGTTTTCGCCCTGGGATTTCTACATAATTTTCTGAAAAAGGATCGTAATTTAACAACGAAATTTGATAGCAATGCACCACAATTTTGTGGAAAGTCTGTCATAGCTTACAGATATGTTGCAGAACATAAATTTGATGAATCCTAGCTTCCGAATTCACCCGTTTTGGCTATAATGAGTGCTCCTCTCCCGAAACGAATTCTTCCAAGCATCCTAGATGCTTTTTAGGGCAAATACCAGTGGCTGATTTAGAGGGGGTCATGGCCCTCCTAAAATTCTCCATTTGGTAGTTCGGAAGTGCGAATGCCTGATGTGCAAAATCCTGGCTAATATGATGCCATGGTCCCCCTTACTCCAAGTCGTGGATCTGCCCCTCAATACTGTAGGTTGAAACCTCACTTCCACATGGGATCAGTAGGTGGTGCTGAACGCCTGTCCACCAACGATCTCATTGCCGTCTGGCGGGGTAATGCATTTCAGTATGGCACTCTATTTTGAAAGTCAGCTATTAAAAGGATTGATGACTGCTTCGTTTTGACCCTTTCATAATATAGTTAAGGTCAAGGCCTTGAGGTTTTGGTAAGTTGTGGTTAAGCTTCAGTCCTGGATTGAACTTACCAGCGCCAATCAAGTGTGCACTAACACTGGTGGATTTAATGGCACCGTGGTGGGAGGTCAATTTTGATTTTGTCGAAGTTATCAAAAAGGGCCACCGCCATCATGATCATGATAACTTCAATGACGACAGCATCACCTACCATTTATTTCGATATGTCCAGGTGGCAAGTTGCACCAGGGGGCTTTTTGTTCGTCTTCCTCAACAGAAATTCATATTTAAAACAAAAAACCAATAGCAAATTCACAGCATGAATAAAAAGGCATCATTGTGAGAGTCATAATGCCAGTTTATGCATTCAATTGCTCTTAAACACAGTGTTATCAACAAGTACAGTTTTGCTACTTGTGTATAATTTAGTTCATTTGCCTGTGCCTTTTGTCAAAAACTAAATTTTGATATTGGTCACCTTGCTCTTCAACTCAGCTCAGACTTTTCTCTGGGCTTGGGGAGAAATGACAGTCTGATTTCTTCAGACACTGCTCTTAACATTTTATTAGCCTGATCTCGACCAATAACCAACTGTCACTTCACTGGAAACTTAGAAATCTCCTCAAATTTGCCTAGGGAACAACTGAGACCCACTTACAGTAATAGTGGTAAGTGGCCAATATCAAAGCTTTTTGACAGAAAGCACAGGTTTAAATGTCGCGTTAAAATTCATAATAGCTCAGCTTGAGACTTTGAGTTAGTTGACAAAATGCGAGGCATGTGTTTAGGATTGTTACTTTGTTTAAAACCTTGGAGAAGTTTACCAATATCATATAATGAATGCTGACACATCAAACCGTTGTAAGCTATTTTTGTTGAGATTTTATAAGTTTTCTCTGTGGGCAAAGATTCAAACACGTTTCTCAAATTATTTCTTATTAGAAATCGATTGAAACAATATATTATTTTCACTCGTTTACCGCCATCATTTTCACAGTACAAGAATGTAAATATAGATCCTATACCACTTTGCATTACTATTTCAATCATTTGTCTTCAAAAGCAGTTAAAGCTTAAACTTTTCAAGCGTGACGCAAAATATTAAAACATGGTTCAGAGCTGACTGGAAGCTTTTCACCCATATCTCTAAAGATATCTGAACCCTGAGGTCCGAGCTTTAGCAACTTAAATGTCTCAAAATGTTTCAGACATGGTGCTGCGATATGTTTATAAATGTTAATAGAGTAGAATTTGGATAATTTATGAAAAGTTCAAATGCATAGTATATCAGTCATAAGTTACCATAAACATTTGAGATAACGCCCCTGCTCACCTAAGCACCCATCCCATTCTTTTGACAGTTTTTGAATTAGCTGTATAATTTCAAGAATTTTCAATTAGTGCCTGCTGCCAGGACACCACCTGTATTTTGCTTCACCGATATTCTGAAAAGTAAGGTGCACTTTCAAATGTCAATAAGGGAGCAGCACTATGTCATAATACTTCAAGTCTTTTTGTTTCGTCCAAACTAATTACTGAATACATAAACAACATAAGCCGCAAAAAAATCTTGTGAAATTTTCACTGCATTGTTCCCACCCATCGATATGTTATTGGACCAGGGCATGCAACACCTCGGTTGTTGTGGAAGTTTTTTTATTCATTAGAGATCTGCGAAATTTGAACTGCCAATGAAAGGAGGGAGTAGTGCTGTTGGTCGACGTTCACATGACAGGTCAATCCCACAAGTTTGCTGGGTATTTTTTTCTTTTCTCGAGTTGCACACTTAGCTATTCCAATACATGTGTCACTTAAGAGAGTGCCAATTCAACTTTCGCACCAACAAAACGCCTTGCGGCCAATTGTTTTAACATTGGGTGTGTAGACTTGAATTTCAAAGGTTATCTGGTTTAGCGACTATTTCGACTATTTAACTCAGGTTATACTCCTATATTTGGATAAGAGCACACTTCCAATATTTCTAAGTGCCCATTCCTGGTTAGACACCCCCTCCCCCATTTCTAGACTATCCAACTGATGTGTCCAAGGTGTTAACCCAAATGTTTAAGGTGGAATTGCAGAAGTCACCTTTGGTGTAGGAGCCATGTGTAAATCAATGTTCGAATAGTCTAGCAACAATGACAGAGTAGATTATTTAACACAGCACGTATCTGGTGCCAGCACTAGGTTGTAGTTTTGCTACTGGTACAGGGTCGGTCAATATAAATACTCCCACATGGTGAGTACGGCTTGTGCCAGGCGTCCCTCAGCACTGGGCCTAATTATCAGAAGATGAGGGTAAGAGATGCACCACTCAGCTCCCAGCACTATAAGTAGCCATGATACAAACACGCCAGATCTTTCCATGTGGTATTGGTCCATAGGTAAGTCAACCTATCAGCTGATTGGGTTTGCCAATGGGTAGTTACATGCTGTTGCAAGACATACACAGGAAGGCTTTTTCAATTTAGGACCCAATATCTGGCAAGAAAATGGAATTTTGCTTCTAGTTTTTTAAATTCATGTTACGTACTGTGTGCTGTCCAACTGTCATTGGTCAACGTGGTCTAGTTGTGACAATCTAGTTTGATTTTCTCAGTTAATTAGTTAATTTTTCAATGGTAAAGTTGAATAAGCTTTTTTAAATTAGTGTTTTGCTTTGGCTGGATTGGAGTCACAAGACTTGTGTCAGTCAGAGTTTGGGATTTCGCCCTAATGTAATGCCTCATGCATTTGCTGTTGTTTTTAACACAGTTTAATATGTGTTCAGTGCATTTCACAATTTGATTCACAGCAAGTTGTGCATGTATATTATCTGGCAATAGTTTTGTGATGGCTGTTATACGAGATTTATAACTGTTCCTTTGGTATTTGTAGCAAGTGTTTTGCAAGGTTATATATAGTGTTATATTTTATAAAAGTAGGATTTGTAGAGTTACGCTAAAAATTCTCCATTTTGGTACAGTCACTAAAATTTGGGACACAGAAATTGAAGTTGAAACTGAATTTTCGTTCATTTTGAAGATTGCGTCGTGCAATTTTTAGTCCTCATCATATTTTGAAAATGTGGGACTGACTTTCTTTTGTGAAACGACGGAGTCTGAATTCTGAAATTCATGTACAGAGTCTGCGATGGTTCTAACTAGTTACATGTTCACAACAAAATTGAAACAGGTTCGTAGGTACCCTGTAAAAATAATTACGTATTTTAAGTCAAATATGTTAGGGTTTGTAGCAGGTAATATGCCTATATAGCTGTTCCTATTTCTATTTATAATTCATTGTTAGGTACTTAGAAGTATTATGTTCTATGTGTTAGCACTTATAATAACACCAGTGTAGTGATATGATAATTTTCTGTCCCACACCTGTTGGGTGACTTTGTAATATGATCTCTGCTAGTGTATTGCACTGTGTTATGCTGTGGTGATGATATGTTGATGTAATTAGTACCAAGCTGTTTGGACAGGTAAGTGTTGAGTTTAAAGTTCAGTGTAGGACTCTAGAAAACTGCTCAAATTTGGTTAACTTGGCAACTTTATGTCTCAGGAATGGGTAATTGGATTCTTTTGAAACTAAGTGGCTATCACTGCTATGCTTTATGTACTGTTCAAATGCTGTTAGAAATTGTTTGAAAAGTAATCCACTTTTGTGGGATGGGTATCTTTGATCTTCGTGAAATGATAATGAAAGAATAATGTAGAAAAATGCAACTTTGTTTTTGAAATTTCATGTGGAACATTTACAAGGAAATGAAATTTAGTCAGTTAGTGGTACCGTTGTTTGCTCTTAGTAACAATCATTTTTGCTAGATTTTAATATGAAGACTTCACTTACTGGCAGATTCATATGAATTGGTGTAAAATCAGAAATACAATTCTACATGTTTTCTGCTTTTGTAAAATATATATATACTTTTTATGCGCCCACAATCTCAGTTTTTTACGTTGGCCTTTGTATCATTGGTGTTCCTGAACTGACTTTCATGAAATTCAGCAAATTAAGCTATCTATTAGGAAGATGACGCCACCTTCACATTTTCAAACGGGTTTGACATGAAACGGATTTGACATGGCCATTTTTTAATGTTTTGGAGTATGTATACAGTTAGTATACATTCTGCATACAGTTTGCATATAGTTTGTATACAGTTTGTATCTAGCACATGTATGGGTATTGTTCATAACATGATATTAAATATTTAGTTACTATCAATGAGTGAAATCACTACAATAATAATAACTTTGAGTGTGTTTATAACAAGTATAGTAATAACAAATGTAGCAAAAACAAATATAGCAATAACAAGTATATGAATAACAAATATATTAACAACAAGTATACTGATAACAAATGTAGTAACAACAAGTATAATAATAAGTATAGTAATAATAATAAGTATAGTAATAACAAATATCATAACTGTAGTAACTGTTGTTGTGAAACTGATACTTTTATGATTATGGGGCTTCCAGTGTAGTAATTGGTTGTAATTATTAATTGTACAAGTGTGTATACTGGTGAATAAAATCTAATCCATGACAGTTGTAATGGAAGTATGTTAAATGCATTTTAAAATAACACACCCGAAGTTATACCTATAGTGTGGTCTATTTTTGTGTTATTCGCGTTTTTGTAGATATATCACTATTAGCAGTGTCGACCCTTTTAATTCGCAATGCCAGATAAATTCTAGCATTGCTGCATGTAGATGTATGTAAGTATATGTATACATGTATATGGATATGCAGGCTAGAACCAACACTCATTGAAAGATTCCTCAAATACTTTCTACAAAACCTCAAATTCTAACCTTTGCCCCTCACATGTTTTGGGTAGACCACATTTATGCAAGCCTTGAAATGTTCCACATTTCCATCAGACCTGGCTGACCCAATTAATCACTCTTGCACAGGCAGCCGTGTGATTTACCTTACTGATAGTTTTGGCAAATGTAGACAGTAAAAAATGAGGCCCCAGTTCGGTTCGATACAGTCTGCCCTGCATCACTATGGAGATAAGCATAGACGGCTTGTTTTAGCAGGAGATTGATTAGCGAATATTTCAGGCATACTTAAGTTATTTTTGTAACTATACAAAATTTGCCGTCCCACTGTCTCTCAGGGATGATGTGCACGTTATCGCCCAGTTTCTCACCCTCAACACTTGTTTTCCTCTACAGACAGATGATGCTCGAGATAACTCACATTTTCATCATTTTTGAGGCTGGGTTGCACTTGCTGAAAACCTGTTGTGTTCGGTGCAAATGGTTTGTTTTACTACCACGAAATGCACGAGAAGACACTTTCTGTTCATTTTTAGAGACATTTTGAGGAATGATAAGATGCTCATTTGGTCTGTCATAGTTTTACCATAATCGTGTGTTTGCTGATCGTTGATTTCACCAACCAAAACTAGCTTGACCGAGTTTCAAAGCATATTTCAGCTCAAACTTAGCACAATCTCTTGGCATATATCAATGATGTTCACTCTTTGCTAAACACTGCTCATTTTTTCTAAATAAATGTTACAATAAGAGCTTAATTTTAATTTTTAGATTGAATAAGCTTGGCTCCACTTGATGCTTTGTAGTGCCCTATCTATTGAACGAGGAGGCACCCTTGACTTATTTTGGTTCTCATCAGACTTAATCTTGTTGCATTTTTTTCCTACAGACCAAATTCTTTCAAAGCCAAGAATTATATCATTGTCCCTGGTTCCCCTCCAGTGTTCTTCTGGTCAGGAATTTTAAACAGTTTAGGTGACCCCAAGATAGCTTTGACGACAAACGACAAACGTGCTATCCTTCACATAGAGTGGACACACATTGTGAGTTGCAGGATTTCCACTCATGTGGAGTCTCAGTCTACTAGGTGGCTTCAGTAAGACTTTGACGAACAAGTGATCAGGTAGTTCTGAAAAATACTTACGTACCATTATGTATTGTATAGCAGTTCCTGAGAGAATTGGTTATTTTCTGTGTGGGGTTTGTCTGTCTGTCGGTAATTTCAATGATTTGAAGTTTAAGTCAGTATTTAACAGATCCTTTTAGCCAATTCATGTTCACCCTACTCATAAATTATTATTTTTATTATTATTTTTTATCATTATTTTCATCATTTACTAGGATTTTGGTAATGATCACTTACAGGTGTCCCACATTTTGAGAACCTGTTTTCTCCTTTGAATAATAGAAATCGAACTCAGGTTCTCAAAAACTGGGACCCCTGTTGCTGACATCTTGCTGGACAGTAGTAGCTTGTGAAACGATATCATTGGTTAACATTATCATTTAATAACATGTTACTGTTTCAGGTGATACCATTGCTTAACATTGCATGATTGTCATTAATAAATTGTTACTGTTCCAGGTGCCTTGTGATACGATATGGTGCTTCTGCAAGTGTGGCAGATCTACACATACCTCAACCATGTTGTCACATGGCATGCGCTCCTCTCTGTTGGCGCCATATTCTCACTTCTCTGGCTTATCTACTCCATGCTGGTACGGCCGTTCTTCTCACCGCTGCGACAGGTATATTGATCTGATATTGGGCCCTATGTTGGCTCACATCGTTACCTTTCTTTCGGTCACTTTGTTACATACCTATATTTGTGTTTAGTAGGCTGTTGTGTACATCGTCACTTTTATCACAGTTCGCAGCATTAGGCACTGCATCTCATTTGCCAACTGGCAACCTCGATTGCTGCTTACTGGTTGGGATTGCAATAGGCACTCACCACATTGCCTGGACCTTGACCAGCTTTATTGTTTGAGCGTTGGAGCTCACAGATGGGTGTCAGTGATAATGGCTGCCTGTTGTGGACAATAAAAGCTATTCCACAATTGATTTTTTTTCATTGTTTGTGCGGCAAAAATCGGTGAAAAGAGAAATAATGCACATTGCAACTGCTGTTGCTTCTGTCCCAACCGCTATAGTTCAATTTGCCTGAGCAACACGGGGGGGGGGGGTGACTTGACTAGTGAATTAACCATTGCTCATCAGACCGATCTTAATACTGCCAAAGAATGCTTCTGTCATTGGAATGGGGTGTAACTCTAAGCTATTTTACCATCTCTTGTACCAGCCCGAAATTTGATGGAATCTCTTGCTGGTGTAATGTCTGTGAAATTTAGGAGCAAACATTTTCAATCGTTTTAGAATTTGTTGCCAGATTCTCTGATGGTCTTTTTCCCCGTTGCAAACTCTTTGCCTAGCATGTTCACCTGATCCTGCTATGCAGATCCACCGTCTTTAATCTGGCATCTAGATTTGCTCAGGACAGATTTTTGCTTGGTACACCAACTGCACGACCTTTTCACTACCATTTCTTTTTGATGAATACAAAAATTAATACAGCTTTTCAAAANTGACTTGACTAGTGTATTAACCATTGCTCATCATCAGACCGATCTTAATACTGCCAAAGAATGCTACTGTCATTGGAATGGGATGCAACTCTAAGCTATTTTTACCATTTCTTGTGCCAGCCCGAAATTTGATGGAATCTCTTGCTAGAGTGTAATGTCTGTAAAATTTAGGAGCAAACATTTTCAAACGTTTTAGAATTTGTTGCCAGATTCTCTGATGGTCTTTTTCCTCGTTGCAAACTCTTTGCCTAGCATGTTCACCTGATCCTGCTATGCAGATCCACCGTCTTTAATCTGGCATCTAGATTTGCTCAGGACAGATTTTTGCTTGGTACACCAACTGCACAACCTTTTCACTAAAACCATTCCTTTTTGATGAATACAAAAATTAATACAGCTTTCCAAAATGTGAAAATTTATGACCTGCACTGCATTTGTTGTCGTAGTGTGAGCCCTCAAGCATTGTGTGGGCCCAGATTGCCGTAACTTCTGAATTGTAATGATTTCAGTCACAATCTGAACACATCACATTTTTTGCTGCTGTATACATGGATCTGCACGAGATGCTCTTCCAAATAGGGCTCTGATAAATACGTCTCATGTCTCAGAATATCTAATTTAGCCTCATGCACCCACCTATCCACACCTTAGACTGATTTATGTGTCTTAAACAAATTAATATCTAGTTCCTTCAATTTGGCACCGATTTGTTGCTAGTTTAAGCCACTGGTTTTTTAACAATCTATTATTATGTTATTGTTGATGAAAGGACTTTATTTTACGTGACATTCTCTGAATGTTTAAGGTAATTGGTTGTCTTCCTTGCCAGGGATGTATACTTGTCCTTTTGCGAGTTAATAACACTAACGCGAGATTCTGTGAGACTTAACTGTGACGTCACCGGAAGTAGGGCAAAATCTTGTCATTTGGCCATTTGCCCAATACCGTCGTAGAGTGTATTCTGTTCAGTTTACTTGAGTTTTTAATCTTTTAGTGTGAAAAATGACAAACAAGAATTGCTGTTATCATGAGATATATAATTCAGATTCATGCTACAATTAATACGTCCCATGGCGTTCTGTACTAATTTCTTCCCGTGTATTTTAAACGGGCAGTAGGCGAAATCCACTCACTGATTAAGAGTTTCACCTCGTCAAAAATACAGTCTACACTCAAAACTTTAAAAGGCGCTTCCTTTCTTCAGTGATTCTTTCTACTTCTAAACATATCTTTGATGAAGCATATCTACTAGACTTAAGGTGACTTTGGAGAAGAATTGCAACTTCACTTTTTGGTCACTGTTAACTTTTTCACCATGCGCATGATAACCACAAATTATTTTAACTAAGTCAAGTGAGTATGAGACAAAGGGTAGCGCGAGACTGAGCGAAGCACGTGACCTGGCGCCTGACACTTGCACAATAGCATGGGAAGATATCAATTGAAATTTGTGTCCCTTGGACTTTTTATTCGTCAACAGGCGTTGTTTCACGTAATTTCCTCAAAATGGCGCCCAATGAGAGAAACTCGAGCAAAACATGAGATTTTCATGGACATGTTCAAGTTATTTGTTGATTTAATTGTATCCAGAGTCATGGTATATGTTAATTAGAACTCCATGTGCACATATGCATGTTTGATTTGATTTTATTTGCTGTATTTTGGAATGAGTAACTTTTTTATGGTGATATACTATCGCCCCTGTATGCCTGGGTGGAGTTCCAATTTCAGTCCGTTCACAGCTCCACACAACGTACATAACAAGTTCACCTTTGCTTCGTCCATTCACAGTTATTCCACGATCCATCTACCATCTCTTAAGTTGTGTTAACATTTTAAGCGTAAAATTCCCCATAAGAACTCCAGTAAGATTTAGTGTGTGTAACAAAGACTCTGGGCAAAACAAGGGCAATATGGCGGGTTTTGCCCTACTTCCGGTGACGTCACTGGAAACTCGCAAGTTGCTATAACGGACCCATAGGTTAAAGGTATTTGTTCAGTTAATTTTGCAAAGATGCATCAACCACAGGCAGGTCAAACTCCTGCAGAATGTTAAAAGTGCACAAATCTCCATGAAGGAACTGCCATGTCTATACTAGGTTGTGTATTGCACCTCCTTTGTGAAATAATGAGTTAACTAATTAAACCCTGGACAAACACACTAATTGTCGGGTTGTGTTTAATTGTGGTGACCAATACTTCATCAGTTTTGACGCATCTAGTTAATGCTGCCTGTCCTTTAGTGCGACTAATAATTACTGTATGATTGCCGGTACTGATTGCACTGAGTGTCACAAATAATGACTGCTATAAAGTTATGAACCACCTGAAAGACAATTTCTGGGAAGGGCAGAATTGGGCCCTGGAAAAATCAATTTTGTACGCCAGCCCAAAACATTGCTACTTTAAACAGTAATCGTTTGGTCAACAGTATTTGAAGTGGCCTTTTGAAGTCTCGGTTTTTCGTTTTAGTTGTCCATAGAAAGTGAAATTCCAAAACAAAATCATTACTTTGCAGTAGTTTCTGTTTTCCATCACTGTTTTTGGCATAATTTTGACAATGCTTTCTGACCTTCTGAGGACATTTTCGTTCGACTACTGCGCTATGTAAAATGTTACTGTGTCATTACAGCTACCTGGCCTGCCCTACAGTCCTCTGTTTGGGAGTATGTTGGAGGCTGTACAAGGAGAGACTGGCGAGGTTATGCTGAAGTAAGTATACATGGCCCTGTGTTCTCTATTGCCTGATACCCAGTAGTGATCATCACCAGTAAATGTGCACACTATGGTCCTGTGTTCTCTATTGCCTGATACCCAGTAGTGGTCATCACCAGTAAATGTACACACTATGGTCCTGTGTTCTCTATTGCCTGATACCTAGTGGTTATCATCGAGAGTAAATGTGCACACTATGGTCCATTTCTGACCAACTGATCACTGAATGTTTTTCTCTCAGCATGTGGTGTTAAATTTGTCTCCTCTTTATGCTGAGGAACATTTCTTTGATGCTAACTGATGAACACATCGCACATGAAGCTACACATTATGACAACACGGTTTGTTAAGTCTTTGGTTCAGCGCCACCGTTGTTGAGTTTGCCCAGCTTCTAGAAGCTTTGGGGTCCACTTCAGTTTTGTTGTGGTCTGTGAAAACAGTCCAGCGCTCATTACACTAGCCCAGGATGACAGACATTGATAAGAGAAAAGTGATCTGAGATAACGCCGTTACACCACCTTATGATCAACTCCCCTGTTAATTCCCCTTCAGTCTCAGTCTTGAGGGGAGATAACTGTTAACAGTGAATTTGGCTTCAGCCCAGCCGTCACAAGCGGGAATTATGGGTCATTTTGTATGAAATATTTTTTTGGGCTAATGTACTGTATGCAGAAGAAAAGAAACAAATCTGATGGTACTTTTGTCAATGGAAAGATGATCAAAAAATAAAATTAGTGGAGTTTTTTCTTTAGTTTTTTAGCATTTCAAAACTGTTGGAGGTGACACGCCTATAAGCTCAAATATGCATACATACAATTTTAGCTGATAATGACTTCAATCACAAAAGTTTTAATATACGATGTCCTATTAACCATTTCTATGAATTCGTATGAATGGTATGATGGGACATAAATGGTTGATGAGAATTTGTATTTAGTCGTTTGATGTAGTTTATTATTACCATCCGTCATATGTATTATGAATTTTTATAATTGAGCATTGAAAAGTTGTCAAATTTTAAACAGGGTTTTTGGTGGATGAAGATCATTTATTGTGTGGTGCCATTGTATTGTGATAGCCTGTCCTGCATAGCCAGCTTGCTCACGCGGGTGCTCGCTCACGCGGGTGCTCGCTCACGCGGGTGCTCGCTCACGCGGGTGCTCGCTCACGCGGGTGCTCACTCACACGGGTTGGTCAAAATTCCTGAACAAACTGCACGTGTCTGTTTGGCGGTCTTGATGTCTAATTTCACGTCTGTACGTAAACATTAATCATGTAGCGTTAACATGAGTTTCTAAATGAAATGAGGCGTTTGGTTTTCATTATCAGTACAATAGTCCAAGCATTCTGTATGTATCAAGGCTTGTAGTCAGGGATAAATGCTGATATCCAGTTTATAGTCCCTGGTTAGTGCCTTAGTTTGCTTCTCGGCCATTTCGCATTATTTCTTCATAATGCAAATTCAATGTTATTTCACTTCATTAAGTCGCATTATAAATTCACATTATGAATTTAGCATAATGAATTCGCATTATGAGTTCTGATTATGAATTCATGTTATGAATTTAAAAAATAAAATATTTTCCCAGTTGAGATGAGCAAGGACAACTGTCTGGGATTCCCTTGCGTACGTTTTTTAGAATTCATTTCTAAAATCAAATATACATCCGAGCTGGTTCACGTTGTGCATTTGCAACGTGTATTCACTATAGGGCTCCGCATTGTAAATTCACCTCTACCAAAATAGGTGTTTGTGTGCGTGCGTGCGTGCGTGTGTGTGTGCACGTGCGTATGTGCTTCATCTTAGCACAGATTTGCACTTATACAGATGGGTCAAAGAATATGGCTCCATACTACGCTACTACTTCTTTTTCGGCCATGAGAGGGTAATGGTTGCCGACGCTGAGGCTCTGAAGCGTATATTTGTGACGAACAGCAGGAATTATATCAAACCACCCAGCCGGATGGCGTAAGTTTTTCACCAGTTAAAGTTTTGCAATGCGACGACATTTCGTTGGCAGTCTTCAACTACAGATAAACTGGAAAGGTCAATTTTTGTGATTACTTTAGCGTATTTTGTCAATAGCAGCACATGTTTTATTAGGATTTAAGATCTTAGTTTTTACAAAAAAGTTGTCTCTAAATTGTTATGGAGATTTTCCGTGATCAACATTTCTGACGGACGTGTTTCAGACTGGATTATGTTTGCTGATTCCAGAATTGTGGAGCGACTCATCGGTAAAGGTCTACTACTATTGGAGGGCGAAGAACATGCTCTGCAGAAAAAGATTGTCAGTCCTGCCTTCCGTCCATCTTCATTAAAAAGTAAGCTCGCATGGTGTGTACACAGGCAATTTCATTTGATCGTAATTTCTCGTTAAGATAGTTTGTATGAATTTATATGAGTGTTGTGGAATGATGTAAATGATGGGTAAGAATTCGTAATAATTGATGATGATTTGTTATTGTGCAGCACTGATAAATGATTGAAAGAGGTTTCTATGAATTATGTTACGATTGATGATTGGCATTTTATATTTGATCCTGTGGTAAGATTTATTCTGTTTAGCGCACAATATGTTGATGAAGCGAGATTTCAGTTTGTCATATTCCTTCAGAAAATCGGCGTAATAAAAAAATTGTATTTGGGTGATAGCATGGTTTTGTTGGGTGCAGTTGTTACCAAACCACCTTTGGTTATGGTACACTTTGTGTTGTTTAAGAAATTCTCTGTCACCAATTAGAATTTTTTAAAGGAATTCTCTATGGGGCAAATACTTTGTTTCCTCTTAATTTTTTATCCAGATGTTAAATAAATAACATTACTGTTCCCGGAACTTGAGAATAGTCCAGCAACATCCATGTACACGTAGCCTTTGTGAAATAGTAGTAAACATTAGCACAGGTCGCCAAATTAACCAGTTACTAACTAAGGCCAAAAAAATACCGTACTTAGATGTGGTCTGTGTTTGATGAAGCGGGTCGGATCCTTCTTTCTGTTTTTACCCCCAGCGCCACCTGATGTCTGTTGGAATGGGTTAAGACACTTGGTTCTTACCCAGCACCTCTTGGCTCCAGTCTCAAAGCATGCGTTTCCAAGTGAGTCGGCTGCACACCAATAGTTTCCAAATGAATCGGGTGCAGACCAATAGTTTCCAAGTGAATCGGGTGCAGACCAATAGTTTCCAAGTGAGTCGTCTGCACACCGATAGTTTCCAAATGAATCGGGTGCAGACCAATAGTTTCCAAATGAATCGGGTGCAGACCAATAGTTTCCAAATGAATCGGGTACAGACCAATAGTTTCCAAATGAGTCGGGTGCAGACCAATAGTTTCCAAATGAGTCGGCTACAGACCAATAGTTTCCAAATGAGTCGGGTGCAGACCAATAGTTTCCAAATGAGTCGGCTGCAGACCAATAGTTTCCAAATGAATCGGGTGAAGACCAATAGTTTCCAAATGAGTCGGCTACAGACCAATAATTTCCAAATGAGTCGGCTGCAGACCAATAGTTTCCAAATGAGTCGGGTGTAGACCAATAACTAGTTTCTCAAAGAAATTTCAGACAATTTTATTTCATTGTTGAAACCTGAGAATCTGATACACCTAGGGGGTCAGTCCTACTATGTGTTTTGGTTGTTCTAAAAAAGGCCATTATGACTCCATGAGGATAACATAGGGTAGTTATGGAGTGTGTAGAGAGTGCGTTAATCCTTTTGGGTTCATAGCTGTTGACATAACTTTGTACCATGCCTCGGAAAAGAAGCTGAGAGAACGGTACGTGTCTTGCTATAGTTCTATGAGTGTCTGGCCACACTCTTGAAATGTTGCTTGCAGTGAAATCTCTCCCACACATCAATGCATTTACAGTCTGTCTCACTGATGGTCGCAAGCATTTCATCTGAAATGTGACGAGCTGGCCTTTTCCAGTTTTAATTGATTACCGACCACCTGTTGTGCCTGTGATGACGTCACTAGATTCATTGACGCAACTGTCAAGGACTGACGGGTCATTGGATTGCAGTGTGGTGGAGGTGAAGGCTGGTTTAGTAATAGAAAAGTGTAGGGACACCTCTGCTATAAAAATACCGGAGTGTAAAATTCCCGTGACTCCCTGAAGCAATATTTCAATTAGCTGTAAACGCTGTAAATTGCATTTAACATACCTATGGATCCCTGTTAAGTTTTCTTAAGAATGCAAACTCATGCATTGATTGAAAATGCATAGAACGAAAATTGAAAATACGTACAAGGAAAATTGAAAGTATACCTGATGAAAACAAGGTAGTCAATTGCGAATTGCTCTTATTGTCATGTTTATGTTGGAGTGTCGAGGTTTTAATTGTAAATTAATTCATGTACAGTTATATTAAAGAGGATGGGACCCTTTTACAGCATGGCGAAGAATTTTTTTATTTGAAAGTTCTAAATTGGGTTTAGTGAAAAACAACGGTTGCCATATATTAGTTCAATGTTGGGCCTAATCTTGGTGTGGTTTCACTCATAATACCTTCTGCCTGTTGGCTCTAGGATCTAGTTTGGTTTTTGGTTCAGACATAATTACTGTTAGATGGCCATAGCACTGCATAGCACTGCATGGCAGTGCATAACAGTGCATAACAGTGCATAACACCAATGTTCTCTCAACTTACATAGACCTCCAGCCATCCAGAACTATTATAACACATTTGTGAATAGGGAAACTGGACAGGTGACAGCCTTGTGCAATGTTGGGTGTCTAATGTCTGATGCTAGATTTCTTTTCTGTCCAGATGTCTTGACTGTTCCATTCTGTTCAGATTCTGCTGACCCATCAGTTGGTACTAGATGTCAGTGATGTCTGACACGTGCTGGGCCAGTGTGTGTGGGTGTGTGCCTGCCTGCGTGTGTGCAGCCTGACTGGCAATTTTCATTAATGACCAATTACAACTAAATGAAAGTTTCCTAGAAGCAATATTTTGCTTCTGAAAAATGAAAGTTTGTATTTGGTAAGAATATTTGCAATTTCTTTCATGGTTACAGATAAAAATAGTTCTAGTTGTGGCTGTGAAATATTCTTATGTCCTAGAAAACTTGGCAAATGATAACAGTTGGCCATTAGATGATTGAATAATTATATAAACATTTTGTGTAGATGTTTCAAGGAATTTGCATTAAATTTTGTGATAGATTTCAAGCAAGCAATTTTCCAAGTAATTGAATTACCAGTATTTCAGCCAGCACCACTGCTTTGGGACAGTTGGGTGATGGCCTTTTTCTGCAAGACATCTAATACATAGCATTTAGTGCCACCTGTTGACCAATATTCTCAGTACTTTCTAATTCAGAAATGTCCTCACAATGCCGTACTAAAGGAACACAAAGGTTTTAGGGATTGACTTTTTGACGTTTTTAGCTTTGACAAGACCTATAACTAGCAAAATTTGCTGTTTTTTAACTTTGTTACAAGCTGATGATTTCGGTTGTTAGCATCCAGTCACTGGTTAGAATTAACTGAAATCAAAACAGATGACCTTATCAGTTAAATACCCATAGGTTATTTAAGACCATGAAAATGTCCAATTTTGACCAATGTCAAAGCATCACATCTTCCAAAAAGGCTTGTCGGAGTCATTATGCAACTTTCATCTACTGTTCTTTATACACTGTTCTTCAAAGCGCTGTATGAATTGTTCCACTTTTGCACGAGGGGCTATCAAAAATAGGACTTTTTTATGATTTTATGAAAAAATTAAAGTTGCACATGATTACTCACTACAAATTATGGAAAATTTACCCAGTGTTATTTCATGATATATATGAGATATACAGAATACAGGCCATAATAATAAGTGGCTGAAGTTTTCTGAATCTTTATTTTTGTCAAAAATTTTACGAACACTTGCGTACTAAATAAGTGAAAAATGTCCAGCTTTTGACCTCTTGCTATGATGTGCCTATTGATGACTCACTGTAACCTTTGACCTTTGCATTTGATACTGACCTCTCACAGAAATGATGCTGTTCTTGTTCTTGACTGTAACATTTGACTCCTTGCAGAAATGATTTGCATATTCGAGGAGCATAGTTACCAGTTGATTGACAAATGGGAGAGAATTTTCACACACGATAATGATATTGGTGCTGTGGTGGACATTGAAGGTGACCTCAAACTCACGGTACGCCATTGTTATCTAATTACTGAAATAACGATTTGTTGAACTATGCTAATCAAATCAAGTTGGGTTTTTGAAGCTTGAAAGAGCTTGAGATAATTTCAAAGGGTAATTTCCATGATTTCATATGTCAGTAATTTGCTTAATTTATAATGACTTAACGCTCTGGTTTCAGTACTGCAAAACAACATTATTACTTTCAAAGACTGATAACATGTTAACTTTTTTTATCAAAATACATCTTTTGAAGTTGGTAAGTTATTGAAATCAGCTTTTTTGACGTGCGGTTTGTATTTTAAGTGCTAAAATTAAAGTACTAATCATCTCTTTTAAAGGCTGGAAAACTTCATTATTAAAACATGGGTAGAGTTCAGTCGCTGTCTCCCGGCTAGAAAAATCTAACCAAATTCACGTGTTCTAATTTAAAATACACCGCAATATCTCGCGTAATCTCATTTATTGACGACTGTCTTGAACTAGAACCGTTCACGTCCGACTATTGCTGCTCTGTGTTTAAAGTCAGCACAACTATACGTTTGCTTGCATACCACAGGCAGGTGGCAGCACTTATCATATGTCACCTGTTACCTAATTCACCTGAGTTGTATGAACAGCTAAATGCAGAATACAATGCCCTGCTTGTGACCGTCTATCGTCTGGGTAGATTTACATTGTCTGTCGAATGGTGTTTTCTAGGCATTCGACATCATTGGTCAGTGTGCGTTTGGTTACAAGTTCCGAAGTCTCATGGACCACCACCAGGGGGAGTCGATCACTGCGTGCTTCAACCGGCTCATTGGTGGAACGGGGTTAAGGTGTGTAAAGGACTTAATCAATACAAAATAGTATGGTGAACAAACGTACAGTTGTTCCACGGTATGTTTTGTGCAGCTGAAGACGTTTTGTGTAAATGTTATTTTTTTGTCACCCGCTTGTGACGTTTTACAAGTCTCTCCTATTTCTGTATCGTTTTTCCCAAATTTGACATCAAGAGGAAGAAACATGTATTTGGTTTGGATATCAGGCCGTGGTATTCGTTACGTAACATCATGTGTCTGTGATCCATACTGGTTGAAATTGTTGTGCTCAGACTGTGCTGCATGGGTCACGATATCTTCTTTCGTAACATCTTAAGTTATGCAGTTTTCCGTCACCAAAGTTTACTCATCGAGACCAAGTGCAAGTAAAGAGTCTCTACAGTAAAACTCGCCGGTTGCGCTCACAATATGATGAACAAAGAAAATTTTACTTTCTCATTTCTTCATTAAAAGCCAAACTTTACCATTGTTGATAACTATTATTTTCAGAAATACCACAAGACACTCTGTGTCTCAGACATTTTTATACACTTCAACCATGCCTTTCTAATGTCAAAGCCCCTTTAAGGGTCAGTTATAAAATTTTACATGTTACGTGTTCCCCTTAAGATGATCACAACTGATGTAGATCTTCTGACCAATCCAACTGCTGTGGCATCAGGTGGCATATTTGTTTTTACCTGCGCCTAGACTACCTGTCGTGAGTTTCCTTCTTCTGAAAACATGGTATATTATGTATTCCAGTTGAGAATGCCTGGCGTTGATTTTGGGTTGAGTCCAACTACTGCTCTGCCCTCTTGTGGCAATTTAATAAGTTTTCTGTGCTGGTGGATTTCTATCTACGAAGTTCTTGATGAATGTTTACCAAGTTTGACACATGAACTTCTATATAGACCACAGGACTTCCCTTGTTTTAGATGGATGTGACAAATGCTGTGTTCCGGAATGTTCTTAATTTGTATTTTAATGTATCAGCTCGTACTAACAATTACCCCTACAAGCGTACCGCTGCAGTGGAGTTGTGCACTTATCTCAGTGCTTTTGGTCCTGTTGTTTACTTGTCAATGTTGAAGCAGGGTCTGTAAGTGCCAATGCCAAGGTGTGTGCTCAACTGGGTGACACTACTTACCTTCTTTCAGTAAAGAGCTCAACTCCACCCTGTTGTCCCACTTGTTTGTGACCGTCTGCCTCACAGCAGAATCTGGCCAATGCAAAGCTCTTCAGTCTGCTCACAATTTTTGCCAATTTGCCCTGGCTTTTGTTAATTTAGGGCAGACTTTTCAGTTGAGTATCCTCAATCTTCAGATGAGGGTCATGTGTCTGTGTAAGTGTCGGACTGAGATTAGGACATGACATTCCCACAGTTTTGGTATCCAGTAATTTACTTTTTGTTCACGGGCCAAATTTTCTTTTTTACTTGTAAATCAGGGACCTCAAAGCCATATAATGTTGATTTTATTACAAATTACCAGTTATCGCTGTTGTCTGTCAGACATTCACTAAAATTAAGGCCGTTGCTTTAGCCAATTTAATGCAATTCATCAAGACAGTGCATGGGGTTTACGTCCATCAGCTGACCATTAGACTTGTACGCAGGTGTCGCACGTTGGATTATACGATACACTAAGGTTGATCTCAGAAATTCATTTTCTCACAAATAATTTTATGTTACATCAACAAATTGATGGCAAATGTTTATTTTTGAAATGAATTTTACCATAATCAAAGCTGTTTTAGTGGGAACAGGCATAAGCCAGCCAACCAGTTAGTGTCACCTCTGCTGTGATTGTATTGTTCTTAATTATTACAAAAACAATCCATGTTGTGGCTCTGTGGTCACACACGAGACCACACTGTTAGTTGCCACTGGCCGTGCCAAGTTAGGATGTGGAAAGTCCGACCACGTACCGAGGGCGTGCCACTCTGTGCTAGGCACAGCTAATACAAACTTGTCCACGGGGCCTGGACAGAAGCAATGGCTGCCAATGGGGACTGGTACTGAATGTCTGCGCTGATGTTTGTTATTCGTTTGGGCAAACAACGCTTTTTTGCAAGTTCTGTTTCATGCCTTTGTTCCTTAACATCTCATCAGATTAACACCAACACATTCTGACTTTGTGTTTAACGGAATCTGATTATTCTCTAATAATTGTGTATGGCATGTAATGAATATAAGTTAAAGGTTGATGTATTTTTTGTTTTGAACTCTGATAAACTTAATATTCATCTGTCATTTCTATTTTTAACTACTCACAGCTGGTGCTCTCTAAGTCCAAGATTGGTTTTCATTTTGTTTTGAAATGCTCTTGTTCTTAATCTGCTAAACTTTTCTGGTCTCACAACTACATGGTAATTCATACCTTACGCTCATTTCTCACAGAAATTTGCGCCACGCTGCATACAAGCATACTACGAGACTGGCTTTCAGAAGGTTTCTTTTAACACTTTTTCATGCCAGACATTTGTTGAATACTATTCATTTGAAAGGCCGTTATTGAATTCACCCAAATCATTACGTTTACGGCATGACGTGATTTCCCTGCCTGGCTCTGTTCAGGCAGGTGTGCGTGGAATTCTTTAAATACTTTGTGGGCAGACATGCTACTGATTTTCACCCCCATGTGCCACTTTCCAGCTGCATTCTTGTAGTCTACTGACAGTTCCTTTTGGCAGACTCACATGGTAGACTTGTGGATCTATTGTATAGACATGGAAATATGATGCACGATAGATGTATCTATAGTGCCTTATTGAGCAGGATTGTTTTTTATTGACTCAAATATTGCAACTTTTGGCCCTTATTGAAAGCATTCTGTCGCATTCGAGCTACTGTCAGACATTGATTTGGGGAAGTGTGGGGAACCACAGCATTCAAAATCTTAGGAAAAAATTCTCCAAAATTGGCGAGACCAGTATACCATAGTAACATTAGTGATATTCAATATGAAGTTTGCTCGAGTGGTAATTACCAATTGTGAGTTGAACCTATGACCTAGTTCTTTAGGCCATTGAGGTCAGGTCAGGGTTTATCAGCTGTTGTTAAATGTTTTGTGGTTGGAGTGTCTTAATGATCCAAATAATGTCCACAATGGTGTGTGACAATGTTGTGATAGTTCCAGCATAGCACACGTCTCCCACATACTGGGGACTTCCACTGCATCATTTGAGGTTATGCTGGTCTCAAGGAAAATGTCCAAATTTGGCAAACTTCGGAACGTCATACCTTAGAAATGGTTGACTGGATTCATGAAAGTTTCAGATAGCTTGCTTTATGCTCTGTTCTCCAGAAGACTGTTGGGAATATTGCTTATCGATAGTTGTCACACATTTACATGAGAATTTATCACAAAATTAGACTTTTTGATTTTGATTGTGAAAAGTTGCATGAAAAGAAAACAAAATATTTTAGAAAACCATATCAGCATTTCTGAGATTTCATCAGTAACGATGATTATTGTATTGAAACGAAATTTGGCCTCGTTATTCACGATGTTTTAGCCTCGTTATTCCCACTGTTTTGGCCTCGTTATTCACACTGTTTTGCTACTATGAAATTAGATTTCTTTTTGGTTAATTTTAACAAAAAGGAAATATAACGTGACCCAGTTAGTGACAGATTGGCATGCAGTCAAAACCTACAGCATTTCTACTTTCATAAAATATGTTATTTTATGGAGTTAATTTCTACACTTTTGTACATCTTTGCCTAAAGATACACACACCTGTCTGTAAGGACTTGCATGTAACTTAAATCATGAATAAAAATTATAAAGACTCCTGGGACATACAAATTAATAAGTGTTTGTGAGAACTCAAAATGTTGCATCTTTTGCTTGACCTACTTTTTCTTTCTTGGTGGGCAAAATGGTCGAGTTGACGCGGACAAAACACAATATTTATTCTTGGAAATTTTGTCTGAATCATTTTAACATTCAGCTAGGCAGACATGGCTCTTTGATTACACGATATTTCAAAGAATTTATTACAAAATAAATTTGTATTTGTCCCTGATTGCCGTGAATTTCAGCTACTTGTGTGCAACATACATGAACAGTATTTTACAAGACTCAACTCCGAGTGTACAGCACTGAGGATTATTGTGTTCCATGCTAACTGTACCGAGTGTAGAGCACTGAGGATTATTGTTTCATGCTAACCCTACCATGGTTTCTTTCACAGCTGGACCATGGCTATCCCGTATTATCACCACCTCCCTACCCCAGGGAACAAGAGCTTCAACAGAGACAAGGCTGTTATTGATCAGACAGTTGAGAACGTCATTAAACACAAAAAGTCAACAAAACTGTCGTGTCCAGGTAGGAATGGCCGATTGAACAGGATGGTTCACGATTATTGTTCATTTCATGGACGCTGTGCAAAACATTCGCTTTGCGGAGACAGGGCTGTGCGGAAATGCAAAATGCTGTGATTGCTGTGTTGGCACACCTTTGTGTAAAGTGTGACAAAATAGAAAACGGAATTGCTTTATAATTCTCTAGCTTGGTATGATGTTGCAACGCCACCGATACTGTCTGTTCTTTAATGGTTTGTATTGCCGATAAACGTTCAAAATTTCATTGTGTTTGCTGATGGCAGCCATATTGTATAAAGTTTTCAAATGATTTTGTAAGACTTATCGTCTTGCTACTCTTGTTGAAAATTTTGATTTAATAAAGCATTACTGTTCCACCATAACACAGTGTTGATCTAATTTGAACAAGCTTTACGGTATATGTTTTATTTGTGTTTCCAGTGGCGAGTGACAAGTCTGATTGTCTGCTTGACATGTTGATGACTGCTAGAGACGAGGACAGTGGGCGTGGCCTTACTGACAAGGAACTCCATGATCAGGTGCTCACCTTCATGATAGCTGGACATGAGGTAATTGTTTTGGAAAGAATTTGGCTGCTCTTGCCTGCCCACCTGTCAGCCAACCTGAGCCCGGTCTCTAATCTTTGTACTCGAAATGAACTCGAATCTATTTTTGGCAATTTCTCTGCTCCTTTTGTGCGAACTTAAGATAATTGGTTATCAGACTGTGCTCGAATACATTATAGCTTATGCATAGGAGTTTCTAGTTCAAGTTTGCCCTTGAAGACCCTTATATTCGTGCAACAAACTCGAGTAAAAACTCGAAATTTCGAGTTCGAACTCGAACTTATTGCTTTAATATTGGGTTTACAAACTGTGAACTTAGGGCAATAAATTATCTACATAAGTTATTGTGTACTCGAGCATAGAATAATAGACACTTATCTTGAGTTCGCCTAAAAGTAGAGTAGAAAATGCCAAACCTAATTTCGAGTTCCATTTCGAGTAAAAAGATTGGAGACCAGGCCCTGATCAAAGTAGAATTCCTTTATAGAAGTTATCATTATGGTTTATCATACTTTTAGCAATGTAAAGTTGTTCTGTGCAATGCTGAGGGTATGTGAACATTAAATGATCTTAGGGTATACAGTAGCCACAGTAGTCAGTATGCAGATAACAACAATAACATTATTGCAATAACAATAATATTACACATAACAAGAGCATTACAGATAACAATAACAATACAGGTAACAATAACAATAACATTACAGGTAACAATAACAAGAATGTTACAGATAACAATAATGTTACAGATAACAATAATGTTACAGGTAACAATAACATTTCAGATACCAATGACAATAAAATTACAGATAACCATAATATTACAGTATTAATAACGATGGTAATTATCTAATTATCAGTGCCTCTTTGGTGATCACAAGGTTCCATAAATGACGAAATCTGTTGCAAATTTTCTAGTTTTTGACTGAATGTCACGTAAAAAGTGCAAAGGAGAAAACTTTGGATATTTTTAAATGTATTGTAATGACCTCTACTCAGACAGAGGTAGTTTTAAGTATTTAAGCACAAAGTTCTGTGTCAAAATTTTGTTGTTCCCCTCCTCAGAACAATTTTTCAAGACTGTTTTTGCCCAGCTTTTGTGGAGGTTGAGATATGGGATCTTAATTTGTTCACGTGACACTTTCATAGACGACCAGCGTGACACTGTCCTGGGCCCTGCTGCAGCTGGCCAAATACCCTCGGATACAGCAGAAAGCACGTGAAGAGCTACAGATGGTGCTGCCACCTAGAGGCCAGCAGCCAATCACATGGGAACATGCTGAACAGTTGAAATACTTGAACTGTGTCATCAAAGAAACACTGAGGTGAGCTGCCTTGTTTATTGTTCAGTGTGTGAGCAATATTCTTCAATATTACCAGTGCAGTAGTGTGATCGATATTCATCAATATCATCAGTATTGTGCGTCGTTGTGTGCAATATTAACGGTAATGCTGTTCAGAATTTCTAGCATTCCTGAGACCAATATCATTTGATATCGTGGCCGTTCATGATCAATTTTGTTCGTGATATTTGTTTGTAATGCATGATTGATTCTATTCACAGCTCAAAACATGAGCATGCATTTCGGCGTTTTCCCGTTGCTCCCAACTTGTTGATTCTATAGCCCAGCAACAGGTTGGGAAGTTTACTCCTGTAGCCAATATCTTACACGACTGATTAACTCCGTTCTGGCATTCATGGTTGGATAGCCAGCTCTCTTTTGTTGAATAATTGCTCTAATCTTCAAAAAGATCCTATCTAACCTGACTGGGCTGTGCTGTTAAAAATAAATGTTAAGTTATAACATATTTGAACATAAACCAATAGCAATTCTGAAATCCTTGTCTAATGGTGATCATGTTTAGTTTTTGAATCGCCAAAATCACCCAACTGCAACTGAAGTTACGATAATCTATTCTTTCTGAATGTATACCAATTCACTCTGGGTTTGACGGTGTTCGCACTCGGTCTGTAGTAAGCCTGTTGTCATAACAGACAAAAGAGTGTGCTTGGCAGTTAACAAAGAAGCTAGATGTTATCACACGCTCAGAACCCCCTTCATTTGGTAAAGTCACTGAACAAGAAAATGCTGTCATGTGCTTATCGGCCTTCCACTGGTTCAAACCCAGACAAAGAAGCTAACGTTTGGTTTTAACCAATTACCCCTATAAAAGTGGTCTAAAGATGTTCGTTACTTTGATGAGAGGCGATTTTGTTGGCAAGCGACTGACAGCTAGTTTTTCCTTGAGATCGTGCTCAGTGTATAAAAATAGCACACCATGACAAGCTAATATGTAGAGCCCCATCTCATTGTATAAAATAGCACACCATGACAAGCTAATATGTAGAGCCCCATCTCATTGTATAAAATAGCACACCATGACACGCTAATATGTAGAGCCCCATCTCAAACAATAACACATTGTCTGTGTCATCATACATCTAATACATTTTAATGCAGTCGTGTAAATTTGCTTTTTTGAGAGATTGTTGCGTGTCCGGAGCGTACCCCTGACATGGTTGTTTTTTTTGAAATTGAAGATATGCCAATGAATGGATAATAATATTGTTCATGTTTGCCATGTGTTGCAGACTTTACCCTGCTGGACCAATCACCATGAGAGAGGCTGTGTGTGACGACTATTTAGGCAAATATTTTATTCCGGCCGGGACTTTTATTGTCTGCAATATGGGCGCCTGCATGAGGTATTGCATTTAGTGAAACTTTTCTTAAAGAATTTGTTCTTTAAATGCTCTGTTTACAGTCTCTGAAAATGAATTTAATTTTAATCCATAAGTCTTTATGATATGAAGAGCATTTTGTCATCAAAGTTTTATGAACTATTTGTATGTTTGGACATTTACATGTAGTTAATCTGTGTGATTCATGATGCAAACTAAGCATGAACTAAGACATGGTATGAATTGTATGTTGTCAGTGTTTTATACATTACTTGACGAAAAGTGTCAGTAACAGATGCCCCATGCAGTTGATTTACGATTTTGATTCTCATTTCCTGCCTCTCTTGCAGGCTTCCCGAGAACTGGTCTGACCCTGATGAGTTCATACCAGAAAGATTTGAGGACGAGAAATCGATCAGCGCCTCCGTTTTCCTACCGTTCATTACAGGACCGCGCAAGTGTATGGGCTACCGTTTTGCTATCATGGAGATGACAGTCTTACTGGCCATGTTGCTGCGAGAATTTGAGTTCAGAACAATTCCCGACGTACATTACAAGCAGCTAATGCGTGCCACAGTGAGGCCGTTCCCTGCACTGAAACTGGAGATATCACGTGTCTCGTCCACAACAGAAGGGAAAATAACAGAGGATGTTCACAGGGCTGAAGTCTAGTCATGTTGTCATTTTGTCATTTCATCACCCAGTCTGGAAAGGCTTCTGCCCATCAACTTAGAGATTAGTAAGCATAAAAACTTGGTTCATCATGTCCTACAGAGGGAGCCACATACTTGTGAATAGAAGCCTTGAAAATTGTTTTGATATGGTTTGTTCATAATGAGACATTCACATGTCACTTTTGCCTTTGTTGTTCGTTATAATTGTTGTATATTTCCCCATGATGGTTGTAAAGAGAGTTAAGCTCCATCTAGTGGGAAGATGGAAGATGAAGATCTTATTATGTCTTGTGACTAAAGGCAATACACATGTATTGATTTTGTAAACAGAATGCCTTGTATTGTTTACAGAGACGGGATAATTTGAGGACATCCAATGTTATTCTTTGGAATTTGATTTTTAACACCCGATTTCTGTGATGTTGAAATGTAATGTCATTAACTACTTTACCAAAATACTGATTATTTTTCACAAACTTAGCATCCCCTCTGTGGTTGCACTTCGTGTCAGTATTTTCATGTTTTTTACTTTCATTCTTCTTGTAAACGTGCTATTATCATTTATCAATTGTCATTGTTCAAGAGAGTTTATTTATTTATCTACATAATGTTTATTTATTTATTTATTTGTAATTTATTACGAAATTGTCCCGACCGTATTTGCTCCATTACATGATTTAATGTGAGACCAATACTTTTTGTATTGCAGAAATGTACACGTAAAACTATTAATATTTTCAGTGTAATTTGACAATCCATTTCTTTTGTCCAAAGTTGGTGAGATTTTAAGGTACTGTACACATCACTTACTGAGAAACAAGTCATGAATGCTTCAAACCAAGAAACTCATTGTGAAGCCAAATGTCTCCATCTCCCCCTGATGTAGGAGTGTCTCCCTTCCACAATACCCCCTGATGTAGGAGTGTCTCCCTTCCACAATACCCCCCCGGTGTAGGAGTGTCTCCCTTCCACAATACCAACTGTTCCTCTTTCAGCAAAGGACTGGAGTGTGGTTCTATCCTTTGAATCGTCTACCAGTCATATTTGAGTAAGTGATTTGTATTTTACTGAAATAGATTGGGATTTACACATGGGGCCTGTCATGAGGGTGACTTGAGACTAAGACAGAAGTTTTGTATAATGCTTCCAATTCACAAATAATGAAAAAGTTTTGCCATTTAATTATAAGTGCATCACTCTATAAATATTTTTTAGAAGTTATCTCCATATCTAGCAGTTATGTGTATATTCTCAGATACTTTAAACCTTTGTTCAAGCGGGATTTAATTATTTTTCAGAAATAGTTATGTGGAGTGGATGAACAAATTTCTGACTTGATTCTTCAAGTTACTTTTCCTGTAAGCGACCCCTGGTGTTGCATGGATGTGTTATGTGCATGGATTAATGACTTCTTTTGTATGTATAGTATTTTTTGAAAGAAATTGACGAAATGATTAATCGAGTGTTTATTATCGGGTGCACTTAACATTTGCTGCTGCCGCTGGAGCATATCCACATAGTCTCGTGCGTCGTTATAAGGTTACGTCAAAAGCGCGCATAAATTCAATATTGGAGGTGACGGATCCAATCGTACTATGATGTAGTGAACTTGGCTCCGTCCGTGTCGCTTACATTCATTGTAATCACAGTCGCAAACTTGAGGTTTTAGAAACTTACAAAAAGGGTTACGGCCCAAAACGATTTTTTGAAAGGTAACACTGCACGTGGCTTTATACCGTGTAACAACTGTTGTCACGAGGGAAAAGTGTGCTGATACCATGACTACAAATGATACTGTGTCTGCTGCAGTATTGTTAGGATGTCTGTGCACATTCACTTTTTACATATTTTGTAATGCCCGACCCAGTGGAGATTTTCTGTGGTGTTTTTGGCTTTTCTAATATTTTTATGCTCTTGCACTAGAAAACTGTCGGAGTACTTTATCTTGAAAACGCTGTTGTCAGTGCTGAGCTCGGTTACTGTAGCCGTGTTGTCAATAACGGATAATGTCTCTAATACAAGTCTTTGGAGTCCATTTCACGAGAAGTGGGTTACGGCTGGAGTTTTATTATTTTCTGAGACGTGCTAATAATGAGTAGACTACAAAAACTTAATTTCGTAATTACGAAGCGGGAACATAAGGCAAATTGTTGGAATTTAAAAGTCTTAAATAACTGGAGGAACAGGCCTTTAGTTCTGGTTGGGTGGCTATGCAGTTGGATGTATCGGCGGTGTTTAAGGTTACATTGGACCTCGGTGACTTTGTAATCGTATTTAATCACATGTCTATAAAACTATTGATTTTAAATCTATGAAAATATGGGTATTTTCTGAAAGTAGAAAGCCTATAGAATATTATTTTTGACCGGAATTTTCAGTTAAAAATGTGCCCTTAACTGGGTCACGTGACCATGCCTTCCGTGAGTAAAATTTATCAAAATAACGAAGGTACACTGATAGCAAAACAACGATATCCATAACATGATCAATTTTTATTTGATGTAGACGTTTAATATGAAATCTCAAAACCGTTTTCCCAGTTGTATAGAATATCGTTCAGTTCTCGTTTTGTGGAACTTTAGTTCTTATTCGTGGAAATCACATAAGTCCGATATTTGATAGCGCCCCCTCAATGCTTCGTGCAAAAGGACATTTTGATAGCCTCTCAAGGCTTCGTGCAAAAGGGCATTTTCTAACAGTGTTTTGGAGAACAGTCCATGGGCGGGTATCCTACGAATCCCGATCAACCCATTTATGAGATGTGATGTTTCGAAGTTGGCCAAATCTGAACATTTTCCTAGGGCCCCACATAATCTTAAACTTGTTAGAATTACCTGTAAGTGTACACAAGAGATGGCGCTAAGATTCCCAGCGTGCCAGTAACATGAAAGCAACTCCTAGAAAGCCATCAGCACAATTATCTGACGACGACGGAAAACTGTTTTCACTAGGGGCGGATCCAGGATTTTGAATTAGGCTAGGGTGGGCCGGGGCAGACTATATTAGCCAGGATTTTGCCCGTCAGACATTCATGCCCCCCCCCCGAAATTCCAAATGGAATCTGAGAAAATTTTAGGGGGACCATGGCCCCCTTCTAAATCCGCCACTGTTCAGGTAGTTAAGCAGCATAAAATTTTCTTGGTGACCGGTGTCGTGCATTTAAGTAAGACCATAGACTATAATCTATGGTAAGACGAATCATATTGGTTTTTACGCATTAAACAACTATATCTCGCTGTTTTCCGGCGTGTCCGCTAGAGGTAAGGGGATCGACAGGCAGCACTCGTTTAATCACTGGTTGATTAAACCTCGGCAGTCACTGGTTAGCTTTACAACAAAGAAGAAATGGTTGGGTGTGCACGATTTTAAGCCTCGTCAACATCACTGCGAACCAAGTTTCTCGCTTCAGAGTCAATAACGTCAGAAAGACCGAGTACAGTAATATGCGACCTGGGCACTGAGTTTATGAGTTTGACACTCTAGCTGCAATGCCAACAGGCTACAAAAATGCACCCCGAAAAGGCACAACCACATCTTTCCGATTCACATTTCTTGAACCCAAATTTAGTAAGCACCGATTTAGTCTGTACAAAAGACCACAAACTATATATCATTCCACATTTACTCTTTCTCCACCAGTCATGTCGGTTTGTTTACATATAGAGCGCTACCTGTTGACAACTCAACCAGCCAATTAGAAAACCCGGTGTAAAACATTTTCCTGAGGCTAATGAAATGATACTTCCGTGCCCCCTTCCCCCTAGCGGACAAGCAGGGCACCAGCGAGACAATGCGACCATAATGGTGTCTACAAAACTGGTTTCCTGGTTTTACTGAAAGTCTGGCTAAGTACTGACTGCATATCACAGATATCACAGCCGGTGTTTGCATGAGAATAAGAACACGCAAGTCTCGTCGGCGAGGTCATGTTTCCAAAAGTATACCAATGTGCTATGATTACTCACATTCAATGTAGGGTTATTTGATCTTTTCTTAGCCTTATTCACATGGGATGCGAGTAAGGAAAAGAGAAGAAACGTTTTGCGACACGTGGGAATTTTTGGCGAATTTATTTCACTTCGAGTTTATTTTGTTGTACATTACCAGACATATATTCAGCTGATGGTCATTTACAAATAGTGCTCTGGGTAAATCGTTAGTCTGCACTGTAGTATCCCAAGCCCATTGAAAATCCATCCTCTGTTGTGTTAGCAACAGCTACTTGTGGGACAAGATGGGGGACGGTTGAATTTCCGGCAACTGCGATAGGCTGGAATGAATAGTCTGATTGATAAGTCGGAATTACTCAACATTTAAATTTTCTTAAAGTATCAATAAACAACTGGTCCCACCTTACATATTATTCACCTCTGTGAAACTTAAGGTTATATATAACCTCATCATATAAACTAGTCTGTGTATTACACTAAATATTAACAAAGCCATATATTTAAATTGAGTAAAAGAGCACATTTTCCGAAAGTAAAAAGCCTACATATATATAATGTGACTTTAAACTTTATACTAATATCCACGTTACTATGTCTTTTCACTAAAAATTTGCAAAATAGAAAGGTATATACATGTAACAGCAAAACAAGATTGGAATTACGTGACCAAAGTTTGTTTGATATAAATGTTCAAAATGAAATCTCAAAAACGCTGTTGTAACGTCTATTTTTTAGAAAAAAAGTCCTGTTTTTGATAACCCCTCGTGAAAAAGTGTAACATTTTAACAACAATTACTAGCAATTTTTTCACAATACTATATGAAGCGTGTTTTCTCAATGTTTCATTTGAGTCCCATCAGCCGTCATTTCTGAGATATGAAGTGCCAAAAATAGCCAAATTTGGACATTTTCTAGAGTACTACATAACTTTAAATGCCCATAAAGTGACGTATTCGAAGTCCATTGTATTGGGGTGGAACGCTTTGTATTTTCGTGGGTTCTTTTAAGAAACCCTGTGACTTAGTGACGGTCTCTGCCAAACCTGTTAGTTGGTTTCTACAATTCATTGCACTTTTTCTGAATATGAACTGATCACAAAACAAAAAATCTCTCTCCCTCTCCCCCACTCTCTCTTTCTCTCCCTCCCCCCTACCTCTNCCCCCCTCTCTCTCTCTCCCCGTTCCCCCTATCTCTCTCTCCCTCTCCCCCACTTTCTCTCTTTCTCTCACTCGTAGCGACAACAGTTCCTGAACAGCAATCAAGTAACCAACGCATAATCTGAGTCACAGAATTCCTTGGAAAGCCTCATTTTCCCTACATTGCAAACAAATTTCCTTGTCTATTCTGTGTCTATTACGCAGGCTGGAAAGGGCTCAGCCTCACGCTAGATAGGGATATCTGAGGACCATGCATGTATATAAAACGGAAAATTAAACCAAAAAAATGGCCACCCTTTTAAGAGAGTTGCATGAACTTATCTCGAAGACAGCGATACGTGTTTCACTGACCCTTTCCTTCATCGGTGCTTTAGTCTCCCAATCCACTTAACTCGTCATCGTCTTCTTCATCAATCTCATTCTCGTCTTCTTTTGGTAAAAATAGTTGCGGCTCGCTTACTTTCTTCACAAAATGGCGCACACTGTCAATTGTCACACTCTTGGTCGTCGCCTGCGACGATTTTTTCTTTGAATTGGTTAGGGACGACGTCACCATTTTTACTCCCGGTTTGTTCTCGGGAAAGTCGAGGGTTAAGATTAAATTTTGATCCGTCTTTTCCTCACTACGAGGATTATCCATGAAAATCATCAGAGCATTGTCCAGTTCCTTCGCCTTTATTGGTCTATGAAAAGGTAAGAAGACCGAAGCAATTGTTCCGGAGATACAGCTCAACGGCGCGACAAGGCTTGGCAGATAAGCGATCACGATGTCGTCTTTGTCGTCGTCATTTTCCTCATCTTTAGTCACCGCTTCTTCGCACAGAGCAGACGTCTGCGACTCGTACGGGTTGAAAACAAGACCCTGTTGTTCACTTGTCTTTTCGCATACGTCAACGAATGAACTTGATCGCGCATCGCCCTGTAGGGTTTCAATGGTGGCCCGTCTGTGCACAGGTTGGATATCTGAGAGGGAAATGTCCATTGGTTGTAACTGGTGACCACTTTCATATTGGAGCGAATCGCAAGAGTTTTCGATGACGATCTGTCGTTGGGATGTCACTACGAATCGTTTGAAAAGATAAACAGCTATCGTGAGAATCACCACAAATATTCCAAGTGCGATACCCGTGCCCATCGCCGTGTAATCTTTCGTAAACACGTTCCCAAATATGCGATGATCTTCAGTCATGGCTGGAAATACAGTACAATTACATAGACAACTCTAAGAACTTTTAACCTAATTATTGTAACTGGCAGTAAAATACCGTCTTACTTGGCGGGGGAAGAAATACGGGTTTTCCTATCATGAGGTCCAGACCCTAAGTTGGTTTGCATATTGAAATTTGTGTGTTTGAAGGACAAGCGGAATGTTTGTTAATCAATGTAACGAGAACAAAGCAAAACACCAAGTGGAACGTAATAAGAACTGTAAATCGGAAACAACAAATCGACAGAGATAGGAGGGCCGGTCGTAACTATCACCACGTTCCAACAGCATCGCATTCTAGCGCCTCAAGCGATTGAACTGAAAGTAAGCATTACCGGTGTTGCTAACGCAGCCTTCCTGAAATGTACAGTTCCTGAAGCGGGCAGCATTCCCGACGCAGTCTTTGCCGCCATTGCTGGGTCTCGGGTTATTGCAGTATCTACGTTCCACAGCCACTCCGTGACCGCAAGTGGTGCTGCAGTCGCTAATGAGTTTGTAATCGGACCAGCCACCATCAACTACAGTACACAGTGGATGTCATAGTTTAATCGGAGTTGATAAACATTTTACGACTTCTTTGGGATTTAAAGACGCCTGGAACCAATGAAAATACCTTTTACAGGGATCGTGATGAGTCTACTTCTTGAATATGCTAATGTGAGAGTTATTCACTTTAAATATTGCGAAGAATTTCTAGACAAAATCGCCAGATTCGGTATTTTCGATACACAGACGAAAAGTGCTCTTTCATCACAATACAGTTTTTCTAATTCACCGCCCCTAATAATACATATGCGGGCATGCTCTTACAGAAGTTGGCCGGGGACAGGCTGCAGCCATAGATTATAGACAACAGATTCGCAACTCCGACATTTTCTTGCGAAATAATGCATATCCTAGAGTAGGCGCCGACCTCTAAACATAGCAAACTCAGCTTCCGGCTAGTGTATTGTGACGAGGAATTCTCCCATCTAGTTTGTTGCCAAGTAAAACGAAAAAAAAAATCGGCATTCAAACGCTGTCCAAGGTCTTCCAACAAAGTAGAATCCACAAAGTATGAGCGGCACCGGCGTGCATTCGAGCTTAAAAATGACTCAAACGTAGGCCTACAGTGCTGTGGAAGTGCGAGAATGTTTGTTTGAGTAGGCCTGGTGGTCATTTCTGGAGTACTAATATGAGCTTCACTTAGGAAGCTTACGTCTTTGGTAAGATCACAGATTTCGTCCATTGAAAATATACAGAGACGGCGGTCCATGTACCGGCTATAGTCTATACTGCAGGTTGAAATCGTCATTGTTTTGGTTACACCAAAGGTCTAATGTCACATTTTCCATATAAGGGAAGCGTGTTACGTCTATATGTCTTATAATATCAAATAAGGAGACCTGGAGTGCGTTCAGTAGACGCTAGGACCTACGCTAGGACCTAGCTAAAACCTATTCAAAGTCACGTGTTCAAATTTAAAATGCACGGCAATATCTCACGTTATCTCGCGAAGTCTTGCTTTTTAGTGAGGACCTAGCGTTACTGAACGGGAGGCAGCTTTGCCGCGTGGGACAAAAAGCTACAAAATGACGAGCTGTTGACTGATCGATGCTTTGAAATTTGAAACTAAAAGAAAAATATTTTGAAATACACAGAAATTTAAAATCTTAACGAACAAAACGTAAAAATGCCTGGCGAATAGTTTGACTTGTGTTTCAGTGGCAGAGAACCACTTCGAATAATGCAATGTTGTCTGACTTTCACGTTCTATCATATAAGATAATCACAGCATGACTTCAGAACTCAATGTATCTTGAAGCTAGCTCTCAAAAGAGAAGTGTATTACTTTGATGCAGTTAAGGCAGATAAACCAAACTTATGAGAAAACAATGAAGTTGCATTTAAAAGGATATGAAGAAACATTTTCTTAAGTACATGTGTCTAGATTTCATTCCACCATACAGTACTGCAATTCATAAGTCTACAGTGAACACATATCCTCAACAAATTCACAACTCAGGCCCACCGGCGCTTGGCACAGGCGAAAATCTCCGCTCGAAAATAGGAGTGACGGCATATTTGAACATGCGCTTGTGTACCCGGACTTGGCCTCGTATAAGATGACGACCAAAAAACGTCAAAACTCCCTGTTTGCTAGTATTTTTTACGTTTTTCAATCATTTTTCCGAGCGCCTTACTCACAAATTTGGAGTCGCCTGGGGTTTGCCTATAGACGTCGCCAGTGGCCTGGTCGCCGGGGACATCGTGGTTGTCATAAGCGTCTTCTGCAGTGGATTATATGAAATGGACGCTTTGTTGAATTTGACACTTGCAAGGTCAAGTCAATCACCGTCTGCCATACTACGCTACAACAAATTTATTCTTAAAAAGAACCATATGATTATCTTCGCAGTTTTTAAGCCAAATCCCGGCCTGGCTGACAGCCCAAGTAACAGGTGCTGTGCACCTGACTGGGTGACGTACTCCTTTGCATATAGGGCAAACAGTGCCACACACAGAGCTAACTCGAATCGCCCTATAATCATGGAATTCCGTAAAAAGTTGAAGTATTTTGAGACTTCTACTTTCATGCTTAGTTAGTCACTTTATACGTAACCAACATTAGACGAGACATTTCATTTTTTGGGGTCTTGAGTAAAGATAGCACTGCATTCTCGCACATACCACGTAGTTCGGCCTGCCGGTGGATGTTTTAAGATTTTTTTCATTCGAGTTCAGTTGCAACGGAAGAGTGCGAAGAAATTAAGGAAGTTTCCGCTAAGTTTTATCTAGTTTGTATGTTCAGCGACATTGATGGCATTTGTACGGCAGGACCGATCGGCGGGTATCATTTTTTCATTTGTTCTCTAGTTCAAATTGGCTGCTGTCCGGAATACTCTTGGAGAGTGCCCGGCTTCAAATTCAGCGTCGGCAACTAGGATCAGGGGTACGTCAAATCCTTTGAACTTCGGTCTGTGGACTACAATTTAAAAAATTAAGTGTCCATGTGCTGGTAGCGCTGGATGCAATATTTCTCCACACTCGCCATGCGGGGGATTCCGTATGAAGTCACTCTGACGTCACAGAACAGGAAGGTATTCCCCATGGCTGCCGGTATTTGACGATCGTCGTGATATTTATAACAAAAATAGATGGCAATATTTTGTAGTGTCGAGGTATTTCTGAACATTTATCGAACTAAAACAATAGATTGTAGGTTTCAATCAAATTTTTCAACCATAAATGCTAAAATTCTTCGTTTAGCCGTCGTTTTCTTGAAACAGGCCGTCTTTTTATGCCTTGGCCGTGCCGTCCAAAGCCGTCGTTTTTTAAATGTCCGTCCCCGATGACGGCCAGGACGGCCACTAGCTCAATACCTACTTGCAGGAACATAGAAAAATGTCCAAATCTGGCTAACGTCGGAACAACATAACTCAGACATGGACGACTGGATTCACATGAAACTCTTAAGCATTTTAAGCAATGTTTAACAAAATACTGGTAAGCACTGTTTAACAAAATACTGGTAAGCACTGTTTAACAAAATACTGGTAAGCACTGTTTAACAAAATACTGGTAAGCACTGTTTAACAAAATACTGGTAAGCACTGTTTAACAAAATACTGGTAAGCACTGTTTTACAAAATACTGGTAAGCACTGTTTAACAAAATACTGGTAAGCACTGTTTAACAAAATACTGGTAAGAATAGCTTTTTAAAGTGTTCCAATTTGTACGTACAGCAATCAATAATAGGACAATGTTAGTTTTAATGAAAAACTTAAGTTGCACATAACGAAAACGAAATGATCTTTTTGAAAATTGTACTAGCGTTTTGGGAATCTCATCTTGATGATCGATATGACATAAAATTTGTTAAGTGCTGTTGGCAGCGTGGTTTTGCTTTAAAAGTACTTTCCATTTTTGCTAATTTTCAAAAAAGACGTGGAAGCGTCAACCAATCAGTGGAGTAAAATGTAAAATATTAAATTTTTCAGGCTTTCTACTTTCAGAAACTATATATTTTAATTGTATTGAACTACATGTATATATCTTTTAGACATTTGACAAAATACGCAGACAAGTCATTACAACCCTGCATAAGTATGTAACTATACTCATGAATTGCAAAGCGCTCAATTGAGTCAATATTATTTGAGATTTGTTGCACTGGCTTACAATTAGTGACCCTGTCGGTCAAAAAGCCTACTTAGGCCCACCCAGCTCCGAGAATACAACTTTTCTAAAACGCTGTCATCACGCTATCAAATCAGAGACAAGCAATGGTACCAACACATGCACGGGCATCGCATCTGAAGCACGAACCATCTACGGACCTAATAAGAATCATGCATACGAATCCATGAATCATGCATACGAACCCAAAAATCACGCATGCGAACAAAAATCATACGCACGAATCACAAAAACCACACACACGAATACGAATCATGCGTACGAGCATCCAAATCGTACGTACGAAACACTTAAAAGATAAAGTGTTGGTGCGTATGGTGCGATGTTCGTGTATATGATATTGTGTTCATATAGGAGTTTTATAGATCACGCATATTTGTTCGTCTGCATGATTTTTGGGTTAGTGTGCATGATTCATGGGTTCGTAGGTGGTTCGTGCGTAAGATGCAATGCTCGCGCGTATGATTCTATGGTACCCTGACAAGTAAACGTGTTTAGTTACCGGGGGTTTTTCGAGGTCACGCGGCCGTTTTCGTTCGGACTTGATAAAGAAAAAGAAGGGAAACGAGTGCCGGAAAGACAAGAGAAACTTAATAGGTCCTGAAAAATAAAAAGTCAGTCGCCGACAGCGTTTTTCCTAAGTGGTCTGATGAAAAAAAAGACCAGACGTCTGATCCGCCTTTTGCCTTCAGTTCTCATTCTCTGTTCGCCAATGGTGATAGCACGTGATTGGCAAAAATACTTTAATATTATCGCTAGTACACGAAAAACGACAAATAGGTCACTTTATGAACGCTTGTGATTAAAATAGTATAGGGTGGAGCTCTAACTTGTGGCCAACCGCTGCGTTCTTATAAAAGTACTCATCTAAATGCTGTGTAAAAGGCTTGCACTGACTGAACAGCGAACGGTTACAGTCTACCCGGATACTGATTCCCTGGAATCCGCGACAGAAATATCGCTGGTAACGGTGTAAAGGAACGCACTGATGCGCCGTGAAATGTAACAATTTCGTAAAATGTAACAATGGCACATTTCTCGCATGCACACTCGACATAAAGCATAACAGTTACGTAAAATGTAACACGTAACATGACGTAATATGTAACACCCGTTATATTTTACGAAATTGCTACATTTTACGGCGTATCAGCGCACTCTATCAGTGACGGGTTTGTAGCTCCAAACCTAATGACAATCCGGTATTTACATGTATTAAATTCCGAAGGATTTTCAGTCAGCCTTCAGGTCCATTTTCTTTCCTTTTTCAAATATTACTATTCAGATTATAATGACACTGGTGCAAGAGTTTATTACCGGGAAAATATCCTCATAATCTACTAATGCCCTTCCAAACATGACTTCCAAAGCATCTTACTCAAACCAGTGCACAGATGTTAGGGAGTTCTACGAGAAACTGGTCGCGTTTGGGTACTGAACTGAAAACAGCAGAATGGTGTGATTCGACGATCGACTCGCGAGTGTTCTCATGTTATGCAGAAATCAGCGAAGTCGAAATCCGCCAAGAATTCTCGAGGTAGACCATAATCTACCACGAGTACCAGAGTACCTGGACAAGAAGAGCCGTTGCATGGCAAGACCTCAAAGGAATTGCTGAAAATGCGACATCTTCCTGATGCTTCCGTTTTCTCGCCTATGCCGCAGTCGAACGTGCGCACTCTTTTTCCGGAAGCGCAGAGACTGTCGCACTCTGACCATTCGTTCCATTTCTCACTCGCTGCGGAACAAAAGAGGAACTTGGCGTCAACAAAATTTAGATACCCGAGCAGTGACTCAGACGGGTGACTGCATTCATAATCAAGTGACATGTTGAAGAACACAGCAACAAATCCTCTTCACAAAACCTTCGCGGGGGCTAGACTCTAGTTGTGAACGTAAGCCAGAAAGTGACTAATCCGTCCTAATCGATTCACAACTGAAATCGCATGGATAAGCCTGCGCTGTTGAAGAAAACCTATTCGCTAATTCAACATACATCGATTTTAAAAATTCGAAGACGGCTAGTATAACTTTTCAACTTTCAAAAACAGTGCTGTTGGTCGTTTGCCTTACTTAATGTTCGATATTTGACTTTGAAACTCGTGCGTTATAACGGGCATGTTGATTTACGACGGCAGTTACCTTGTCCAATATAAATTTGGCCAAACCCATGAATAACGACAACCTCATTTTGAGCTGCCACCAAGCTCTTGATATGCCGAGAAATTTTCTGGATGTTCAGGGGTTAAGATACGCAATGACCATCGCCTCTGTTGGCCCGACCAGAGGCGATGCAGCTCCTATAGACGCTCCATATGCCGGAAGCTTTTCGGCGAATTATGCCTTGCACCAACTAAAACATCAAAGTCACGTTGTTATAAATACCTTTTGCGCATAGAGGAACACCTTAGGATGTGTTCAATTCCTTCCTACTCAACAAATACTCCCGTTGTCAAACTTTTTCTTCGAGCAGTCCGTATTTCAGTTCCCAAAATCGTGAACTCACCATTTTTATACTGCGCACGCTCCAATTTTTACTGCGCTCGCTAGGTGATGTGACTTCATGACCTAAATCTTTAAATACGCCAAAGGTGAGCCATTGCGGTCTTGTCAGTCAAATGTTCGTTTCCAAAATGCCACCACTACATGTACTTGTCTTTAACTGGCGTTATTGTATTTCAATGAATAATTATTTGTATTTGATAAAAATAAATGCTGTTGATATGAAATTTAATAGTCTTTGTGCAAATATTTGATTTAATGTTTAACAACACGGTAAATGCACGGCTGGTTCCCGGCAGCATGTACGCAGAGGGCGGGGACTTCAACTTTCAAAGTTCGCGGGCAGGACCGCAACTTCCGACCTTCGGCCTGGTTAAATGAATGAGGTCCTATCTCTTGGCGTGCGCCGAGTGAAAATGGTGAGTTCAGGATTTTGGGAACTGAAATAGGGACTGCTCGAAGGAAAAGTGGTATTTGTTCGAGTAGGAAGGAATTAAACACATCGACAACCTCCTAAGGTGTTCCTCTATGCGCAAAAGGTATTTATAACAGCGTGACTTTGATGTTTTAGTCGGTGTAAGGCATAATTCGCCGAAAAGCTTCCGGCGTATGGAGCCCCTATAGGAGCTGCATCGCCTCTGATAGGGCCAACGGAGGCGATGGTCATTGCCTAGGGTTAACAGTGCAATCTTTCTCGTCCACTGACGTGCAAAACCCTATAGCGCAAAAGTTGCCTAATGGTTCAAGCAGTTTACAACTTATCTTAAAGTCCTGGTCTCACACGTTGTTAACCCTTATTACATGATTAGAGGATGTTATAAGGATCCAAGAAGTACTTACCCCATAACTAGTACACGATCCGTACTCAAAAAAAAAAGTTTAAATGAACGCGCCACTCACGATTCGCACTCGCAGAACCACCGCCATTTTGAACTTACCGCGAACTCGGAAGTACAATTCATACAGGAACCCAAGCTAAGAAAACGCCGTCAGTGTGAATGGACGAGTGCCTGTTACCAGTCTGCAAATGGGGATAAAATAATCGACAGCCCGCCTTAATTTTAATAAAATCAAAATACGGACAATTTTACCGAATTTGCTGAAGAAATGCGGCGATTAAATTTTGACAGAAATTATTTTTTCCGGACTCGGGACCGCAGCGTATCGGACGCGGTGCGTATCGAGACCAGACACTGGTGAACGGTAAAGGCATGCGGTTGCAAGCTGTTTTGTCGAAGTAAAATGTTCAAATCATAAGTGTCGTATACATTCAAATGTAGTTTCAGACACTTGCATAAAATTACGGGCTGGTTAGTCCTTTGTCACTCTGCCGCGGCAGCCCTTAGCTAGCCTCAGTGCCAGCTACCAGTATGAAGACTAACTAACAGCTTGTTAGTAAGCCTATATAGCTTTGCATCAAGGCTACCCCTAGGCCTACCTGGTCGCTGGCCACAGCGCTCGCTCAAACGAGGTTTATTTAGAACTTGGGCGAACTGTGCAAAGTTGCTGGCTTTCAACAGAGATTTTTGCAGACTTTGTATGGGCGCACCAAGCCTAAAAAAATGAGGGGCTGGAATTTTTGGGAATGTCTATATTTTACTATAAGATTCACTGGGTATGTTCAGAGCTATGACTCTAAATTTTGATACTTCCTGTCTTCTAGTGGAATATTGTCTCGTTTTCTACATTTTTCAGAGTTCATGCTTCTCTGACTGAGGCAGGTCTTTTTTCATTTCTCCAACTTAAATAGGGGGCTCGTTCGAGCACATAAGTATGACAAGTCCAATACAAAATGTTATCATTTCTTATTCAATAATGACATTAAGCCAAAATGATTCAACCTTTTAACATAATAAGTATCTTAAAATGCACAATACTTTACAACTTTTAGCATTACGAACACTATTCAACAGCAACAGTTTCCATGATATGAAAGTGGACATACATGTAACTATTACCATGGTGACCAAATAGTTTCCTTACACCAGAATTTGACAAGCATGATTAAAAAATATGAAGTTGCAAGGAACAAGAATTGGAGGTTTGAAGCTTCACAATCCAACATAGCTTATTTCCCAAATTAAGATTATTCATATTGTTGACTTGATAACCTGAATTAAGAAGCAATAAGTTACAAAACATGATTTGAAAGCAATTGAAACTTAAAATTTAGAAAAAATATGAATCATTTTGTGACCTAATGAAGCCTTGAACAGCAGTTGACAGCGAAACAAAAAACCATTTCAAAATTATTTCAACTATTTTTTAGCTTAGCGTAAGATCACCTGAATGGGACATTCACAATAAAATAATTCGAATATATCTTATATTTTTGCACCAAAAACACAGAAATTGAACAAAGTTCCTTTTTTGTAGCAACGTTTGTCAAAATGTATCAACATTAAATCTTCACAAATTATAAAGTAACAGATTGAACATGCCTTCCAGTTCAGCAAAAGTCGCCATGTCGGTGCCGCCAGAAATGAGACGAAGTCCAACGGGAATTGTGAGCACATTTATCACTTAATGAGTAACAACTGCGAGGGTGAAATTTGGTGAACACTGCTAAATCGTGCAGAATAGTAAGTAAAGATATGTCTCACTAAATTTCACCGTAAATTGTTGGCACAAAGTTTTAAACTCGTAACATATCCCGCTGTCCTCTAATATCGCCGACGCGATCCAAACAAAGTGACGCAAATTTCTCCACAAAAATTGCAATAACTTTACACTGTTTGCTTCGATTTTGATAATTTTTCGATTTTTACTGAGTAGAATGCACTACCTTTCCGATGATAGCAAAGTACTTTTTCAAAACGAGAAAAAGATTGGTTCGACTCATATTGGTGCCTAGGTTCGACCGCCCTACTTAAGGAACTAAACACCATTGCTATTTTAACATAATAAGTACGCGTGACATTCAAAAAAATTCAGCGACCACTAACTACAAACTATAAATACACTACATATGCAAACGAACCACGAGATATTACTAATAAAACAAAATAATGAAGACTTCGAGCAAGCGAAAGCACATTCAGTTACAATGAAAAAATGGCGGCGTTCAGGACAAGTTCCTGTACTGATGAGCCGGAAATGTGGGTACGGAAATAACTGATGACAGCCGGTAATTATACGCTCACAGAGCAGGGTCAGATACTATTAAAAATCGCTTTTGGCAAGAAAGACGAAAAGAATATAAAGAAAGGGTGTCGAAAATAAAATTTTGTTTAGTAAGTATTTTTGGGTACTGGAACCACATGGGCATTTTGAGACCAGGACTTTAACAGCAGAGCCAGCACAGGTTAGATACGAGAGCTGGCCCCTCAACCAGGACTACCGCAATGGCGTTAATCAATCGTGCAAGATACTGGCTACACCAACCGGTCAACCTGTTCGTTTGCTAGTATCCATCGAACAAGTTGGGGTGAATGCACGAATGCCGTATGTACGAGGGTGCGGTATTGCCTTTTCCACACGGTCTCCAAACAAGCGGACAGAAATTAAAATATGAACACGTGAAAACACTGTGGATGCCTCCAGCAAGGATGTTCGCAGTGTCACTAACAGTTGATCTATCGCCAAGACTTTGAGTGAAATCTTAATTGACCAATCAGAACGCAGTATTCTTGACACACATTCGTTTCCAAGTCGCCATTTTACCCGACAAACACCACATTGCTGGGTAAAAGTTATTGTTTGTTTGCTGACATTTTGCAAGGGGGCGGAGCATACGATAGGCCAATTGCCGCAATGAATGACTAAGGACGAATGGGCGCTGTGAGCTTGATGACAGCCAGCCGAGTGAGTCATAACACGCGTGGTGTACGCCATGACGACGGAAGTCGAGAGGAGGAGGGATTGAATTAGGTGTCGACAGCTTGAGAGTTACGTGGAGCAAACTGAAATGCACGTTCACACCTCATCATCATCGGGTGTCATCTCTTTTGAGGTCGACGTGAAATGGACCTCCATCCCTCTCTGTTGTTTGTCAGTCTGGTGCATTCTGTCATCGTTGACCTTGTCCATGTCTTGATGTCATCCCTCGACATTAATCGTTGTCGTCCTCTTGCTCTTTCCCCTTCCACGTGACCGTATAGTATGTCTTTCTGTATGTTGTTGTGTCTTGACGTGTGCCCAAAAAAGTTCAATTTAAGACTTTAGACAGTGGACAAAAGAGATGGTCTGACACCTTGCTGTTTGTCATTTTCTGCCTCCAGCTTATTCTTCCGATCCGATCTGAATATCCACATTTCAAACGCTTCGATCTTTCTTTCCAATGTTTTATTGTGAGTCCATGCCTCACATTCGTACATAAGGATCGAATATATATAGCAAGTTTTGAGTCGCAATCTGAGGGTGATTGATATGTTTCTTGATGTTAATATCGTTTTCATTTTTATAAATCCTGATTTGGCCATTCCAATGCATTTTCTTATCTCTGTTTCGCATTCTCCATCTGTTATTATACTTTGTCCAAAGTATTTGAATCTACTTACTGGTTCTATTTGTGAATCTTCAACTTTGATGTCGACGTTTACTGGAGTGTCTTTTGATATGATCATTACTTTTGTTTTCTTGGTATTCATGCCACGCCCATATTCTTCACTTACTTCCTCTACAGTGTTCAGTGTGTTCTGCAGGTCTTCAGCTTGGCTTGCCAGGAGTGCTGTGTCATCGGCATAACGCAAGTTGTTAATATTTCTTCCACCAATATATATTCCTGGATATTCTTGAATTTCTCTAAAAATGTACTCTGCGTAGATGTTGAATAAATATGGAGATAACACACCGCCCTGTCTCACACCTCTTTTAATGGATGTATATTCTGATCTTTCATCCATGATCCTAAATGCTGCTTTTTGATGCCAGTACAGGTTTGTGATTATTGTGATGTCTTTTCCATCCACTCCGATTTTCACCAAGCGTTCAATCATTTTTGTGTGATGCACGCGACCGAAGGCTTTTGAGTAGTCAATAAAGCTTGTGTAGATTTCCTTTTGTACTTCAAATAGTTTTTGTGTTAAGATATTGAAGCAGAATATCGCATCTTTTGTTCCTCTCTCACATCTAAATCCAAACTGTTCATCACCTACTTATCTCAAAAATTAGTTTTATTCGTGCACACAGTTCAGGGGACCCAATACAGCTTCCATGAAGCGTATAGATTTACTTACCTGGTGGAATGAAATACTGACAGGCTACGTGCACTTCCTCTGAACACTCTATCAGCTTCAGAAGCTTCAACTCCACGTTGAATACGGCACATTTAATCCATGCGTACTCGTAGTCTGAAAAGAAAGTGAAAACCCTACGGGCTCTAGTGAAGCTTAACACCAGCAATGGATGAGTCCGACAAACGCAGTCAACCCACCCCCCCACACGTTTGCTTTTTCGACGGTCCCACAAACGCGAAACCTATATAGCGAAAGTCTTTAACCAGCGTGAAACAGCGAAGCAACGTAGGATCTACTATGTTGGACCGCCTATCACAAACACCAGGAAGAGATCTCTTCCTGCAAACACTGGGTTTGTTGCGTGATCGGGTATTGTTCAGATGTGTTAGAATCTGACTGTGATACATACTATTTCCTTGACAAGACAAAAAGGCGCTATTACCAGGTTAAGTTATTACGCCAATAAGAAAAATATGCACCAATGAGACGTACTGCACTCTACGAATGAAAATGTAATCAAGACCGGTACGATACTTAGGGCACAACGAGTGTTTACTAAATGGTAATGTATATAAGAAGACAACTAAAGGCCTTTGTGAGACATTGATTCAACATCTCATCAAACTTACCTGGGTCTGGAGAACCAACTTCAAATGTCCCGTCGGCTGCATACGCTGCTACCCAGATATCAGCAATGTTATGTCTTTCCTCTACAGAAAATTCAGTAGCAGTCAATCCACAGGTCACGTAAGTACTAAATTAAGTCAAATAGTCTGCTGTACTCTTCCATGTTTAGCTATCCAAAACGAAAAAAAAAATAGGTCTTTTACTTTCATAAAATAGATCTTATCAGTAACATTCCTTACCATTTTCGTTACCAGCTTGAGTCACAGACAATGCGTACAATCGCCATTTTCGAATTCGTAAATTTGTGGTTGGTAATCCCCAGTAAGACGGTCCTAGCTAGATTACACAGCAAAACGTAAATCTCGCGACATTTACCCACAGTACTGCAATGTCTATGAAGAAGTTCCCCAGACTCGTTCTCGCACCATTGGGAATTCTCGAGTTATTCGTTGATGCCTTTCTTTTTAATTTTTTCTCAATTCATGCATTAGCTGTATTCGATCTTTCAATGACAGTGTACTGCATTTTTGGCTGTGCTGTCGGCTGCAATCCCAGAATCCACACAACAAGTGTAAAGCGAGGTCAGTGCAACAAGGCGTTTTCCTTACCTCCATCAAAGGAGATTTCGATGCGGGACAGTCCTACTAAGACTATGTAGGAACCTAGAAAAATGTCCACTTTTGGCCAAAGTTTGGAACTTCGTACGTCAGAAATGTTACATCGGATTCAACTGAAACATTCAGATACTATGTTTTATAAATTGTACTCCACAACATTGTTAAGACTTTTTCTATTTAAAGTGTTCCGCTTTTGCATGCGGGGCTATCAAACACAGAAACTTACGTGATTTTTTGCGAAGAAGAAATACTTTGTTTAAAATGAAAACGAAGCGATTATTTAGAAAAGTTGTGCTATAGTTATTTTGAGATTTATCTTGAAAAATTATATCATACGAAAAATGTTCATGTTGTTTTGTTATAAATATATCTTTCTTTTTGTTGAAATTTGCTAAAAAGAAGCTCACGAGGCTGAATAAATGGCAGATTGGTATTAACATCAAATTCTCCAGAATTCAGACATTCAGAAAATATATATTTGCTGAGATGAATTTTACACTTGTGTCGATATTTGGCTAAATGTATAGATCTGGCGATAAGGTCCGAAGTGTTTTTGTAATCGCCGATTGTTTCGATGATCTAGTTGGTAACGAAAATAGACTTTCACGGAAAATTATGAGACCGACTTTGTGAGAGTAATCGGCTTAAATTCACTTCAGCTAGCTAAATAGGATGAAATGCAGCTTTGACAATAGGAATGTTTAGGATGACGTCATTTTGACACATTGTGACGTTTTGGACCCTGCTCGACAGCATGACTATTCTTAAGTCCGGGCACAAATTGCGTCATTTACTGCTACGACACGTCATCACTAACACCCAAATAGTTCAATATATAACCCATTTTTGATACGACAGAGGAAGACGTTGTGAAAATCAGTTATAACATGACTAATATGGCCCTGTTATATAAGACCAGGGCCCGGTCTCCAATCTTTTTACTCGAAATGGAACTCGAAATTAGGTTTGGCATTTTCTACTCTACTTTTGGGCGAACTCAAGATAAGTGTCTATTATTCTATGCTCGAGTACACAATAGCTTACGTAGATAATTTATTGCCCTTAGTTCACAGTTTGTAAACCCAATATTAAAGCAATAAGTTCGAAGTTGAACTCGAAATTTCGAGTTTTTACTCGAGTTTGTAGCACGAATATAAGGGTCTTCAAGGGCAAACTTGAACAAGGAACTCCTATGCATAAATTACAATGTATTCGAGCGCAGTCTGATAACCAATTAGCTTAAGTTCGCACAAAAGGAGCAGAGAAATTGCCAAAAATAGTTTCGAGTTCGTTTCGAGTACAAAGATTAGAGACCCGGCCCTGGGATCCCTTATCTTACATGTACGTGAATTCGTCAAAGATCATGGTATAATATTACAATAAGCAATTTGAACAATATTAATCTTCATAAATTAGAGTGAAAAACTCCTGATGTTACCGGGAAAGAGTATTAAAGCTGTCACTCTACTTGAAACCCGTGTATACTGTGGAGCTGCAAAGATACTGGAGGTATACTATTACCAATGAAACAAGGTTCCTTGTGTTCGCAAATATGGAAAATGTCATGAAATGCACATCAATATGACGGACAATAGGTGTTTTGAGACAAGTCTTAATCCCTTGCTGTAAAAAAGTCAGGGATGAACACGTTTCCCCGGGTTCCCATCAACCCTACGTAAATATAACGCTTGAAGTATCATTTTACTCTTTAGAGACGCAGCCATGGCAGCCATATTATACATATCGGCAAGACCCTTCAGCGGACTCGGGAGCGCGCCTCCTTTTGTGTATTTACAAAAGTCTTCAGCGTCGAAAAAGCCCATTTTAGCGTCAAGTAATTCAAGCTGATAACAGACGGACTCTTCTCCTGGTGCAGCTCTGGGAATGACACCGTACGATGCCCTGCATGCGTCATCTGAAAGGCAGTGAAGCTAATGATGTAATTTCGAATGCTAATTGCGATGTGTTACAACGTTTACACGAAATGGGCGTGATCACTTAACGTTCCTCCTTAACCTTTGCATCTCCCTGAGATCGCAAACCTGTCATTGGTTTTGATGTTTTGTGTTTTTCCGCAGGCACAACACACACAAATGACATGTTTGTTTTTTCTGACCCGGATATGTAATGTCAGATATCTTATGCGCAGTCTGACTTTCGGCCATAACAATTACTGAACCTTCGTCACTGCCTGCGTCAATGCGGGTAACAAAGAAATTAATGGGACGTTATATTCAGGAGGTCGTCTTTTGTAGTTCACTAATTAATGGAAGTTTTTATAAACTGGATATTTGAATGTTCTAAATTAGTCTGTGGCAAGCAAAACTCAGAAGACAAGATACAATAGGCAGAAAATAAAGAGCTTGAAGTCACTGATAATTTAAGCCAGGGCACGTGGAAGGGGCTGTTCACGCAAGTGCAGCATCGGAAGGGACAGCCGATAAGGAAGGCAGGGGTTAGTTATCTACATGTATGCTCTATGCGTCCTGGATATTCGTGTGGTCTTCCTTCTTGTTCTCAGTCCAAGTTCCATCTCACATACGAAAATAAATTTAGACACGGTTGTAAGACGGGTTTTAGTATCGTTTTAAAGGTTGACTCCACGGCGATGGAATTGGCCTCAAATTGCTCCTTTGTCAAAACAGAGATGATTTCACATAAGCGGATCCAGAAGTGGGGTCAAGGGCGTCCGACCCCCCTTTCCCTTGATTTTAGGGATATCAAATCTAGAATTTTCGAATTGTTAACTTGGACCCCCTATTTCAAAAAATATCTAACCCCCATTTAAAAAATCCTGGATCCGACCCTGTTTCAGGGCTGTGAAAGAGTTTCAAGTTTGTTATGACTAATACCCGGATGTACAAGATGGCTTGTAACGGCGTACCAAGAAATAACGATCTCCCAAACCGTTTGTCATCTTACCACGTAACAAACTGGAGTCAAGCATCCGAAATCAGAAGTTTGTTTCTTGGACAGAATCCAGGTGTATAGCTGCCGTTTTAATATACATGTATTAATGAAAAAATGTTAGGTAAAAGATGTTTGTCTCCTGTGCGTATGTCTCAGTGCTAGTCATATTTAACGGGTACCAATCGACAAGTGGTGTTACTCGTATGTAATGGTTTTGTGATAAAAATTTAACGAGATTCATGGGACGAAACTAGTTCGAAAATTGCCCGATATGCCATTCTTCGTCTCATAGATTTAATCACTGACTGAGCAACCGTTCATTTTGTCATATAAAATCAACAATCCAGCTCGGTGTATCCGCTTTTCTAAATTCAATTTAAATGTCATTTCAAAACACGGTGACGTCTACTCTTGCAAAAGCTTTGCTTAAAAGTCATAAAATTTACGAACTCACCTTCAGTGAAACTAATCTGGATCTTAACCAACACAACAAGTGTCCCCAGTACACCTGCAATAAACAATGCCACAAGTTGAGCATAAAATCTGAAACATTTTAAACCAATTCTAGAAGCTCCACCAACTGTTAGGCCATTTGGCTGATGGCAACACCATGTTGTTTTGTTGTTTTAGTCGAAAACTATAAAGGTGACAATCTATAGTATTTGATTGTTGATTGTCACCACCAATTTCATTTAACTGACACCTGCTGGATAGGTTGGGCATTTTAAGTTTTGTATTTCATTTGAAGGCTACGGATGGCACACTGGCGCCATAAAGGGGGGGGGGGGGAGGNAATTGGGGGCAAAGTGCGATTGTATATGCACAGGCGGCTCGAAAGTTGCGAGCGGGGGCCGGGAACGTGGACCTCATCTTCCGAAAATCTCTGGACTAAAAAAAAAGAAAGGGGAACACGATTCCGCCGCGATATGGGGTCTTAGGCCCCCCCTTCATCCGCTACCGATCCTAGTTACTGGGCTCAATATTTTCTCATTCTGTTACTGTTTCATTTTACTTGCGGCAGTCAGGGCGGGGGCCTGGGCTCCCCTCTAAATCCGCCTATGTGGCATTTGCTTATTTTAGAATCTGTTCTGAGTGAAAGATTGTCAGCTGTTGACCCCTTGGCCCTCGTTTTGTTCAACCGTGGCTTTTCTCAACCCTTTACTGCTTCCAAGCGAGAACCTGATTAAATTTAGCAGAGAAATCAGATACCTCTCAAAAACTTTGAATTTTGTAAAATTCTTACTGCTTGACACTCCCTTTTCATTGATTTTGGTAATGTGGAGAGTTTTGGCGGTCTGAATCCACTATCTATCAGTTCGTAGTAATCGCAATGCAAGCGCTAACTCTTGGATAAAAACTGCTGATTCGGCACATTTTTGCTCGTTTTTTTCCAAGTAGCCGGTTGCTCTTCCGGTAGTCGTAAACGATGGAAACTGACTTTGGAATCAGTTGAATAGACTTAGTACAAAGGTTCTGAAGACTTTGGTCCATTACACTATTCATATTTTCAGATTTTGTGCATCCTGTGGAAGAGACTGTTGGAGCTGATATGATTAGGCTTTTGAAGCCTAAAATCAGCATAAACTGTGGAGTATTGGTAGCACTGAACAGTTAGGCTGTAGCTAGTGAGCATTTTCTAGAATTTAAATACGGGGCGTGTGTCAGGTTTTGCGGGTGGTTTGAGGAATTTGCTGAAACCAATTGCCAGGAAAGCGATCTACTTGCGTTTTTGAATGAGAAAAGCGGATTTTTAGCCGTGACCTACTTCCCATGCAAAACGGTGGCTGTCGTTTGCTTTCAACCCCTGTAGCCTGCTGACTGAGAAACCGGGTGCGATTTCAGGTGGCTGTCAAAAAGATCAAAATTGTCAAAAAAGTAGCTAGTACGGGGGGGTATTATGACAATATTTTTAGAATCTAGAGAGAACGAACATTCTGAATCTGTAGTCAGACTTTTTCCAGCATTTCCAAGGAAGTGGTAAATTTGGGGAGAAAACTGTCAAAATTGGTGTTTTTGGTCCTATTTTTGTGTGCCGGTGTTTTTTCCCGATGTGAATTCATAGCCAATTAAAAATCTGTTAGTAGCATAGTTAAGCTTCAGTTATCATGAGTAGCGCTTTTGAGTTGTGAACGTCAAAAAAAATTGTTGTTTTTTTCAGACTCTCTATAAGGACGTGAGATAAAATTTCGTCTCCACTTGGGGGTGTTTCTGCAGCCAAAACCCTACAATAACTGTAGTGTGCCTCCATAACTAACGACCTATGGATTCCATCTTTGAGCTCAGTCTTCAGAGTGTCGGTTGGTCATTTCAGCTCGATACCAGAAATTTCTGCCAACTTGAATCCGACGAAGGCGTACAGTTGAGACCGGGTAAAGTGGTACAATGGGAAACTTCCTGGAAGAAATGGGGCTGCTCGCTGGTTCCCTACGTACCTAGCCAGCATGCGGGTATCTCGCAGTACTAAGTTGAGCACGCGCGTTAGCTTGGTTGACGTAAAATCGGCAGGCATTGGTTAGCTTTACAGCAACGTGAAAAAATGGCGGACTGTGAACAATTTTTAGCCTTGTCATGCACGTGGCGTAGCAGCAACTATTTCGTTTCTGCACTATGTTTAATAGCCGCATACTTGAAGCACATACATGTACAATAAACACATACCTCGCCGACTTACCGGTGAGTTATTCAATACTGTATGAATACAAGACAGTATCGTAAACAAAAGTCATCGACAGTAGAAAGATGCAGTCCGAAAAGGCGTAATCACATTTTTTGGGATTCACATTTCCTGAACATAAATTTTAAGCACCGATTTGTCTGTACAACAGACCACATTTACACTTCCTCCATTAATCATGTCAGTTTGATTGCGTAAAGCCTGCGTGGAGAGAGTTCGACCAGCCAATCAGAAACGCTGGTGTAAAAAATTTTCCCGAGGAAAATTAAGTGATACTTGCGTGACGGGTACCACCTAGCGGCACGCAGGGAACCAGCGAGATCGGGCTGATCACGTGGCCGGGACTTAACGAATGGCTGTACCAAGAGGTACTTCTTCTTCGTACCAGGTGGCACACTCATGTTTAAATTCGTGCAAATGGCTTTTCATAGTGTATGCGAATAGACGTGGTGCATTTTAAACAACAGTGAAATTACCTCATCGTCATCTAGGGCTATTTTCTGGTCCCAAGTGATCAGCCGTGTCGTTGATTTCAAAATCGCCTAGGGTGTGAGCACCATGGATTTTCGAAGGACAACCCGGACAAGAGTGAATGTTCCTAAATCGAAATCCTTCGAACCTTAGATAGAGCCAACATTGCACTACAATACGCTACGCGATGTACCACCACTGGACAAACAAGACAATGGTCAAGAAATTGCCACCAAAAGAAAATCAAACGGAATGGTCAGTTGTCTGAGTGCCGCAGCGCATCATTCACCAAGAGGTACAGCATAAATTGATCCTACTGAAAAAATCACTGACAGTCAACCAACTTTTGCGTGAAACGACTCCCCTCCGCACTGACATCATAAGTTTGGCCTCAAATTGATTCTTACTCAGATTAAATGACCCCTGATAAGCCGTAAAATGTAACAATTTCGTAAAATGTAACAACTGTTACATTTTACGTACTAAGCCTCTCCTAAATTGTAACAAGTTGTTACATTTTACGAAATTGTTACATTTCACATCGAACGCACATCTACCATTGTTAAATAAACATTTTACGAAACCCACGTCATATTCCAAGGAAAATAACCAAAATCACGAACAAGGGGTATCTGACACGTCCAGGGGGTACTGGAGTATTTTTGTACGAGGAGTGCGGCTCAAAAAATTTGAATACGTACCCGTTTAGAGAGTGGGCTCGGACAAAAAGTGACCCATTAAAAACTAATTTGTGTAAAAATTCACATTTTCGCACTCTTTTGTTCCAGAAATTCAGGAACGGCACCTTTTAGATGTAATTTTGTCGAAAATGGCACCATTTTGAAGAGTATTTTTTCTGTGAAAAAAGCACTTTTGTGCGGCACTTTTCGTAAACCTCTTCTGTCGAATGCCCAACGGGCTGACACGACATGAATTTGACTACTTATTATCATTTGTATTAGTATTACATTACTATTACTACTATTATTACTATTACTATTACTACTATTACTGCTATTACTACTGTCACTACTGTTACTCGTTATCATTTTCGTTATCATTATTGCTATTATTATGAATATTTTTAAATTTATTTAACGAGGACACAATACATGTTTAGAAAGTGCTAATACATCATGGTCCTCAAAGATTTTTGAATCATTTCATTTATGGTTCGATGTTTTCATCGGGCTTTCCATATTGGACAGGGAGTGTTGTTCCAAAGGATTTTAAAGGGGTTCCCATGTTCATCCTTAACGATATTGTGAGGAACGTCTTGATAGCTGTGGATGCAGAGTAGGGCTACTTCTTGGAAACGGGGAAGTTGATATTTGAAATTTTGTTTAGACGTGCACCAACTTCAAAAATTGATTACTTCTGACCTATCGGCAAGATCTGTATTGTTTGTAGATATAACTATAACCAACTGTAGTTTGCCAAGAAGAGCTGAATTCAGACCGCACTATTTTACTCTCGATTTTCATCTAAGCCTGAGGATAACCACCGTGTAATCATTTTTTGCCTCTTGTTGAAAACGTTACTTTTCAAAGAACTGGGGATTGTTACATGATGATGTGCAAGTTCAAATTTGCGTTAAGTTGAACTCTGGAGGCAGACATGTTTCGAGAACTAACGATTTGCCGGCTGCGGTCACTGGGTCTAGAATCGCTGGTAATGGACATACACAACGCGCAAGAAAATAAATGTGGAACGGGCCCCACAGTGATTTAACAGAGTGATTTGAACTAGATTTCATTGAAAGTGGATTGTCTGGGACAAAAACTGCCAACTGTCAGTGATGTTCAACATGAGCATTTTATACCACAATATTAGCCTCGAATGGCCAATGTAATAACGTATTTAGTTATCTCACTAGTGAGATAACATTTTGTCGGTTTCGACCCCGGGCCTCAAGGGTTTCGGGTCGGAACGTGAAAATAGAATACTTAAATGAGCCCGCACAACAATAGCATGTTCAACAAAGGGTATTGTACCGACATTTATACGCTATGAAAAATAAGACGCATAATTTTCATATAAACGATATTTTAATTCAATGAAAAATTTCTCTCATGTTCTCTCACTTGTAAATCACCGATCTCCAATTTGAATGCGGGTATCGTGTCGCCGGGATCCTTTGACTTGAGCATTGTACTCAGTTAACAGTGGTAACCTACTTTAGCAGACGATATTTTCACGGTCGAAGCTTAGCGTGATAAAATGTGTAGTAAGCTATAACAGTTGCTAAGCCTTAATTTATAAATTCACTTTATTTCTATTTTGTTTAAATTTTCAATTGGTTTTGAGTATTATTTGACAAAATTAGCTCGGCTTTTCTTAAAAGGTCACGACCTCCGACCCTCGGCCTCTGACATAGAAAGTTGTTACAAAGCCGAGGCGAGTTTACAAAGGTAGATCGATTCATTGCCATGTTTCGTGTTCAGTATCAGGTATAAATAGATTATTACTTGTTCTCAGTCGTTACCCCCTTATCTAGAGCCCTCGGGGAACTTTGAGAATTATCACCCTGGGGACAAACGCCCCTCGAGCGATAATTCTCCAAAATCCACTCGGTCTCTAGAATACGGGGGATAATGACTTCGCCATGTAATAATCTATATTTATGCAATGTATCAAAAGGATAAATATACGAAATTCGTTTATTTGCGAGCTACAACACAAAAATGGCGCCTCATGAGACACGTGACTTCATGTCCATTAATAATAGAATATCAAATCTTTGTCTGTATTTATATGTACTTCGAACTAATGAACATTGACCAAATAGCAATTTTAATTCATATTTTATATTAAAAAATAATATAAAGAGAAAGTGCATGTATTTATAGTCCGAAATGCCGACACTGGACTATTGCCCTTTTAAACTACCGACCTAGAACTGTCCAGGTTTGAGCAAAATAATCATATCCTTTCAGAGTGCAAAATATTTTCTGTTTCCCCAGCAAGACACCCATTTTTACGTATACACGTCATGGTTTGAACTGTTGTTACCACCATAATATCAGACAGGTTCGACACCACAGGGAAAATGATATTTCTTTCAGCTTTTAAGCTGTATAAAACACGTTACTATGCCTCCACTTTTTTAAACTACTGGCTCGTCCTTCTCTAAGGCGATATTTTGCTGTTGCTTCGGCAAAATCTGTCAACCTACCGGGCGGGCAAACAAATGCGTGCTTTTACTTCCTTCCACCATAATGTCTTTAAGAAATTTTCATTCGTATCTAAGGTGGTAGACAGAACCTGTCGGCATCAGAAACTTTGGTTTTGCTCCTTTTGTGTAGAGCAGGGCCCGGTCTCTAATCTTTGTACTCAAAACGAACTCGAAACTATTTTTGGCAATTTCTCTGCTCCTTTTGTGCGAACTTAAGATAATTGTGCTCGAATGCATTAAAGTTTATGCATAGGAGTTTCTAGTTCAAGTTTGCCCTTGAAGACCCTTATATTTGTGCTACAAACTCGAGTAAAAACTCGAAATTTCGAGTTCAAACTCGAATTTATTGCTTTAATATTGGGTTTACAAACTGTGAACTAAGGGCAATAACTTATCTACGTAAGTTATTGTGTACTAGAGCATAGAATAATAGACACATATCTTGAGTTCGCCCAGAAGTAGAGTAGAAAATGCCAAACTTAATTTCGAGTTCCATTTCGAGTAAAAAGATTGGAGACCGGGCCCTGGCCATTTACTGCATTAGCGATGACTCCAAGGCAATAAAACATTGGTCGAAATAAACCAAACTATCGTGGACTAAAACTGGTGTTTTTTTCTATGAAATCGTCTTCCGAAATTGAATTTTCCATGAAAAATTTTGTTATTGTCGTTTGTTCCCGAAGGAATACGATAGAAATTAACCAAATACGATGTCATTGTTGTGCTTACCAAGGGAAGTGTGCTTACTGTAATGCTGTATACACAATTGGTTTATGACCAATAAATACTTGTTACCTGATCCAGGAAACTCCTTTCGTGTAGAGTTGAAACTGTTCGCTGTACATTTTTGACTATGCCATAAAACTACTCATGTTAAAAAAAACGTGTAAAGCACATAGGGACACATCTATAAGTTCGACCTGGCACATTTGATAGAATTTCATTCACACAATCCCAGAAAGAAGGCGTTAAGTGTGTAAACGGTTTTCTTCCGTGTGACAAATATCATGCAAACTCATGAAATATGACGTTGCTTTCGTAAAATGTAAAAATGGTACATTTCTCGCACGTGCATTCGACGTAAATTGTAACAATTTCATAAAATTAACAATTGTTACACTTTAGGAGAGACCTAGAAACGTAAAATGTAACAGTTGTTACATTTTTCGAAATTGTTACATTTTACGGCGTATCAGACCCCTAAGCTCAAAAAGAACTGGGAGTCCGCTAGTAACTAAGACGAGGCTCGTTAATGCTAAAAGGCTCACAAAGTTTTATAGTCACCCGGCTGGGTTTGTTTCAGTCTCCAAAGTAATATCTAAAGCTCCCTCCTTGAGATATTGCGCCAATAACGCCAAGTCAAAACCTCATTTAAAACTCATTGCGACAAAAAATAAGGTTACCATGATGGACTGGAGCCTCGAAGTGCATCACCTACGCCTCGGCACAAACGGAAATGACGTCAAGGTCCCCGAACTAACAGGCGTTCGGAGTTGTCCCACCTACATGTACACCAACGGCACAAAATTTGAAAATCCTTGAGGACTGCCAAGGAGAACGACATGTAAACGAGTTATCCAGCAAACGTTTAGCTGTTGACGCAAAAGAAACTAGGATTATATTCAATAGATGGCGCTATATTTGCTCCTGGCGCTTGATCAATGATTTCCAGAACAACGTAAAATTGGGATTTGCTTGATGTAAAAGCAGTATGAAACCCGTGCTTTCTGACAAAAAACAAAATTCAGGTTACTAACCGTTGTGAAATTTGTATCAAATTGTCTCTTGATTAAAATGCATGTAGGTTGAAAAACTGAGAGTTCAGTGCCTTGTGGTCAAACTCATGCATTTTCATGTCTCGGGTTTAATGCCGCTTTGAGTGATATAATGCGTGATTAAGACAATGCTGCATCAACTTTTAATTATTGAAACAGGCTATAGATATCTTAAAAATGATGAATTATTGGCTCCGCCCACACGATTGCGCTTCCGTTTGAAAATAAAATCTTTTCTTTACTGATACGCCCTCAGTCCTCTCGTATTCAATATAAACAGCAACCAAACTCGCCACTTTTGTATGCGGTCTCCACAATGGAAATATTTAAGATGGCTTTATCTTTGCAAACGTGTGGACGATGAAAATAAGTTTTTGAAAACCCTTATTACGTAATACTCTGTCACATCAAGTATGAAATACATGTATGCCCAATCCCATTATTTACTAGTGTTGCCATTTTTGTGATCATGTGACGTATGAAACAAAATTGCTACGAGTGTGTGGAGAACTTCTTGAAAAAACGTGAAGAAGCAGTTGTGTTTCCAAAATGAAAACGCAGTCGTGTTGACAGGAGCTTACACGAGTTTCACGGATCGGGTCTGATCATCGATATTTATGTTTTCCTGGATCAGTCCACAGTGGAGAATCATATGTTTAGCTTGATGTAACGAAAATGTTTAAAAACTCATTTTACCACAAGCCCTGGCATTCTTATTTAATACTCCCGACATCGACAATAGCTGATACTGAGTTTCCAGTGGCAACACGGCAACAAAAAATAAATAAAAAGTCGAATAAATCCATGATACAAACTGTTTTTCCGACAACCTAACGCTGTTTCTTTGGTCTTCATTACGTCACTGTAACTGCGCGTGCAGTAACAATGATGTGATGCACACGCAGCCCAACAATGGATTTTGTGCATCTAGTTTCTTAATTTACTTCATTCAGCAAAAATAATGACCGAATTACACGTTCACTTTGTCTGCTAACATGGACGTGCCAAAATATTTGCATGAACATATGTAAGAGTACTCATTCACGGCACGGACTTATGTCTTGGCACGATAAGAACGTCAGAATTGAGCAAGTAACAAATTAGTCGGTAAACCAATCCTTATAAATAGGGTTGTAAGTCCCCACAGTGAAAGTGTAGAATCAAGTGCCATACACATCACACTCGAATGACACGTCAAACATTAATCCGCACGTGTCGAAATTGCGATCGCGTGAACACATTTATCTTACGAAATACTACAGCGAATATAACTGCACGGAAATCAAGCCTTTCGAAAGATTTTATTCATTCAAAGAGTCGATTTTTACTTTTCGCTTGTCACTCCTCCATTTGTATTTTTCATGTTAATTTTCCAGTGAACTCATGGACCGAAGCATTCACTGGGCTCATTAATTGGGTCACCACATGACGTCCTTAAAATGAGGCGAAATAGAACCATATATTCCTGCATACAGATATTCCGAGAAATCACCCCTCGCTCCGTCCATCAAATACATGTATGTTTCATTTTATGCTTAAATTTATATGTACCACGTCTTGAAACTAATCTATTTTAAATCGTTTGCATAGACGTCTCATTGTCAAAACAGAAACGACCTCAAACAGGTAACCTCCGATGCCTTGTCTACCTAGCTTGATCACGGCTGGGCCTAAATCGTAATTGGGCCGTGTTTTGGCAACGAAAATTCTATAACAAGTGGGAAACTTCTAATTCAGCGGCAGATAAGTTGTGCTTTAACTCGACGCATTCATAATTGAATAGAAACTTGACAAGCAGCCCATGTAGTATAAAGTGAGGCATTTCATATCCCTACTGTGGTTTTATTGGCCGAAACCTCATGAAAGTAAACTCCACTGCGCTTGAAACTTCTGGATATATCTTTATTGTTCGGTTTTATGACGTCATGCACACGCAGATTATGTTTAATTTCGAATATATATACAAGCAGTACGTATGCACAGTGCTGACGCTTTGATCTCATCAACTTCAAGCACAACAAACATTTCGGCATTATTTCGGTGGCTTCCATAAAAATCATAATAACAATCCACACTGCCTCATCGAGTTTTGTGCTTTTGAATTTTCGTCATCAAGTTACTACTCAAAGGTCCTTAATGCGATCAAAGGAAAAAAGATAACAGGTTTATGAGTTACTGATTTCATAGAGACCAATTCATATTCGAGAATGAAATCGTTAGTAGCCCAACGTTTATGTTGATAACGTTAATTTTGTAACAGGTGGGTTAAGGAACAGCTCAACAGTTCCAAACAACCACAGAAACCAAGGGCGCATTCCGTAGACACAAGGCCTCTGTCGAGTGAGGGTAGTGCAATCACTTGCTTCGCTTATAATGCATCAGGCGATATCTCGTGACGAATTTTGTGATATCCCTTTTGTTGAAAGAAACTTGCTCTATGCAATAGGGGAGAGGAACAGCGTCACATACTTCATGCACGTGCAGTCAGCATGCTAGCCAAGTGAGTTAAAGCGGCATCAATCACGTGTTTCTTGTCAAAAAACAAGTTTTAATTTAGACCACGTTACGTTGTAAAATTGACTTAACTTCGTTTTATACTAAGTTTAGAATTGGTATCTAGGCTGGGATAAACAAAAAAGCGAAACGAGTGCCGGAAAGACAAGAGAAACTTAGTAGGTCCTGAAAATTAAATTTAGTCGCCGACAGCGTTTTGCCTAAGCCGTCTGATCAACGAACTGCCACTTTTTGAACCCCTAATATTACCTTCAATTTGATTAAGAGTCAGCACACACAGAGGACTACGCGCCTTGAATGCAAATGAGCTCAACTCAGAGATCATGCTTGCGGCAATTGAAATAAATTTTGTGGATTTTGCCTCACGAATTCAGTGGCGAGGCAAATGTTTTGGTAGCTCTGTGACACCCAGTGTTCACCTGGCGTGCGTTCAGTAACGCTAGGACCTACGCTAGGATCTAGCTAAAACCTAGCCACAGTCACGTGATCGTATTTAAAATACACGGCAATATCTCACGTAATCTCGCGATGTCTTGCTTTTTAGCGAGATCCTAGCGTTACTGAATTGGAGGCTGGCTTCAAGGCCAGCGGGAACGTTGCTCGGGGCGGTGGTGCTCTACTAATTATGACGGAGGATTGCTGCTGAGAAATTAGGATACCAAGTCTTGTAGAAAGTAATTTCCGAAATTCGCGATTGCTTACGAATAAAAAGGTGTCTTTGTTAAAAGAGATTTTATTTCTGGCTTGGAAAGAACTTATAGCTCGTTATTTCATGAGAGCTGGCTCTAAAAATTGGCTTATCACGATACGTCACTTCATGAGAGTTGGTCTCGAAATGTTGACTTGTCACGGTACGTCACTTCATGAGAGATGACTCTAACAGTTGACTTGTCACGGTAAGTCACTTCATTTACTGGAAGAAAACCAACAGTCACTTCCTTCTAAAACTAAAAAGAACTTCTCATACGTGATTAAGGAACAAGATGGCTCAATTTTGTAACGGTGGTCTGAATTGAAAACTGAATTTCTTCCACGGAACTATGTCTTATTGTCGCTTTACATGCAGGTTATATTGAACTTAAAGGAGAATGCCACCCGATTTAATTAGTCTTTTTTGCCGTCTTAATCGGTCTATATCCACATCGCCTCGCATACGGTCGACCTTACCTTGCCAAGAGGTGTCGCGTTAACCAGTGAGGAAGGTGAGAAATGACGCTAGCGACGTCAATGGTTCATATGCAGAGTGAATGCCGCTGTGTTGCGGTGCATCGTTCCCGCTTGTCCGAACTAAGCAGCTGCGAGGAAAGCGGGTATATCTTTTTTTTTTTACTTCCTCGAGAGTCCGAAATGCTTAGAAAGTGGCTCATGGTAGTGAAGAATTAAATGTACGCTGTAAATAGCAAGTATGAGGCCGTGAAACATCTCCGTCTCTGTGGCCTGCAGACATCGACAATGCCTGACGAATGCCGGCTTACCAAATAACTCCATACGTTCCGTTGTCTGAGCTTGTTCACGGCGCCTCTGTAGTATTTCTTCATCATTGTATTCTTGTTCGAATTGATAGCCTGTAAAACTAAACGATCCACCTGCGAATTCGGGAATGATGAGCTCTAGCTCGTCCTAAGTCGGGATTGCGACGGTTGCCTTGTTGGCGTTTATTACTGATCATTCTGTTTCAAAATGAATTATTCTCACCCTAACCAATACTTATATAAAACTGAAACAAAGTTTGTCTCATTAGATGCAATTTGTAATGCCTTATGAGTGTTTGTGAGTGCAAATGATTTGAGAAGCCAGCAATGAATAAATCACTGCGTTACCGGCTTTAGGTGCAATAAAACTAATTGACGGGACACCGAGGCCGTGTGAGCTCATGCTAATTTAGTGTTTGCAGGCAGAAACTGTTGTGAAACATCTCGATTTCCATCCCACGGCCAGGTGTTAGGGTCAAATCTTTATCAAATAATGATTGTCAATGTACAACATCTACCCTGACGGTACTGTGGCCAATGCAGAACCTGAATTCGCGGCCCCCGACTTGTAAGTAGATTTGCAGTTTCGTGGCTAATTCATCAACATAATCACGTGCACATTACTTTGGCTCACTAGTATAGTATTTTCTTGACTGGAAGTTTAGTTTCCACTGAACTTTGGCTGATTTATATTCGTGATGTCTGATCAGTTTCCGAGCCCCTGGACGGGATAACGAGTCGGCCCGGCGGCCGCGACGGGCCTGATCGGGCTCCGAGCCACTGGCCAGGATAACAAGCGTTTTTTGTTTAGAACTAAAAAAATCACAAGTCTAAACAACACAGATCTACGTTCTCCTGTCTGTATCTCACGGAAAATACTTCGAAATTATCTCCGAACAGACCCCAAACTCCTGCTACGGACCTTATTGCCTAACTTTGTAGGCTACGGTGTTTCCAAATACCAATAAATCCGTAAGAGCGAAAAAAATAACACGTTTTTATACATGTAAGAACTCGGTGTATTTTTAAGGGTTTTACATCGAATTTTGATGATTTATTGGTGTTAAACGATGACTTCAAACGATAAGCTGACACCAGTAACCAGTGTTGTGAACTGCTGAAAAGACTGCGTGTGAAACCGATGACGTCATTGGATAATTTCAACACCTCCGCCTGCCGTCAGGTGTCAGGTAACGCAACCGTACGTGTCCTTATGGAGTAGAACCACTCGATCTAAATTGATACAAATTAGGTTGTTTTTTTGGGTGGCATGCTCCTTTGATCGATTGTTAGCCGAATATCTAAAAACACTAAGTAAAGGTAAATATTTTTGAAAGTAGAAACGTTGCTCATGATGAAAGTTCAAAAACACTGCCACATTTTTCTTAGTTATCATTTTATGTTCGTTTTATGCAACTTTTTATTTCTTCATAAAATTTTCAAAAGTCTTAGTTTTGTTAGGCCCTCATGAAAAAGTGGAATATTTTATAAACAATTCCTGGCACTGTTTAGCAGAACAGTGCATGAAGCATATTATATGATAGTTACATATGAATCTGATTTGCCTTTCCAGATATATGACGTTCCGACATTAACCAAACTTGGATATTTTCCCAGGGTCATACATGTACTTAACGTGAATGGATAATCTGGCAGTGGGAACTGTGAGAATGCGATTGTTCATGGTACTCGATCCTTGAACAAAAACAACAGCTAAAATGGTGACCTGCGTTTTTAAATACCGCAGGGTGTTTTAATAGTGTGTCACATAATATTCGATGTTCACTAATTAAACACGTGTATTTTCCTGCGCGCTCTCGTGAGAAGGTCGTCTTCTCACGTAACCCGAGGCAAAGTGTACTGTGTATTGATGAATTAGAAGACTGAAGGACATGACAGGTTGCTGACCCGACAGCCAAATGGCGCTTCCTAGAGATAGTTACGACTCAATATCAATGCATTTTATTTGAAACATTTTTAAATATGATGTTCTTTATTTGTGAATTGAAAAATGAATCCAAGATGGCGTATATTCATATTTTAAATAATTTTGACGTCGTCATTGACCGGGACTATCGTTGTTTTGCCTCCGAAATTTATAGATACCGATATTTTTAGTTAATGCTTGTTTTTAACAAATTTTGAAACGTCATTTTCATGCCTGTCAACGTTTAAAAGGATTATTATCGATATAGCCATTTATTGCTTAGCTGGATTCATAAATTCCCATTTACAATTGCTACTAACCGTATTCTGGCGAACTTGTCACCGCTAACCAATCATCGCGTTCTTATCTTTTGCTCGAATTGAAATTTTGTTACAATGAACTAACTCTAATTCTTTTGGGGACCATATTGTGGCAACTGACGTTAGCCGGCGTCATCTCAAGGAGCTTTCTGGGACTCTGTGTCCGGTGCACAGTCCCAGTAGGGACTCAAAGACTTTACGTATGTTTTTAGCACATTTGTAGATTATTTGTTTACTCGGAAGTTTATTCCATCCAACAACAATACGTTTCCGCCGTAAAACCAAGAACGTCAATTTGAACACGTGGCATTGGACACAAAGTCGACGCCGCGAACAACGGTTACCGCTATCGTGAATCTTGCTATGCATATGCATGTAATGTGGGGACGGCTTGCAAAAATAACTGAACCATCGACGTATAAAGGAGAATTTACGTTCACCAATGCACTTGTGCAGAGGTTCTGCAGTTACAAAAATTACAACACGTCGCCTTTGTGTAATAGTTTCATGATCCATATTCACGAGTTCACCAGTTGGCTGTAACACACGGGAGCGTAAATATCACATTGATTCTGTGACTGGTTCTTGTTCTCGTCCTTAACGGAAGTTGCACACTCCTTGACAATTGTGTTTAAGATTGGAATTTAAACGAAGACACTTCCGTTAGAATGTTGTCATGAGCTCTAAAGCATACTGTAGTATTCTTTAATCGTCGTCCAGTATTAACACTCGACCGGTGGCATAAATCACTTAAGACTCTTTAATTGTCCATAATCCGTCGTCACTAGTACAGTGTTGACCCTCATATGGCGTGAATCCTCACCGATTACGGCGCATTAACGTCTTGTTAGTAAATCCGTGTCACAGTTGTTGGTCAATCATTCAAGTGATCTCATAACATTGTCAAGCCATCTGCCGAGGCACCTACTTGTAGTGGCCATAGCATAATTGCGACATCGGGTGCAGTGTTTAGTGTTAACATAGATCATAGACAACAGGTTTGCAACTCCGATATTTTCTTAATATAACGTTCCCAAAGGGGCCGTCCCACTCTCTCCCAATGCACAATCCTGCTGCCGGTCAGTGAGTAGACATGAACGACGAACTATCGGGGAGTAAAAAAGTGCATAACGCCTGGCTCAGATAGTGAATAGTGACGTCATGCCTGATCGTGCTGGTCGCGGCTTGTGCCCAAGATAACGAATCACGTTCGTTGCAAATACGCAAAGTTGGCACTCCACCCTATAATCATGACTAAAAATTAAAAATAAAAAACAACTGCATGCAGTTTTAGGGGTTACACACATTTGTACTTTAAAAGGTGGGACATTATCGGCGAGAACAACAATTTACGGACTACATCCTTGATGTGGAATTGACCCTGCAACCCTAGAGGCCGCAAGCTAATGCTCTCCTGGTGGAACTAAACCTCACTCCCTAAACAGCAGGATTTTTAAGCGTACTTAACTGGTAAAGCCATCGCGTTTGATTTCAGCGAATGTCTGAAAGACAACGGCGAGAATTGGTGAATGCAAACAAACAATGGCTATTATTGGTTTTTAGTTCTGGTCAAAACTAACCAAAAGACCAATCCTAGCCTACGGTAATCTCAAACTCTAAAAACCGTTAATGCCCTTTAACACATCCAACATCCGCTTGGATTTCCACCGAGGTTTTGAGAAATCTCTTACGAGGGCAAGTGTTAGCCCTTGGACCGCACTAGAATACTTTTGTTTGTCCTTGTCTCATCTCTCAATCCCCTGACATGGATGAGTAGGTCGGTAAAACATTTTATTTTTTTTCACTGTTGTCGGCGTTAACATGTTAATATTCGTAGCAGAAATATTTCCTTTCTGCAATTTCGAAAAACACTTCTTATGTAAGAGTGCAAAAATGCTTCGAGCCGCAAGCATATTTTACGGAGACGGTAATAAAAATAACAACGCCATAACAATAATAATAACAATAACAACAAAACTGATAACGATAGCAACTATAGTAATAATAATGATAGTGATGACGACGGCGGCGGCGGCGGCAAAGGCAACGGCGGCAGAGGCGGCGGGACGTCGACGAGGTGTGATAATCGTAATGCATGCTACGGAAACTCTAGTTTACATATATGTTATTGTCATTAGATGTTTCTTATTTTTGATTCCGTTATTGGTATTTGTCTGTTATTTCTGCAACGTACGCTTTTTAAGTTACGAGGGTGTATAAGTAAGTCCGCAACGAATTATTTTCTATCATGACTGCCTCGCTCTCACGTGGTTACCACGAAGAATGACTTGGCGTATTTCTTTACGCCATTTTGTGCCTATCCGAATAATTCCACTCACCCGCATGTTTGCACAAGAAAACAACAATGGTGTTAGTCAGCGAAACAATATGTGCGCCACTTTCATGGATGTGCCAAAGGACGCGCATGGATCATTAAATTCTAGTCTATCACGACTCGTTTCAGCCACAATGTATACATTTAACAATTTCATAATTTCCCCAGGCACTAGTTATAGCTAATTAAAACAACGAGTGCTCCGATCACCGTACAAGCAGAAGACTCACAGGACGCAATCGATTTGAATAGAGCCACAAGGATGAAAGCACAGTCACACGCGTTTGGAAGCTTTTAGCAACAATCTTGTTTTTTCCCTGAAGACGAAGATAATACTTTTGAAATTTGTTTATGCGATCTCTCAGAAACTGCGTCTGTGAGTTACTCGGGTAGAAGGAGTTGATCTTTGCAAAATACAAGTATGATAACGGAAAGCAAACGGCGGAAATTTTAACAATGAGCTTTATAAATACAATGTTCATCACACGTCTATGTGTACTAGCTTCAAAACGACGGCATTCGGAATAATTCAAAACAAGTTTGAAAGTTTTCTTGAGCGCTCACACGTTTACTTAAGAATTTACAGTATTACTTAGCAGTTCATAAGTTTACTTACGTGCACGGGTTTACACGTTTGCTTTCGGCTAAGCTCGTAACAGATAAATCTGCAAAACTTAATTTGTTCAACACCTAAACATCGCCTTTTTGTTCTTCTACGTTTCCTTTATAATCCTTAATCGCGAAACAAGATTTCGCACATCGTTTGCTTGTGTACAGTCACTGTATCATCGACAACATCTCGGGTATTGCATAAAAGGTTATTTGTGCCCAAAAACCTAACCAGACCCGGGGCTAAAGGCAAACATCTGGTGGAACACAATTTGGCTATCCATATCAAAACGATACGCTTGGCATTTGCAATGCTCACGGAAGCAAAAGATAGATTTTCTACTTCATCATAAATGGAGTCGATTCGGATGTTTCATCGACATGATGTACCGTCAATTTTTGTATTTTTACCTGTTTATATCACTTTTAATTCACGAGACCACAACCTTTGTACACAGTATTTCGGCGAAGGAATACGCGGATAGTAGATTTCTATAATTTGGGACTACGAACGTTTGTGAAAGAAACGTGTTCATAAAAAGGTGTTTGTATCCCAAGTAAGAACAATGAGGGTAGAAAAGTTTTCAAAAGCAAGTCGGCGCATGATCGACAAACAAAGGCTGCCAGAAAAGTCTTCTGATTGGACATTTGAAATTGAATAAGTCCTGAGGTATTCCGTTTTTACTGAATCCAGTCACTCTTGTTCAAAGAGCACATACACCAATAGCCAATAGTTGATGTGCAACAGGGAACGAGTTGAAAAAGGCCTATCACTGTTTATTAATTGCGAAGCTGAGATTTTTCATGCAAAAATCTTATAACACACATATTTGGCCGGCGTTATTGTCGCAAAAAATTCTACAACACCTTCGAAATCCCACTGCCAGAAATCCCTATACGAGTTACAACTGAACCGTGTACACAACACGCTCTATCGTCATATTACGTCATACATGTGATAATGAATTATTAACGCGTCGCCGCACTACGGGAAAATGGACTTTCAATAAAAGTTTAACCTTCATGAAATATACAACGGCCAAAAACACCCCTGGGTTAATTTTAGTGCAGCTCAGCCTATTCTTATTATATGAACCTGATTTTGGAGAATAAAACCACTATTCAAGGCTGGCACGAAGCCTTCCGACTCACCCGCTGTACCCTCGCGGCAGAGAGAGTGCACTACTGTGTCGGAAAAATTCTTGCCGACACAATCGTACAAAGGAACGATGATTACATTGCGAGCACTTCCTAATTGTTTTTGTTCCAGATAAGAAGAACGTCTACCTCTGGGTCAGAAAATTCCGAAAATATGGATCCATTTCTAATCTCAATTATAGTTTCATTAGGATGGTGCTACGCTCGATACCTCCAATGATGCGCTTGCGTAGTTACGTAATCACTTTGGGAACTTGTTCTGAAAACTGTTTTAGAATGATCTTCGAGTACTTTGGACTTATCGGCATCTGTTCTCTGGGGCTAGGCGACAGACAAAGTGAACGAGGACAATCGAAATACGCCGGCAGAATTGAAAAGGAACATTACGCGGGAGTTTCAGGCCACCACACCACGTGNNNNGGGGGGGGGGGGCGAGGAGGAGTGGGTGATTGACAATTTCCGTCGGCGAATTCAGGTGTGTCTGCAGCGTCAAGGTGTTTACCTGGAACATGGCATATGATATCGTGAAAGTGTCCCGTGGTATAATATTTGGCCACCCTGTAACTTAAACGTGTATGAATGTAAAATAAACTATCGTTTTTTTGTTCCCAATTGTCCAAAGAAAATAAAAAGGACACATTTCATGCATGTATGAGTAGAAGAACATACCGTTGAGAATTCGATATGCATTATTCAAATTCTTGCATTACTGGTTTAAAACGTAGTTTACTGATGCTATAGTTATGAATGCTAAAGTCGCATTTCATTATCAATTAACACCTGAAATAGAAATCACGAAGTTAACTACCAGTGGCGGATTTGGAGGGGGGCCATGCCCCCTAAGATGACATGCTCCTCCAAACATGATGACTATTTTAAACTCATTGTTCTTGCTGACGCCGTGCGTGATTAGATATTTGCACTTTTTTATTATGGTTTGGATAGCATTGAGACGTCATCACTTGTGTCTTCAAGTAACCCGCCTCAGGCTAAGTGTTGAGTAACCACTAAGTAAACGCCCAATTAAGAGGACTGTTCAATTTCAAAAGATCACGGGAACTTTCGAAGCATTTTATAATCATGCTCAACTAATGTTTTTACCTATGTGATCCAATGTAAAGCGTTCTGAGCATACCTTATAACATTTCAAATTTAAGCTATGTTTCCGAAACTACACTGGTTAAATTAGTCATTTTATGACTTTGGTTTAATTAATAACTTAATAATTTTCATGAAAACGTATTGTGTCACCGTAAAACATAACGTTCTACGGTGTATGTAAAATTTTCTGGAATTTCTTATTGAATTCATACAAGTATGAATCATGTTCGCTATCAATTCCCTTGACATAAGTGCAAAGAAAGAAATGCTCAATTAGTTTTTAGTAGTTTCTATTATTTTGTTGACTGAGGTATCAATCTCAAGACCCTCGCTCACAAAAACGTCCGAGCAACGGTCTAGAGAGGTGCAGAAGCGAACAACATACATCGAGTGCCACATCGTCCACGAGGTCTCTCATCCGAATTTTAACGAATGTCTCCAAACTTTGTTTGATTCCCACCCAGTATAAGTCAAGTGAGTCAAAATTCTTGGGAATGCTGTGCGAACTATTTTAGTGAGCTAGGGCTCTAACAATGGAACAGCAGTTTCCTCGCAGTGTCGTCGACTTGTGGGCAAAAAAATTAAAAGAATTAATTTCTCCGTCAATCATTTTTGAATTTTTTCAATAAAGCAGATTTGCATTAAACCTAGGGTAGTTAGTGTCGTTCTGGCGAGAGATTAATGAGATTTAAAATTCTTATGTTTAGTTTTGTATTGTCTGTCCATGACGAGACGTATGCATGGTAAAGCCTGCGCAAAAGTCAATATTTGAGTACCAGTAACACTTAAGAGCTTTCTATGTAATGAAGCCCGCCGGTCAGGTCCGTGGTATAGCTTAGTAGGTTTCTGTGATATAAAATGACGGCGGAGCGTTGATTAACGTACGCAAGTGTGTGGACAACACACAAATACGTCGCCTCTTGCAGCGACCACGCTGCGTCTCTCCCTCGGGGCGGTTATCCAATATTTATGTATTGCGTGATCGTCACTGATAGATTTTTGACCCCGACGGTAGTCTTGGTATAAATTATTAAATGACGATAATTCATCGATTTCATGATTTTCACGGGGAGTCGCAGTGGGTGAGAAGACGAGAGTTTTGTTGTGTCTACATTTCAGAGATACAGATATTCACACTGAAAACAAAAAAAATCTTTATCTTGCTAAAAACGTGTCGAAGGTCAACAAACTGAGATAAATACTACAATTGGCAAACGGTGTGCCTGCGAAATTGCGAATACGATGTGTGCGCTATTGAACTTGGCTTGTCTACGCCACAAGTGTCTACTTGTTTCGTAAGTTCTCTTATCATAGCGGAGAAAACAAACACACGCGTGACGAAAATAAGTAAACTTACGAGGGTTTGGACCGTGTTCTTTCAAAGTAAACACCTGTTTTGAAACAAGAATTTACAGGAAATGATAACTTTCACAACATTAGGAGCTACAGTATATTGTTGAGTAACACTAATTAATTCTGAGCCACCATTTAGAAGTTAACTGAGGTAACAGTGTGGTAGATAACTGAACACATCAAAGACTCCATCTTCCGGTAAATAAATCGAAGAGACAGCAAATCATGTAAAGAAAAATTGAAAAACCAGTTTCTTATTATTTGTAGCTATCTTTTCGATTTGTATAAACACTGTGTTTACGAGAATCTTTCAACCTCACACTACAAGTGCTCTAATGTCACGTGCTCTCAGCGATTTTAATGGTAAGTTTAAAAAAACTTGACAATTCGCTGGAAAATGTCAATTTTTATCGCCGGTTGTATGTGTGGCTCGCAAAGTGGTGGGTGTCTTAGCAAGAACAGACACGCACTTTGAAACAGCTGCAGGAACAAGAAATCCGAATAAATAAGAAAAAACACACAAGAAAAAATGAATATGCTTATTTCGAACGAAAAAAAAAAACGGCCCATAATGGGTCCCCTGTTTTACGCTGGTACCAAGGTAATAGATTGTTTCACATAACGGATGATCCGGCATTGGATGTCAGAGTTACGGTGGATAGTTTGTATCGGTGTCTTGTTGAATATTTGTAGGTAAGAACAGATTTATGTCGTAAATCTGCATTGTCGGACTTAGGGAAGTCCCAGGAGCCCCGCACCCCTTACAGACATTAACAAAATCACAGTCTCCAAGATTTGTTAGGGATTACGGGGAGATTTCCCTCAAAAATTGAGATGGCCCTTCTCTTATGACTTCCTGGATCCGCCAGAGATCTCATCAGAATTTGTTGTCAGGAGAATATGATATCTTCAGCTCGTGGGTTGATCTACTTTCACACCTGGTATTAGGAGGGAAAAGGGCTCCATAGTCACTCATCCAAATTCCAATCTTCAAAAATCCAACGGATACTCTACTTAACTGTGATTTATTTGAAGCTCTTTTATTGACCATAGAGACGAAAATAATTTTATCTATCTACCTATCCGTCTGTATGTTCGTCTACTTGCCAGCATGTCTATCTGTCTGTTTGTCTATCTGTGTTTCTATCTATAAGTTAAGCTATGTATCGGCCGAACCACCAGTCGTATGTACAGGGTGTGTGTGTATGTATGCATGTATGTATGTATGTATGTATGTATGAATGAATGTATGTATGTATGTATGTGTGTGTGTGTGTGTGTGTGTGTGTGTATGTATGTATCTATGTATGTATGTATGTATGTATGTATGCATGTATATACATAATTATACTTGTATCTGTCTGTCTCTCTGCAGGTAAATACAACATGTCCATTGATTTTCAACCGGATGTGATTCCAGATCGCGTGACTTTTGGCCAACCAATAACCTCACGTGGCATTGTGGGTAATGCAACTGTTGGTCACGTGATATCTGCGAGGTCATCTTAACATTGGTTGTTTACACTTTAAAAGCTCAATAATTAACTGAGTTTTTGGTTTTTGATACTTTTTGTATTCAGTTATTCTCTGCAAACAACCGTGACACAGACATAAATTAAAGAAATTGAACTTATTGATAATAGTTACTTTTATGATTGGTATTCGCTATGTTATCGTTGCTGTTGTTTTGGTCGGACGCATTAAGATACTTCGGATATAGATACATGTACATGAGATTAAATAAAAAAAGCTGTTCACGATTTTATTTCACAAACTATGCCTAACTTCAGTCAAAATTACTTCATCCGAAATATACATCTTATTATTAAAATGGTCATTTTTTATCTTATTACTGTTGTTGTTGTGATAAGCGAGTAAAAACTTCGCAATAAGACAATAATGAGAATGGAGCCACTTATTCAGCCATAAATAACACCTATGGCATCCATTCCGAATACGGTATTGAAAACAACAAATATGTGTGCATATACGCCTCGCTTCACGAATGGGTACTTTCTTATTGTCGCAAAAGTAAACCAATGTTTCGACGCTTGTCTTTATGTGATGCAGAATGTTCTTCAGTGATGGCCACATCAACGTAACAGGTTCGATATACCATACTACCTTTAAATTTGGCTATTGCACGCTTCGCGTCATACTGAGCAATGACGCCGTGCTTAACCACATGCAAAGCCAATTGTAGACGATAGGTTTGAATAATTTCCAACGGCAAGTTTAAATTCATGTGTGGAGGGAACTTCTTGTTTTAGAAAATTTACAACAATTTAACTTATTTCACAATCCCAACATAACATAATTGCCCTCTAGTGAGATGCAGCGAGATTACCATGACCTTGAAATTGGCGCTTGTGAGAGAAGGTCAAATTGCGCATTTTCATATGAGGCTGTTTGAGCTAAAACAGTTAAAACAGCTAAAAGCATGTTTCGTTATCCCCTATTCTCCTTACTCCATACAAAGCATAATTACGATCACCACGAAACACATACGAAAAATATTAACGTTGACGTGCTCAAAGTCCAGAAAAACGACGTAAGAAAACCAGTAACCCAGGAAATATAATTACAGCCGTCAAAGCATAAAGGTGGCATCACACAGCGAAATCAATCCGTTTTTGAAAGGATTTCAATCATTAATTTTAACATAGGTGATTTTCCACTAACCCATGCAAATTTCACATCTCTGTCTGCTAGGTGGCTGTAACGGAAAAAAAAACTAATTCGATAACCTGCACATCATTTTACTACAAATTTTAGCAGGTAAATATCATCCAAGATATAAAGAAAATTAAAAATAATCAATGATCAATCAAAACTAAGTCAAACCTTATTAAAACGAACGCTTTAGTCAAATTATTTCCACCATTAAATAGTCCTTCGTTAAGCTCTACATAGACTGTAGGCTGTGCGGGCGTCCCGGTCACCTCACTTGTTCATTAACATAGTAAACTTACTCAACGATTTATTTGTTCCTAACATCTTTTTGTGCCAGTTTCATATGACAAATGAAATCTAATGTATACTCTGCTGTGTTCAGAATTATACACCAACCACTGAACCCGAGTTTTGTGCAAACTTGGTTAAGCATACGAGCAATTAAGAAAAAAATCCTGCAAGTTGGGACAAAAATGGGCAGCACTAATCATTCGCATTTCAAATATTCCAATGAAAGTGAGGAAATCTGTTTATTGCGGAATTCAACTATAACGTCGCGACTTCCCTTGCATATCTCACAACCGGGAAAACGCAACACCCCTTGACAGAAAAATCCTTGAAAAATTGCCAATCCACTGTCGACGTAAGAACAATGTCAGCAAGTGACCCTAGACGGTGACTAGTGCTTCATTATGAGATAATAACATAGTGATTGTTGGAATTGCTGAAACCCGACAAAAACACAGCTCGGGATTAAATATACTGCGTAACAACGACTTTTGCACCGGCGAACACGTGTCTTCTACAAAAGCGAACTGGCATTTCGTAATCTGCATAAATATATAATGAGTCACGTGACCACAGCTCGTGCAGCTTGGAAATCTGTCATGTCAATCCGATTTTGCCGTAGATCTTGGAGTAAGCATATATCTAGGTTTTGCATAAGGAGACATTCTGAATAAGAGTGTCTTAAGGCGAGGGTTTGCGATATTTGTCGTTCAGTCGTCTGAAAGGCTTTTGGCAAAACGTCATCAATGGATATGATGCGAGAATTTGGCGACACACCTAGTCCCGGAACGTTGAATGACATGCTTGAAAGATCTGGGAGCAAATTTTTGGAAAGTAAGTGATTGTTGCTATTTTTCAATTCTGCATGCCCTTTTACTACTTGTATCTGAATAAGAGACCGTTAGGAAATTATAAATTAACGAAACAGTCATTATTAAACAAACAACGGTTAAATACGGACACAATAGAATAGAGGAATTAAAAATTCTAATCAGATGTTGCGTTTGTACGTCGTTAATATCAGGCTTGCATTCTTGTGCTTAAAAATACCTGTATAAACCAACATAATTAATTTTGCCAGTTAAAACAAAATCTAAATCTTTGTGTGATTTGGGAATGCTACGTCGAATTTTGCATTTCATTGCGTTTGAATTCTATATCCCATTTAAACTATATGGAACTTGGTGTTAACGAATGTACGGTGTATGCAATACTTGCACAAGAAGATAACCAAATAAAAGCTATACGTCACTACATAAGCACTTCGTTAGTGACTGTAAAATACCAGCATGAAGCTTGGGTTTTAAGCGTTTTAATCCATAGGAGTGTTTAATTGACATGTGGAGATTTTAAAGTTATTGTTGAATTTAACAATGTCAATTTGCTAACATGCAATTAAGTCAAAAGTGCGCGCCATTATTGTTATTGACATTTCTTTATCTTTATTGTTTAGTAGGTAAAATGAAGAAGTTAAAATTGTAGTTTGATAACTTTTGACTTAATTACGTTTGTCCGTGGGCCCAAAGTACATACGGCGAAAATAAATATACATGATTTATAAAAAATATACTTTGCACTTATAAACCAAGTATCATTTTTGGTCTCTTGACTTAAGTGTTTCTTCATGCATGCAGTATAAAATACTTATCAGTTCATCGTTAAAGTTAACTTCATTTTCTTCAAGTTATAGCTCTTGTGCGCTAGTGAAATTATTGGTAATTTGTGGTTGTATTCAGATCAACAACACTTGATCACAATTTCACGCGATTATCAAACGCTACAGATTTCAATGAAAACGTCAAACTTAATCACCGTTCTCTCTTCACCAAAACTCCAATCACTCTTTTTATGTGAGCACGTTCGAAGACACTCAGCGCTTTGCTGAAAATTGAAACTGTTAATACAGAAAGCATAAAAATATTTTCCACGCGTCATTACGCGCAGGAAAATCACAATAAACATCCCCGGCAAAGGAAAGTCGGGTCTTACATGACTTTCCGATTTAGACGTGCCAGTCTTGTTAGTCTATTAGGCTAGTCATCTGAATACGTAATTAAATTAGAATTGATTTCGAGCCGGCGCAGAGAGACTAACACCCAATTAACGTCCAAACAAATACCACGTCTTGCCCTATGTCTCTCAAATACCACGTCTTGCCCTATGTCTTTCATAGTAAACTTGTTCCGTTTGCGAAATTCATGTCGACATTTATTGCAAAACTGGTCTACACGGTTATGCATATTTAAAAGGATAGGTTAGCATTCTTTGACCTCACAATGGAAAAATGCTAGACTTCCCTCACGTAAAGTTTTGTAAAATATGTTTGCTCGACATTTGGACTTGGTGTTCATTGGTCAAGTTCGACAGCTCTTGAAGTCAATAATACAGTCTAGATTTTTTGAGGAAGGCGGCAAGAACCTCAAACAGAATATTGCCAGTTTCCGATGCTTTCACTGTATGAAAACATGTCAAAGGGGTATTTTGGATGTCCGGTTTCAACTTAATTTTATTTTCCAAAATCTTGGATTTTCTTAGAAAAACAGAGCGGCTTCGACACTCTGTCACGAATATTTTACGTTCTAGTAGTTAGTTGAGCACCGAAACAGGCTAGGAGGAAAAAATTAAATGCAGTGTGACCTTATGTCATTAAAAGGAACCTATGGCATAAAGAAAAATAGCAAAAAAATTATACTGTAATGGTCCCTACTACATAGGGGCATTATAGTGGAGACTCCTTTTGCAGTTAACTTAATTTAAAACTTTTAATGCGTTGTCAACGCCTTATTTAGTTAATGCAGACCAAATGCAGATCCTACTTTCATTCATATTTTATTGCGGATGCGGAATATTTAAGAAAGTTTCGCTGAGGTCTCCTATCACGTTGTACTCGGTAAGATCCATAGGAACAATGGAGTTTACGGTTCCAATCACGGCACCTCTTATCGATATGCACCCAAGAATCGCTGGAATGCGGTTGACATCATCAATTTTTGATGAGGTGACGTCATCAAATATTGATGAGAACGCGAACCCGTCAACCGAGAAGAGGCATGTCGTATTGACCTATCAAATAATAATGTCACTCTAACAGGTCCAGTGCGATCAGGTAGATAATAAATTGATGCGCTTTTGTGGGGTACTTGCCCTCAGTTTTCTTACACGATAAGAACGATTTCTAAAATGTATCACTTGGAATTGAAGTGATCAGCTTTTACTCACAAAGGCGCCACTAGAGTGTCTGGTTAGATCGACAGATCAGTTCGATAAATGCGAAGTCAAAACTTCGTCACTGAAGTAATGACACAGTTTTTCATGTTCTGCCTTGTCCACAACAAGCACTGCTGTACAAACCCAAGCAAATGATTCGCTTGAATTGTTTCCGAAGATTTCTGTACATGTTAACGGTTGGAGGTAGTCATATATGAATGTCCGTACCCTCTAACGCTATTAAAACCTTGGCAAGTCTCCATTTTCAGTAGATTTTCTTCAAAAACGCTAAAAATCACGCGTGACAAGGGAAATTTGATTCATGTAAAACGATGCAGCACCGCGTACAGTTTCTGGATGAAAACATGTTTAAATATGTTGGACAAAATTTTGACTACTAATACAATTAAAATTAAATCATTTTTTTGTAACCTATACATCGACATGAATCTTTTGACAGGGATACACAAAAACTCCATGGCCGCGTGTCTTTGCATGCTCCATCAATGATCGCGGAAAATTCAGTCGGTATCCCCAGAAAAGCGTGAAACATTGACAATCAAATGCGTAAGTGGACAATCTCAAAACGTTGTAAAAACCCCTAAAATCTTGTCAACTTTCAATTCCAAACCAATCAAGGCTGGTATAGAAGCAAGTAACCTGCTAACTTTGGGATTTAATTTGAGATGTTCCGATTACAGCACGTCACCGCGCCTGGATTTCGAATCATGAATGGTAAATTGCCATACTCGCTGTTAGAAGTTGTCTTTAACTACAAAGCTGGACTTGCTGAGTGGTTTTAAAACCGTAATTAACTCAGCTTTTTCCGACTTCCGCTGCGCAAGTTAGACGCTATTAACTCCGGAAGAGTATCTTTCATGCCACTTAAGAACAAGTCACAGAGGCAGCCAAGGCTATTAATTAGTGACATTTTCTGGGGAAAGCCTCCTAATTAGGCCAATCCAATTTCAACAGTTTTTGTCATTAGTCCAATTCTTTGGTTTTTATAGAATAACTAAGTTACGATAGGTGTCTCAAGTTGAATAATCCTTAAACTCTCGCACCGTGTGAAAACTGGTAATCTGATTAAGATGCGTTTATTTTTCCCAAAAGTTTGAAAGCTTAAAATGAAACCTCGGAAACTAAGAAGTTTTAACATACGCGCACCAAAAAAAAGCAATTACATGGAATGGCTTTCGTTCAATAAGCAGCAAAGACTTCTTGCCGTAAGTGGCTCAAGCAACGCAACCCAGGTTGACGCGTGCGCTGGTGGCGCTGAGCAAAAGAGTTTTCTTTTCAATTCATATGTCTTAAAGAAGCTTCTTAGGGTTACTTTCGTTTTCCGCTTATTTTTAGATCAACTGCTTCTCTTCACCTGATTCTCATTTCAACTCAATGTTTTTGCTAGCTGTAACACCCGAATAATTATGGACACACGAAATGTGTCTTAAAAATTATTTGTTTTCATGTATAATCCGTTTAAGTTATGGCTAAATCTCTACAGGATCTCCCAGGTTTTGTTCCACGTGCGCTGTTGAAATCGCAATAACCAACTGTGCAGAGCACAAAGAACTAACTAGCGATTAAGTGCAACAACGCCACATTATACTCTGACAAAATTTCGACAAAAACGCTATTTCCTCGTGAAAAAAGCTCGATTAAAGAGCCAAGTAATTCTGGAAAGAATTTGTTTTAGTTTGACAAGGCCCGACAAAAATACTATCAAAGTCTGCCCAGTCTGGAATGTTACTATATTTTGAAAACTTACTGTACTGGTTGTCAAGTGAAAATAAACAAATTGAACTAAAAAATAGAAATATATTGCGTATCCTTCGGGCAATGGCGTAGTCACGAGGTACAACGGGGAGACGACTCCCTTACTGATTACAAAAAATCCTTCCTTCTGTCGAAACCTATTTCAATTTTGCGCTTTTCCCAACTTATTGAACAGCGCCCCAGGGGGCTACTCGTTTCCGCCCCTCCCCTCCTCCGGCCGACCAACAATTTCGCGTTTGTCCTCCTCCCATCTAATACTGCAGGCTACGCCAGTGGTCGGAGGACTCCTTCATGAGCTTAATGAGAACTGAAACGAAAGGAATCTTTTAAGACAACCTCTTGAAGTGACAAAAGATAGCATTTAGTCACATATTTGGTTCAACATTAATAAACTCAGTTTTTAATTTTCAGTCAGCACCGCGCATTTCACATTGCACAGTTCATCAAATAATTTGATTTTCATTGTTTGTGTAACAAAATGATCACTTTTGTTCATTTGAGCAATCTTGCTGGTACTAACACAGTGATCGTACTCGTCATTTTATGTGTTGTCGTCGCTCTTATTGTTGTCTGTTATGCATTGTAATTTCGTTGTTAAAAGCAACAATTTGTAATATCATAATAAATGAGAAATACAGAGAACCCTTCGACAAGTTACCTGCAACATCACTCTGAACCCGTCTACCTTCATTATTGGCGCTGATTTATTCATTCTTTCAACTGCCTTCACTTTTTCGCCGTGATAGGAAATTTATGTAAATTTTTCTAATGTTTTGTTTTAAAAGGCCATTACGACATTGCAGGTGTGCTTTACCAGTACTTGACAGTTCCACATGATGGATAGCCAACCGTAAACGGCCTTGTCCAATTTGATATCTTTTGTATAATGAACTTTTATCTAAATTAGTGGCTTTCCTACTTCACATAGTCTAGTAGAAGATTATACTAATCTCTACTGTGCTTGACGGCCGGCAAGGCTTCTGGAAGACTTGCACTTTTCAGAACGCGCGCGCGCGTTGCTGACAAGCTTAACATGCGCAATAAAAGACGTTTCATCTCGTCTTTAGTACGTAAAGGAAGCTTTTCAGCATCACGCGCGCGCGTTCTGAAAAGTGCAAGTCTTTCAGAAACATTCACTCATTGTGTTTGGTCATGATGCTACTCCATACTCAAAATGGTTGACAGGAATTTAGCATCAATTTAATTCTGTTCTAGGTTGTATCTGTGTTTGTCTTATATGAAATGAGGTCTTAGTCAATCATATGAAAACTCAGTCTCGAGAAATTGGCTTATGGCAGAAATAAAGTTGAAGAACTACAAGTCTCCACGGTCATCTGTAACGCGTCAACGCCGATAAATTTTTAGATCTTACAATCGTAACTACTCAATGTTTGGAAAACAAAGAATCAACGAATTGTGCACCAATATTACTAAAAAATCGGCTTGTTAAAACAATTAAGCAGCCGCATGCTATTAAAGGTGTATGGAGCCCTTGAAAATGACTTGGCAAATTGGCATCGTACATGTATCTTAAATAGGAAAAATCAGATTCTTAAGAAACTTTTAGAAACTATACCTAATGCACTTAACTGTTCCTCAAGTTTCCTATGTTTGCACAAGGAGCTACAGGTAGCACTTGTAGGGTGTTAAACAAAAATATCAAAAGTTGTTTTAAACGAAAACGAAATGATAATTTATAAAACTGTAATGGCGTTTTTGAGATTGCGTTTTGAACATTTATATCAACTAAAATTTGGCCATGTTTTAAATGCAATTCACCTTTTCTTTTTTGCTAAATTTTACCAAAAACACATGGTTAGATATTTGGCTTAATGTAGACACTTGTGGACAATGTCTTCTAAACATACCATAAAGCCATCACAGCGTGTTGCACGTGCCTCCTTATCCTTGACTCACCACGACAACAAACCAGTAGACGACATACTATTCTTGAAAAACGTGTCAGCATAATTTTAACAAATTCTAAATTCAGAACTCAGTCACCGCCATGGGCAGATCCAAGAGAGGGTACACGGAGTCCGAACTCCATTTTTAGTCACAGCGGCAAACCAAACATTGAGGAGAGCGACAATTTTTCATTTGATAACATTTTGTGAACTTCGCATTTTGAAAAACTAGCTTGCACATCACAAAGCAAATCAGTTATATGTTTATAAAACACTTTTTGACCCATTGGCGTAGAGATGACGATACTAAATTTCATTACCGGTTTTCTACTCATTGTTTGTGACACACAATTCGCTTCAAAAACCTGTCGTGTAACTTGGACCTAACCTTTGTAAAAACCTGGATCCGCCTTTGATCACCTTTGCTTCTCAGGGTAGGACGGCTATCATTTCATGAGCCAAATCAACATCTCACGTTGACATTAACTTACAGCACTCTGTATTATCTTGCACCGGATTACCTAGAACGCAGGTTTGTTACGGCTTCATCACCTCTGGGGAAAAATACCAGATTTTCGGATCGTGCCAGTGTTCGCCCACCACGTGCACGAACCGTGTACTACGTAGGGGTTCTGAGTGTACATGTGCATTATTCTTGAACAAATTATCTATGAACGTCTGGAGATATCGCTAAGTTGGTTAAAAGTTATTCAGAACTACCTTTTGGTGCTATCAAAAATGAATAAAACGAAATCGAAATGGTATTTTAGAACACTATACCAGCGTTTTTGACATTTTGTTTTGAACGTTTATATCAATCGGCATTTGATCAAGTTAATGGTACGGTGGTTTTGCTATGAATTTACCTTTCAATTTTGAAAAGTTCTTCTAGTAACGCACGGTCATGTGACCCGATTCACTACACATTTTTGTAAAATCACAATCTAGATTTCAGCTCTGTGAAAGTTATATTTTTTAAAATTACCAAACCTGTTGTGTAGATATTTGACTAAATACGCAGCCTCGCCGATAAGGCACTAAATAGCCATCAACATCACTCCACATACTAAATAGCCATCAACCTCACTCCACATACTAAATAGCCATCAACCTCACTCCACATACTAAAGAGCCATCAACCTCACTCCACAATTTCTTATGCAGACTATTCTCGATGACATTTTAGAAACAGTTTATTGTGTTTTGACCACACCCATCCTGACTCTTGTAATAATTGAGTAGTTGGATTCATGTGTGTATGCGATACTTTTAAAGTATTTCATTATTATTTGTAATATATTGTCCGCACCGTGTAGGAGAGCACGCATAAGCTTCATTGATTTATGTGGCTGTATAAGCTAATCATCTACGCAGAATACAATTTTTGTCGTTTTCACCATCACCACCGTCATGAGTCCTCCGTCGTCGCCATTATGTTCCAAACAGAGTGTATTTTAAATGTTTGACGTTTTCCACGTGAAAACAAGGTGTAAATTATTTCAAATTAAATAGTAGTCACAGCTTTTGAAACATCTACGAGTACTTACCAAAACATTTTGTTACATAAATGTTCAAACTGTGTCTACCTCCAGGAATTTGTCAAACAAGATTACCACACGATGTTGCAGTATATCACCTTTGTCAATTTTTTCTTCTTCAGAAACCGTACAGTTGCAACAGATTTTTTGTTAATTACTGTCTGAAAAGTGCCAACAAATTCGGGCCATTTAGATCAGTTGGTATTCACAAATAATAGTAACTAGTTTCGTTAAGCTTAGGACAGAAGACTTAAATGAAAGAAAATAGACATCAGTGAAATACAAATCCCGAGAAAAATAATGGAGTGGCATTTTTGCCGATTTTAAATAAAATTGTTACTAATAATAATCTTTGCTTACGCGTACAAGGCTCGTTAAACAATATTGAGAGAATTGAAACAACAACCGTCTCACTGTCTTCTAAAATCTTCACGCTGGTAACATCTATATACATTAAATAATCAGACACTAATTACTGGAGTCTATTGAAATATATATGCTAACCGCTACGTGGTCAGGATTTTTTCCTAAGCATGCTACTTTCTCCGGCCAGGCTTTATGTAAACAATATTTCTAATTTTGCGAAGATGCATCTTACCGATTTTGATATATATTTAGACGTTAAACTGGCAACAGAAAGGTTTTGGGCCAAATTATAAAACCATTGTAAACAGCGTCAGTGGGTTCTCATGAAACACTACATGGAAATATACGTTTAACTTCGCTTAAGCACACCCAACGGATTTCGCTGACTTTAAAGTCCTTATCTCAAAGGTCAATCTAGTATAAAAACTTAAGAATATATACCAAATTAAGTAATATGTAACACGGCATATCCTTTCTGTTATCAAACGAAAAGCCTTTTTGAGAACAGTTTTGTACCTCGGCCGAGACAAAGATTTTATAGATAGTATCTTTTGGCCGAGATCAGAAAATCCTCGACTGTTCCCGTTAAGTTCCGTGACCCGAGTTCCTGAGCATCAGTTAAGAAGGAACGATTAATGAATCACGGCCATGTTGTCCTTGAAAGCGTATTGACATTGCCGTGAGTGTAAATGCGTTGTTACGTTGTTTAGTTGTTTTTGATTCTAATTTTGGTTCTTTTTATACAAACTTGATTTAGTATTGTCCAAATTGCATATGACGAATGGTATTTAAGGAATAATCACAAGTTTGTGAAGTGCGTCACATCTCCTGCAGCTAACACTCGACTACTGAGGTTAGCCCTTCACGACTCAAATTTCGCCAACGGTACATAATAAATTAGAGGAAACACTTTTTAAATCAGCAAACGTGTTATCTTCATTGCCATATCGTGAAAGTGATGCCAAGTACCAGCCTGAGTGAGAAATAGCCGCGTGACTACCCGGACGTGTGAATGCACGTGACAACAAATCGGCACCGGATTTAGTGCCCGTTCTAAAATGTGAAATAGAAAAAAAAAATCCTCACACGGCGATTTTTCAACAAACAAAAACAAGTTTTATCTCAAAACAGTGAGCTCCCTCCTCACATGCAACAACGCACACCTGTGCTTGATTTTGCTGCCCGGACAGGGTAAACGGCGAAGTAATTCCCTTGTACTTACCGTGGCGCTTTGTCAGGAATATAATCACTTGCTTAACTAAATTTTAAAATCTGACAAAAACTTACAATAAATCCCTATGTAAACATATAAATTCCGCGACGCAAACGGGGGATATTGAATTGTAGTCAATGAGCCTAATGTCGGCGATGGGAAAATATTGCAGTGTTAGGAGCATGACGCAGTATTTCTTAATCTTTGTCACACGAATTTTATTCATTCAAGGCCCGGGCAGCTAATTAATGTGTTCATATTGCCCAGCACACCACAAATGTCCTCGCGCGGCAGCCCAGACGGTCCAGATCCGCCGGGTATCAGCTTATACGAATGTTTGTATGTGAGTGGGAATTATTCCTTTTATTTTAAATTCATCAATACTTTCATTATACCATTTGGCGCCATGGCAAGTTTTCTTACTGAAGTTGTTTCGCTGCCAAATGGTATTCTGTCGTTCACTGTTGGCAGCCTCCTGCCCGTAACGGAAGTCGCGGGAGACCACTGCCGGTATCTTAGTTTTCACCTAAACATATTTTCGTAATTTTCACAAGTTTAATCGTCAGAACATTATAACTGTATAGCAATTTTATTCAAATACTTTGAAATTGCGTGTTCATTGTTCTGTTAAATACACTCGGTGAAACACGCTTAGCCTAGTCACCGTAGTCAGTCTGGTTATTCAGTCGTTGGCAGTGTCTGATTTTTTTGTGTATGCGGCATTTATGATTTGAACCATTTATTTTGATAAGACAGCCGGGGACGACATGCCATCGACTTTCGCCAGTGCAGTGCTATAGGTCGGTCCGCACCGGGTCATCAGTTGCAGGTCCGAGTCCGGCAAAATAATTTCTATCAAAATTTATGTAGCCACATTTTGTCAACAGTTTCAATACAAATTGTTCATGCTTTGGTTTTATTAAAGTTATGGTTCGCTGTCGTTTATTTTATCCCCGTCTACAGGCTGGTAACAGACGCAGCTCCAATCGAACATCCGGCGTTCTTAAGCCTGGGTTCCTGAATGAATTGTACTTCCGGTTTCGCGGTTATTTCAAAATGGCGGCGTTTTTCGGTTCAGAATCAAAAGTGGAGCTTTTATTTAAACTTTCTTTGAGTACGGATTGTGTATTGGTTAAATGATAGGCACTGCTTGATTCTTTATAAATTCTTCTAACTATTTAAAAACGTGTGCTAATAGGACATTAATGCGATGGCTTTTAAAATTACTGTGGTCTGTTTCAATAAGACTTGAGCCAGAAATTTGATCTTATGATCCACATAACTGTTCTTGAAAAATATTGTAATTGAATTTAGCAGAACACTAAGCTATCTGAGACTATACTAACGATTGTTAATTATTTGCACGCAGTCACGTGCTAATGATCACAACACTAAACCTTCATGTTTGGTTGTTTTGAAGTGGGAGCAGACGCCAAAAATATCTCCACAAATACACGTACCGTGTGTTTTTTTTTCAAAAAGCGTGTAATTATTTGTTTTCGTGACATGAAAGCGCACGCTCTTAATCTTCTTGTTTAGAGATGTGTTCAACCAGCATTCCGTGTCTTTTAATCAACTTTGACCTAAAAAGTATCGCTTGATTGAGTACACGTCAACGTCAATCATTTTCTAGCGACCGTTTTGTGATGCTTGACGGCCATCAATAAAAAGCATTTAGCGGTTCACAAGGAAAAAAACAAACTGAAATATATTTGCCATTCGTTTTTAGAAGTTTTTCTGAAAGCAGCCTTTGAATAGATATTGACAAATCTTCAGTTTGAAGAAATGCGTAAGAACAGTTAAAGCTATCATAATCCCAAGCGAACTTTTAAATTTGATCAGTTGCCTCTTTAAAATAGTCCTCAGCGTGTTCCTTGCTTTGATGAGTTCGTTGAAAACACCACTAAACTTTTTTTTTGAAAGCTTGATACTAGTTCGCTGGTAATGTCGGAACAATCTCTTTCTTGAGGTGTGCAGCTATGTAGTAAAACATCGAGAGACATGTCAAATTAAAACACTAGCTTTATTATTATTATTTGCCTGATAATGATACATGTTGTCTCGAAATAAAGCTAGTGTTTTAATTTGACATGTCTCTCGGTGTTTTACTACATAGCTGCACACCTGAACAAAGGAGATTGTTCCGATAATACGAGCGATACAGTATCAAGCTTGCAAACAAAAACTTAAGTCGTGTTTTCAACTAAGTTTGTGTAAACGAAGGGCTGCTACCGAACTATACTGCTTTGATGAGGAGTAAATTTTGGGTTTGCAAACAATCAGAAGCCCTAAGACAAGGCTGGGCGCATAAAACGACACGCCGTGTCAAGTAAACTTGTACACGCTGATATCAAGCACTAAACAAGTATCAGTTCTGTCAAAGCCCTGATATCACGAACATTTGCATTCCAATTTCACCAATAAACATTTTGAAACCAGTTTCAAGAGAGCAAGTGTCCTAAATTAACATTTGGTTCCTGTCATAAAAGGTGAGTTTACACCAGTAGGCGCCCCTGTACAAGACATGAGCTGAATCACTCTCTTTAAAGAGTCGCCGATAATATTTTTCCCAATTTGACTTGATGAGAAATTCCTTGTGACTTGACAATTTGTGAAAGTATATCTGAAATGGGCCATTATTTGAATGAGAACAGATAGACGTCGTCCTTAAGAAGGGACGAATACCTCTGTTGTAAAATATTATACTTTGCCTCTAAAAATAGGACCAATTTGTGTATTGCCGACTGGTGATCAATTGTTCCCCACACACTTTTATTTAACATACCTCTGCTGAAAAGTTAATGACGTGATTTGAAAATAGTCAAAGCTAAACTAACCCATTACACATATTGACCTAAGTTTCCCTTGGAAAAGATGGTAGTCTTCGAGAGTTTGTATTGGATTTTGAAACTTCTTTTTTTCTGAAGTACGATTTCTTTTATTTGAGAGGAAGAAATTTTGTGATGCTCGCTTAAACAGGGAAGAGGAGGGTTATTTTTTCATGAAGCAACTGTGAAAGTAGAGCATTCTATTTTTTGAACTCTGTTGCTTGACATCTGTAGATAAATCCAGCATACCTGGGCAACTCCTGTTGCTGACAGGTGTCAATCAAACTTCACTCGAGACTACACAGAGTAGGAAAGTGAGATTTGAAAGTCTCCTCAAGGCGTGACATACGATTGGTTAATTGTTGAGTCCCGTTTCGAGCAAAATATGGTGGCCGCTTGTCGTTATCTGCGTAATATAGTCGTCGTAATTGGCTACATCATAAAATGTTTTGCACAGATGTATTCTTTGCTCAAGAAATGGCGACACACAAGGCCTACCCTCTGGGCATAACTTTTAACACATCCGGTTCATAGCTGTTCAAGTAAATCAAACTTTCATGAAATAAGTAACTTTTAATTCAGTTCATTTACAATCATATAGCGAGGAAGTACTAGCAATGTTAGGATTGTTTAAGACCTTGGTCACTAAGCAGACTTCTTACGGCGGGATATGGTCTCATGCACTTTCCAACGCGGCCCGTAGCCCTCTCTATAATACGCGTGAGAAACAAGTTGAGATCTGTTTTATAACGGTGACATGGTCTAAGTTCAAGCTTTTTTCTTTGACGGAAGGCATGGGTTCACAACATCTTATTATCTTGGTCTTTGTAATAAAATTATGAATAACAGTTTAGAAGACATTAATGAGTTCACAATGGAAAATTAATATTTCATCGTACTTCTGTCAGACTCTACACTGATTTGCTCAGACGGACGCCTTCAACGCCTACTGTAGAATACGTCAGTGAGTGTTGTGATCTGACATAAGAGCTCATTGAACGAACAGTCCATGTAATCTCTTGACGCGCGTAATCGCCGAGAGGATTGTTTTAAATGCGCGCCACACGGGCGTAGTAATCTGCGGTCGTTATCGAATCACGCGGAAGATAAATCGTTCGTAAATCTGCTCTCATCCGCGAAGATTAGCTAATTTTATCGCCCGTGATGGCGGATCAGAAAAAACAATTAGTTAATGGCTTTAACATCATACCTGTTACCTCACGTCACCATGGCAACGTGGAAAACTAATTAAATGTGCGTATTGCAGACACACGCCATGAAAGATGTGCTAGGACAAATGTACCTATTTTACTCCAAAGAACAAACGTAGAAAAGTTGAACAAAGCGGACATTAAAATTGTACGCGTGTTTCATGTGGAATTGTCTTGGGGCCTCTCCGAAGAGGGAGGCGAGTTGTGGTTAGAGAAATAACATTGACAAAGCAACTTGTGCGTGCACAGACTAGGGATGACTTTAAAAGCAAGGGAAATTTTAGGAGACCTTTCGGACAAATCCAGGGGAGAATTCAGTAACGGCAGAGTCTCTCTAGAAAAGAAAGATTTCGCTAGATTACACGAGATGTCGCCATGAATTTTCAAAAAGAGCTCGTGACTTTGCCTAGATTTTCTCTTACATAAATAAATACCATTAGCTACAAAAAGTCTATCTACAAATCTTAATGTCTCATAGATCTCTGATCAAGACGTCTAGGTGTAATGACACCTGCAATAACTGTTTATGTCAAAGCCTATGTTTAAAACGGACAATCTTAAAATCTTTATAAAGACAGTTTGATTTGATGCACAAAATTTTCATTCTGATACCACTAAAAACGGCATAGCCTAAACGTTCTTTGTTCAATTGTCTCCATTTCACTTATATTCGGCTGCATCGTAGCTCGGGGACCCAATTCCCCGTCAATGTCTTCTATGGGATGCAAACATTATGAAGATCGTAAAAACGTAAACGATCCGAAAACGATCCCGAATTTAAGTACTCGCGCGCAATAACGCGCTTAGCACGGTACTCGCGCTCAATAACGCGCTTAGCACGGTACTCGCGCGCAATAACACGCTTAGCACGGGTAGTCAAACTTGTGTTTGTAACTAATCTGGAACCACCAATAAATTATTTTAAATGACGGCGATTGGAAGCAGCTTGAATCAAGCCATGTTTACTGTTACCCAAAGCCAATGTTAACGGTCGCACGTCAAACGAAGACATTTATGCAAATGCAATTTGAAAAAGTACACCGTGGAGTCGGATCGATCGTCATAACTGAAGATGTAGTGTTGACCATCATGTGCTAGTGGTGGTGATGACAGTCACCCGTCGGGCTTTAAAACAAGTTGAATTATTCATGTATTGTTTGTTAGTGATATTCACACTGACATATGGAGTGCGCAAGCATGTGATTGCTATTGGTCTATTTACTGCGAAATTTGTTCACGTTTAAAAAGTCTGGGACGGGCCAAGGAGATGCCGCCTCACATATAAAATCTAGACCAAGGCAATTCTTGAACATTGAAAGCGGATATCCGCAGCAACAACTACAGCAATTGATAACAATCCGGTAACCGGGGTTGTAACCTGCAAAACCCTCACTGCAAAAACACATTACCCACATAGACTGGAATGAAAGTTCGGCCTTAGCAGCCGTACAAGATAGTGTTGAAGTCAAGTTACCGATCCAAGGCAATGTTGCAAATTAAATTACCTACACCTAGACGATACTCGATGGGGAAAACACCACCCGACTGGGGGCACGTCCTTACAATCCCTATAGGCACGGGAGAATCCCCCTGGGCTTTCTGGACCACGAGGCAATACCAGCATAGATAACGGAATCCAACATTAACATCATTATGCATATATGTGCATCTGTTCATCTGGAATAAATTCAATCCTAATTTGGCCATATGGTACACTGAGTACTAGTGATTTGACCCGAAATGTAAAACAAAATTACTTGTACCCACAAAGACGTCTTTCCGTGGCTGTTTCCAATATTGATTGCTAATAAACATTTTCATTGTTGCTACTGGTGATATTATAGTTATACGTGTTTCTGTTATTGCTTATAGTACTGCCACCTGTTAATTGCACCCTTTGCAATGGAGAATATATTTCACAGAGAAGAGCGCTGAAGCATTGTGGGTTATTTACGAGGTTGACATTAAACGCAATCATGTGTTTCATCGACTTCAAAAAGGTACTTCACAAGGTACTTCAACTAACCGAAATAAACAGGCACTAAGTCGGAGGTCGCCATGAATAAATAATGAGCCCAAAAATGGCATGATAGTACACTTGTAAATATTTTACAACACAAGTCCACAGACTCAGCAACGCCCAACACAAAGGGATCAAGAGAAAATTGCATTAATTTCAACAGTTAAGCTCAGTAAGATGACAACAACAACAACAACAACAACAACAACAACAACAACAACAACAACGACGACGACGACTGCAACAACAAAAATAACGCAATGAAAATAACAAAAATGACACCGCGAACGACTACAGCGCCAACTATAATAACAAAAATAGTGTCAATGACCGATGGCGTTCAGAATGACTACAACAGAAATGATGATCGCGATATCATTAACGATAGAAATAAAGAATTTTGTGCTGAAATACATTGCAGTTGTTATATGTGCAATTACTATAATGTTCTATTATTATAATGTTAGATTTTACTGGCAATATGCCACATGCAGGTCCAGTTTGACGAGGTGACCGAATTCTTCGCGACAGTATCACCTTAAATTAGGGGCGTTGCATATACATGTAAAGGCCCCTATTTCTTTTCAGCGATATTAAACATTCAGCGCAGAGTGAACCCTCGGCACATGTACATGTATGTATGACATCTCAAATGTTCTTAGTAGGGGAGATGAAACAACAGAAGACAGGCCACTCGATGTATGCAGATATCCTTCAGTGAGCTGAAAAGTGTTGTAACTATATTGTGACTTGATTATTTATTTCGAAAATTTTGAATTTTTATAGCTGGTGTACTTGTGACATTCCCGTTAATATTTTCAGAAGTCAACCAGAGAATTGTAAAACTTCAGCGGTAAATATCTACACCAGTGCGTGGGTCTTGTGATCCACAAAAGCATGAACTTCGCTCTTTTGAATTCAAAAGTTCAACAAATTTGTCGAGTGACGTCAAACATGTCACTTTCGATTCGTCTGAATAATGTATTGGATTACTGTCCACTAATGAAGTATATAAACAGTACCGTTATCAATATAGGATTCTGAAGTAGGTGATTAGTATGAATAATACAATAACTTTTATTGTATTACAAATGGCCATAACAAACATTGCATTATACTTATATGTGCGCCATTACTGTCCGTACACAAGGATCCGTTCCCTGGGGGTGACCTAAAAACGAACAGCTAACAACAACTGTTGTCAGTTTGAGCGACCATATCAAAAGCCCTACAAATAATACGACAGATAGATTTTGAATCCAATGTACAGTGTATTATTAAGTAAACGATTTTAAACAAAAGGTGCCTATATTTGAAAATTTAAAGTTAATTAAACAAAAACTCGTCATAACAGCAACAACACTACACCAGTATCATCAGTATTTTGTTATTTTTTCTTTTGATTATTTTTATTACGATATTAAAATGCGCTACTTCTGATATTATTACTTGATGTTTTCATTTTGTTTTACAAAATAGAAGTTCGAATGCAATTTAAGTTATTTCTTCAGAGTTTATTAACTATAAACGCTATTTCAAGCTTTCTCTATAAACTGATCTTAAAATATCAATTCCCCTAACCGTATGTGTCACGCAATGACCAAGTTCCAGCCACTTCTGTATGTCCGAGAAAAAAGTTGAGTTTTCTCGCTTTTGCGTTCTGGTAGCTGTGGTCAATGTCCGAGACCCCCGTTGAAATTCAGTGCCAGCCTCGATTCATAACAATGTGCCATTTGAGTTGAACAGTAACGTAATGTCAGCTACTGGGCTGCAGTGTGGCGTAGGCGCACGTAGGCGCAGCCAACCAGCTTTTGACATTTGAGCGTAGCGCCTACGCCCCGTAAGTTACGTTCAGTGCTCAAGGTGATACGGTGGGCTTTGGGCGCCTACTTACCTCTTCTTTTACCACTACAGCACTGGTCAGCTAAGCAAACCAATGATCACTCAGTTAATCGCACTCTCCATGTTCGCAGTGTGTGACTTGCTCACAACGTCAGGACTTTAGTTTTGAACAATTGTTATTGTTATCAATTTCCTTTCTATAAAGATGAACTAAAAGGTTAAAATGTCTTTTGTACACAGTAAAACATGCCAATTTGACCTCAGAAACCTCCAAAAAGGCAACATTATCCAGCACTGAAGCCTCAATCTAAGAAGAAAGGACGTAATTCTCGGTTTATATATGACTAGAGAGTACGCCAACAACTGCTGATGAAGGACAAAACACGCGAAGAGATTTTTTATTTTTTGCTTAAGCATTCAGGAGGATTCCCTCAAGAAAACTTGGTATCGCACATGTACATGTATAAATCTTGAACATTCATTCGTGAAGTCGCTGCTGGAAACCTCATCTAATCCTATAAGCAACCCTGTTCGTAACGCATTCCGACAATAATAGTACAAGTACTATGTGCGACATGTTTCTTTATTCTGAACATACATTAGTCTTTATTTCTGAAATAACAGCTTATCCTCCACGAATGAAAGACTTTCGCCATAAACCCACTTTAAAGATCCGTCGATTAGATAAGAAATTAAAGTCTGCAGATAATCCGTTTATGAAGCAAATTAACAAGGCTTATAAAATTCATTAGACCAGATTATAACAAGTGTATTACATTGTGAATCGTATAGGGGAAATTGTAACATCCTTGATAGATTAATCCTATGATGGTGTAGCGCTTGGATTGATATTCATATGTCACGCTGACTGGTCTGATGAAATCTACGTCTTTTTATTAACCAAGCGCCTCATTTTCATCACACTACCCTTGTGTATTTCTCAGAAAGACAATTGCTCAAATATGATCACTAATTCCCGCACATTGTTTCGGATTTTTGTTGACTTGAATTTTGATTCATTGTGATCGTTATTTCATTGCTATACGAAGGCATAAACAGTCAAAAGCACCTTAAACGGCTTCTACCAGAATACTGTAGCTCTGTTTACGGACATAATAGTTTTCGTTATTTGTATCAAGGAGGGCGTTCTAAAAGAAAGCGCTTTGAATTGGAGGAATGCACTTTCGGTGATATCGGATTAGTCACAAAAAGGTCCATTTTCTTCGATTTTGTGAAGAGATCGAGCGGAAGGGAACGCTTCTGACAAAAATGAAAACTGGTTCATTTTTGATGGTTTTTTACTTCTCTCTAAAACGTTTGAGTTTGAATTGGTTTCTTTCCCATATCTCGAAGCTTTCCTCGATTTAAATAATGTCTATTTCACTTATTTCAGAAGTTATTTTGCGCTCTGTTTGAGGATGGAGATTTCGCATAATATTATCACTGCGCAACCAGTGTGTAGATATTTTTCGTGAAATTTTGTTTGGGCCTTTCCACATCAAGGAATAAAAGCTAAACAAATTTTGGGACGTTGCGATACGGAAGAGAATCATTTATCGACGTTCTGCAGCAACGGGTTTCATTTTAAAGACACACTGGGGTGGTCAAGTTAATACACAATGTGTTACTATTAAATATCTTTTGTATAATAATTCTATTTAAACGACTGCATACTCCACTTCAATTTTAATTGATTAAAATTTCATAACCTTTAAATTTGTGTGAGAAAGAATAGTTTAATTCATAAACACAGTTAGGTGCATGCGTTCAAACGCTGAGACGCCTCGGAAGTTTACGTTGAAAGCGCACTTCTATTGTCTGCATGAAATTCATTAAATTCATATCTTCATACAGACGCTTCACGTTAGATCTTGTCGCGAGACCTGATTACAACTTCATTTTTATTAAAAAAACAAAACAACCGAAAAACAGACCAAAAATAAAAAATAAAAATACCTACCATCCCCGTCAATTATTGAACAAAATTATTGCTCATTATTATTGTAATTTTCTGATTAATGATAATCATTAACTTACGTTTTTTGAATTTACTTATAACGTGGAAATTGGTTTTCAACAGATTTTAAACCAATTTCAAATGGTTAATACTGTCCGTGACGTAGGTATCATAATTTTATTATTATCATTACGTTACTCTTATTGCAGTAATTATATTTTCTTCCTCGTTGCCATATTGTTTGCTAGAACTTCAGTAATTGCTATAACCCTTGTTATTGTTCAAGTCTAAGTTGATATTATTACATATCTACTAACATTGACATATTACTCATATCGTTATTACTATTACATCAATATTACTATTGATGTTACTGGTATTATTTTAATGCTATAAAATTGTGACTCTTATTGTCGTTACTATTTGTTATCGTTAGAAGTACTCTCATTGCTACCGCTGGTGTTTTAGTCGTCATCAATGTGATTTATTTGTTATCTTAAAATTGAAAATTGTTATATTTATCATCTTTATTGACGTCATTACCATAATTCTGCAATCATTTTTGCATGGTTAATTTTGTTGTTATTTAATCAATACAATTTACGGTACGATCGTATTACCAAAAAACTTTCGACGATTTTACGATAGTATCATTTGCCTCAAGCTGTTTACTGTAATATGAAGAAAACACCACCGCGCGCAATCAAAGATTACGGTTACCCAGAACAAATCCTGCGTGTGTTATAAGCTCGTTGTCCTGATCACTCGCCGGTTAATCTCAAATTTCGATCAAACATTTTTTCCATGAATATCTTATCTATGTTAATAGTTGGAGTATCTCGTAAATATCTACTCTCGCAGATGTGAAATCACGCAGAGATAACAGAGCATTTGATATTCATAATCTAGTCAGCCTCGGCGGGGAATATGATGGTATCTCGTACTGTAACTTCAATAATGGTTGCATTTAATGGTTTCTCGACAGGAGAGAGTATGATAACACCTGATTAGTTTTACTGCCATGTTGCTAATCAGCCGTGTTGATGCCATTCTGTTGAAAGTTTTACCCTATTTTCGTTATTTGTCTAAACGCAAAATGGCGACAATATGCAAAGCAGGACGCATAGACTTCCAAAAACTGAGCTGCTGAGTTAATCATTGTATGGGTGTTGGTGTTTTTCATATTATCGTTGTTGTTTTTATTGTTGTTGTTGTTGTTGTTGTTGTTGTTGTCATAAATATTTCTGTCTTACCGTTGATATTTATGTTACTTAACGTTCGAAATAAAACAATTCATGTGAGATGCAGAAAGGCAGATCGGAGAACGACAAATATTTTCTTGAGGATTTTATTACGTTAACGTATTACTCTTGATCCGTATGTTCTGTTAGGCCCCTTTGTAGTTCTTCGTTCTAAACAAAGACCTTCCTTTATCGTGAATGGTAAATGTATTTCACGTAAACAGGCCTTCGGCACACATTACAAAATATAATAAACAAAGAGTAATAAACACAGAGTACAGGATGCATGTATCTAAACCAGTATACTTGTTTACACCAAGAAAGTCATGTAATTATTTATTATAGGAGCTCTTCAAGGGAGTACGAGATAAAGTACAATGAATAACAGATAATAGGCAAATTAAAATTAAAATTAAAATAAAAAAATGCTCTGGTCAAGAGTCTCAGGAGACGAAACTCAGTCGACGCCGGATTACAGATATTATTCGAGCGCAGGAAGAGTCTGAAAGAGTTAATAGTTTTGTTACTGCTAGTTGAATTCAAAACGAAACTGACGGTGAACTACATTTAGTGTTTAACCAGTCACCAGATGGCGATACCGTCTCGTCCACGAGTCGGTTCCTCTTGAACTGTCAAACGTTTCGTGGGTACGCTCAAAGACATAAAAGCAGTTCGGAAAAGATTACTTGCGTGAAAGGGAAGCCAAATAAACGAATCCCAGTTGTTAAAAGCAGAAAAGGACGCGTGATATTGATCTTTATGATAACCTCGTATTTTTTGTCTGAAAATACAGCATTCGGAGATAATCTGACCGCATTAATATTAGGTTATGTACGCTTGCGTTGGATTATGCAGAGAATGCGAAACTGACAGTAAAATAAGTGTTTAATCCTTCTGGTGGCGATTGCTGACTTTGGAAATTTTACTGGCAACTTCACACTCAGAGTGGGCTAACAAAGAAATTAGACATGGACATAGCTTCAAAGCTGGGCGGCTACAAATGATAAATCTGCTCTCATATGCGTTATAAAACAATATTTACGTCAGGAAACTATCGAACTATCGAAAAGTCTAGCCATTAAAAGTGTGCGGTGTTACATTTTAAGCACATTGGAAGCACAGCATTGGTTTAAGGGCAAAATAGCTTTCATAGTCTCGACACAGTCTCGGTGCAGGAACAACCATTGAAGTATCCTTGATTGCCAAAAAAGCTGTCTGAAATATTAATTAAAGTTCTGCCGTGAAAATGACGTAATGGACAATGACAAACTGATGTCGCCCTGCTAAAAAAATTGCCGAAACATTGTTTTTCCTCATACTCAGGTGTAAACTTCTCACGTGCATAAATAACATACTGAATAAGCGATCAGGTTAACGAAAACGACAAGAACGGGCGTCACGTGGACGAAAACACGCGTTCTTTTCCAGAATGTTACGTGAGACGCATATGACTAATAACAAAATGCTTTTGTATAATCCAATCAACGATGACGATACCGTTCGAAGACAGAAATGGATGGTCTATGCCAGACATTGTTGGCAAGCAGTGACAAACATGATGAATGGCGTGGTTTGGCGAAGAGAGACCACTGTCAACGGCCACTTTGTTTTGATTGATAAATCGACCAATTCATTATTAGTATTTGATTTAGGAATTTATTTTTCGTGCATTTCATTTCTGCGGTTTTCGTGACACCTGTGGACCTTGACATGGAGAAAGTTTTGTGGATGAACTTATATTTTCCAAAGATGAGTTTCTTTAAAAATGTATACGTGCACATCTGTTGTTCAGCGAGAGTGCCACGCGATTCTGTTCAATCATGCAACATGAGGGCAAACCAGCGGGTGCGAAAACAACTCGGACGCACGGAGATGAATTTTGTTTACGTATACGTAATAATTACAAACGATAAAATAAATAAACATTGTCATAATTTCTTCGTTGACTAAGGGATAAGCCTGACAATTTTTCAAATTGAGGGTACAGAGTACGCCTTGCGTTCGCCCGCATTCAATGTCTCAGCGCAAAACGGGGCCTCGTCAGTTACACGTACACCTGTCAGTAGGAATGACGAAAGATGAACAGGTTTTGCCGTGAAATTGGGGTTTCACTCACCGTAAATAAAATCCAAGGATCCCAAGGACAGTTGTGTATATTAATGATAATTAATACAATAGGCCTTTTGCGAGTTTATAACAATAACGTGAGATTATGTGAGACTTAACTGTGACGTCACGGGAAGTGGGGCAAAAGCTTGTCGTTTGGTCATTTGCCCAATACGGTAGCAGAGTGTATTCTGTTAATGTCTTCGAGTTTTTAGCCGTTTAGTTCTAAAAATGTCCAAAAAGCATTGCTGTTATGGCAAATGAACTTCAGATTCGCACTACAATACGTTCTATCGCGTTCTGTACTAATTTCGTCCCGTGTATTTTAAACGGGCGGTAGGCGAAATCCGCTCACTGATAAAGTTTTCACCTCGTCAAAAATACATTCTGCACCTAAAATTACCACCTAAAAGGCTCTTACTTTCTTCAGTGACTCTTTCTGCTTCTAAACATATCTTCGATGGAGCATATATACGGGAATTCAGGTGACTTTGGCGAAGAATTCCAACTCCACTTTGTGGTTACTGTTAACTTTGTCCGCGCGCGCGATAACCACAATCAAGTATTTCAACTGAGTCAGGTGAGTATGAGGCAAAGGCTAGCGCGAGACTGAGCGAAGCGCGAGATCTGGCGCGTGACCTGGCGCGTGACACTTGTAAAATAGCATGAGAAAATATCGAGTGAAATTTGTTAGATTTGTGTCCCTTGGACTTTTGTTCGTCAACAGGTGTGATTTCACGTACAGTGTAACTTACTCAAAATGGCGGCTAGTGAGAGAAACTCGAGAGAACCGCGAGGTTTTCAAGAATATGCTCAAGTTATTTATAGACTAAATTGTGTCCAGAGTCAGGGTATGTGTTAATTATAACTTCATGTGCACATATGCATGTTTAATTTGATTTTATTTGCTGTATTTTGAAGTGAATATCTTTTTATGGGGATACACTATCGCCCCTGTATGCCTGCGCCATTCAGGCTTAGAGCGGGTTAAGTTCCAATTTCAGTCCGTTCACAGCTTCGCACAACATAACAAGTTCACATTTTCTTCGTCCATTCACAGTTATTCTACGACCCATCTGCCATATCTTAAGTTGTTTTAACGTTTTAAGTGTAAAAATCACCATAAGAACTCCAGTAAGTTTTAGCGTGTGTAGCAAAGACTCGGGGCAAAACAAGAGCAATATGGCGGGTTTTGCCCCTTTTCCGGTGACGTCACAGTGACTAACGAGAAACTCGCAAGTGAGCTATTACGTTATTATTGGTTGAAGGATTGCGGGTACTCATCTATTTTTGAGACAGTGTTGTGTCAATGTGATCTTAGGACACCTCCCTTCAATAGTCGATGTGATTAATACCTCGACCATCTACAGTTAACACGGTTAAACAGGATTCACTTGTGCGGAGTTAAGCAATAAACAACTCATTCCCAGAGGTATATCGTTGTCCTTGTGTTATAAGCTCAATAAATAATTCATTGAGCGATGACCTCCTCAGCATAACAAACCTTAATAGAAAAGCACCACTTCCGAAGTGTTCCCAAGCAGAATGGGACTTTTTTTTTAAGAACTCTAACCCTATAAAATGACTCTTTTATGGGGAATAAAATGAGAAACGAATATTTTTCGGGGGGAAACTGACCGTGAAAAAATCATCCATCCGTAGCAGGCCAAAAATTAAATAATGTTAAAAATGTTTGAATATTATAAAGCAACAATTAAGAATACCAAAAAAGGCAAACAGTTCAGTGTAGAGTATTTATACCTTTATTGAGAGTTACATGTACATCGATGGGCCAGCACAGTAAAATAAATGGGCGGAACGTCTACACATGGACTCCATTCCGACCACAGTGTAACCACAGAAAAGAAGACGCATTAACTGGATGATTTCATGATTTTCTTTTTGTGACCGCCAAATTAAATAAAACATTCGACACCAGCCGTTGAGCGAAACACGGTATCCCAAGGTAATAGTTATATTACCTGAACCGCGTTGAATATGGCAACGGAAAAGAAAACAAAAGAAAGTCACTGAATTACGGTTCCGGTTTTCGCAAACGTTACATTAGCTTCCCCCATTCTGACTGATTACAACACTCATACACACATAATTTTGCGGAAACTCTTTCGTAGGTCGATTGTGTGAGTACATGTACTAAAAGCCTGTTTCCACAAGAACGTAATGCACTTAAATCGCTTTAGCGATAAAATAAACGAGATGTTTCCAGTTGAAAGAAATGCGTAAGCCGTAAATACGTAATCCGTTTTTTTTGAAACGTACTACGTATTAAGGAGGAGTCAATTTTCATGATTTTAGCGTGACTGTCCTGAAAAACAGAGACAATTTAACTAGCTGGGTTTGAAATTAACATGCCAACTACGGGTGCGGCGATTAACTATAACCGAATTTCGATTCCGGATTGGTCGATTTTTATATTGATACACCAAGGCCCATTATGATTAGATTTTTAGTTCCAATTTTCGCCCTTACGTGTTTTACAAATTTACGACTTATTTGTAGCTTTTGATAAGAATTGTCGAGATATTCAACAAAAAGCAGCTCATAATTGCTCATCAGTTTTACACTGCTGAATTTTTTAAACAGGAGTTGTTAAAAATTGGTACGAGAGGGAACGAATCATTTACATTTGAGAAAAACTGAATTAATATGGAATCCCTAAAAATAATGTGTATCGTCTCACCCACAATTCAGTGTCTACCCTCCGCCGTTTACAAGAGAAAGAATTGTATTTTCCAAAAAAAAAATTCACCTACGTGTAGTATTTTCAAGTACTGTCTGTTCCCTGGAACTATTTTCACAGCGTGTTCCAACCCCACCAAGTACTGTCCGTTCCTTGGAACTATTTTTTCGTCCTAGTGCCGCATGTTCAGCGCTTACTGGATTCATAAACATGGTTTGGCTGTGGACCAGTAGATTTGTACTGTCTTCTGAGTGATTTCATCGGATGTATCATTTTATTGGGACATATTGGAACATGAAAACGCGTTGATTATCGCAATGGGTACATTTAAATGCGTCACGTATTATGTGTTACGCAAGAACATGTGTGTAAAACCTCTGTGATATTAGAAAACCTCCACGTACATATACATGCTGCGCATCCCAGCCGAAGAAGTCTCGAGTTTGCACGAAACATGACGTGATTACACGAAAGTCTGCATCCAATTTAATGCCACTTACTGCAAAGACGTTTATTTCTTAAGCAACATAATCTCTGTATGTAGATGAGTGTTGAACACGAAAAGCTGCAAGTCGCTAAATAACGAGCCATCGAGCACGCAATTCTGTCGGACCCTAATTCAATTAACTGCACAATTGTTCTTCCCCCGTGACTGCAACTATACTAATCAGGTGGCCTCTGGACGTGTCAATAGAATTAGCTTAACATACGTCATAACCAATTATGTGACAACTCACTTCTACATCGTTAAAAGAACTGCTTGTCATTCTGGAGTGCTACGACATTTTTACCCAGTTTGTGAAGACACTGAGAGTAACACAAGCCGGTCCATCATACTTCGCGTAACTATGAGAATCGGTCGCACGGTAACTAACATCTACCATTGGGGAGACAAACGGTCATGTTGGCAGACCATCTCTATGCGTACATGTATACCATACCAGTTGTCCTTGGAAGTGGGCATTACACCCATCCCAGTAAAGAACACGTGAAACAAATTTTTGTTTATGTTCTTGCAGTCACATGGTGTATAAGGTTCAAGTTAACTCCCCCCTACCTCACTCCGTCCCTCCCTTCGCCCCTTCCTCCCTCCCTTCACCCCTCCCTCCCTCCCTTCACCCCTTCCTCCTTCCCTTCGCCCCACGCTCTCTCCCTCCACCCCTCCACCCCTTCCTCCCTCCCTTCGCCCTCCCTCCCTCCCTTCGCCCC